>WOVY01010215.1:0-500000 GCA_013436015.1 Rhipicephalus annulatus | reverse complement strand
AGTAACCTAGGACCTGATCACCAAGCTAAGGCCCGGAAACAGGCTGCAAGTAATAGGTGACCAGTAAAAGAGCGAGGGATTGTAGGATGCACCGTGTGCTACCGGCTTCCAGTTCGAGAAGAGTAGACGATGGTGAACCGCTTCACCGCAAGCCTCAGATCATTCGGGATTCGTGCGCGCGGTCGCCCGTTTATCTTCGTCCTGATAAACCATGGTCGGTTGTTCAGCTGTTGGCTCCTCCAACTCGAACGTGAAAGGCAAACGGCGTGTATCGATTCCCAGGGAAAGAAGAAAGAAAAATGGGATGGGCCACGGCTGTGAATAGAGCCACAGTGATAGGTATAACTATGAGTACGGAAAGTTGAAGCCAGAGTGTGCGAAAACCATTTTATCACGAATACGTGTATATTCTACACTAAAAAAAAGCTTGCGCATGAATTTGCTGCGAATATTATATTGAGAAATAAATTGTCGCGCAAGCGCCTAGCAAATATATTGTGGGAACGCGCGGGGCGAAATCGACTTGCCATACGATATAAGCACCGGCCATTGTACTTGTATATATGACAAAAAAACACAAAAACTTCACTCAATTGTAAGTTTACACGAAGCGCTGTACGAGTCCATTTGCATTATCTTGGTCAAACTGAGCGCCAGGACGGCACCTAAAGGAACAAGTGCGTTAAAAAAAGCGCAGGGTTTCGATATTCGAGGCCGTATATGTCTGACTGTATTGTTTATGTGCCGCCATGCCACGCAGCTTGATCAAGATCAGCGTTTAAATAAGCATCTGTCTTCGACTGAGAAATGCATCTTTAGCGCGCTAAAGGCTAGAAAAATAAAAAAATATCTCAACGCACTCAATAAATGCTGCGCTTCATGCCGATCGACCGACGATGTCGGCCGAAGCAGCGATCCCAAACGAACTCTTAGCACACTGCTACAGTCATCCCCATCCCCTGAGATCTTAATTATGGTGATTTTTTTTTATTAGCAGTAACGTATCATACAATGAAAACTGTTTTCTGTATCGACTGATACGCTTGCCAAACTGACAATACCACCGAGCAGCATAAAAGCATTGCAGATCATTTTAGTGCAATAAAAAAGTTTTCTTGCCGTTCATGGCTTTCGTAGCTTGCTATCGTCACAGTCACGGCTAGCAAAAAAAAACAACTTCTAAAGCACTGACATTGCACGGAGAGGTGGTTTTTTCAACGGAGCTGTACAAAAATGCGCGCATGCCACTGCTAACCCGCGTGGTGCGTCGAACCGGAAGCCATCGTATCCCACAGTTCCCCGCAATTGCCCATATTGCCGGTCACCTATTAGATTAGTCTTCAGAATCGGCCAGTGTCGCTGTTTCAGGCATTGCGCGGATTAGTGCATGGAAGCTGCGCCCATTTGTATTTTGGTGTCGTAGTTGTCCGCCGCCTCCGGGGTCCATAACCGCTATCACGTTGATTGATTTGTGGGGTTTAACGTCCCAAAACCACCATTTGATTATGAGAGACGCCGTAGTGGAGGGCTCCGGAAATTTTGACCACCTGGGGTTCTTTAACGTGCACCCTAACCGCTATCACGTGAAAATGAGAAAGGCATATACAGGAACGAACGAGATCTGAACATCTGCGCTGCAGTCGTGAGTTTCCTCAACGAGCCACGTCGGCGCTTGAAGCTCCTTCGCAAGAAACCCTACACTGGTGCCATGTCGGGAAATGAATCACGTTAGCAGATATATTAGAGCCTGGTAGAAGGTGCTCCACAACGTCAAGTGCATAAAGAGTGGACGGTTTAGAGGTTCTCACCAATCACACACACAAAAAAAATCATAGCATATCCGCGGAGTAAATGATGATTGGTGGGGCGAAGCATTCGTCAGTCCATCCGTGCTTTCGTCCGCCCATTCGTTCTTGCTTCCGTCAGTCCATGCGTCCGTCCGTGTATCCGTCCATCCGTGTGACCATCGGTGCATCCGTCCGTCCGTCTGTTCGTGCGGCCATCCCTCTCTCTGTCTGTCCATCCGTCCATCTGTGCGTCCACCCCCTCTGTCTGTCTCTGCGTCCACCTCTCTGTCTGTCTGTGCGTCCATCCATCCGCCCATTCGTCCGTCTATCTGTGTGTCCACCCGTCCGTCTATTCTGTCTGTCTATCTAGTGAACACTCCAAGTACAGCCATATCACATCTTTTCATCATGCATTCATAATATACAAGTGCCGCCATCCAGCGGACATTCTAAAGACCACTCTTTCGGGTATGTGCCACCGGTGGCTACAACGCTACATACGCCATCGGAGGAAGGACAGACCCACACCCCAAGGAGCTTCGCCCCTAAAAAGCTCGGCCATGTTGTTCATCATCACCAGCCGCAGCATCAAAACGTGCACATGTGCTTTACACATATATATATGCGTAGTACGTGGTACCTCGCTTCTCCTCAGAATGAGGAATAATGAAATCATGAGCGCTTCTCACAACATTTTAAAATGACGCTTTAGGGGCTACTGGGCACCCCGCAAGTGTACGCGTAGAAGTTGCCTTCGAGAGTTTACAACTGGTTCTAGAATGACTGCAGGATGCTCCAGGTTTCGCTGTGACCGTGCTGCGCTCCGCACACGCCCAGCGTTTTTTTTTTTTTTTTTTGCAGCGAAAGCTGTTACGAGATCACAACTCGGGTGACGCAAAGTGCCGTAGTTGTCCGCTGCCACCGCCGCTGGTGTCCGTAACCACATCGCGCGAAATTAGAATGCAAAAACCTAGTACCGATGACCCAGGGGGCCTCGAACCCGGGTCCGCTGGGTGCCAGCCCAGTATTCGACCAGTGAGCCACGCTGGTGCTTGGGATTTGTTCACAAACTTACCATAGGCAAGCTTGATGTCGGGAAAAAAATCGCGTTAATACGATAAACAGTTTCAAAGCAGCGAAAGAACAAGCAGTCGTCTCCCACTGCGAATAGCGTAACGAGTGGGTCGTCCAATGCTCGAACCCATTACAAAAAGCTTGTTTTGTTCAGCTATTAACTGTAGCGCATCCCCACTTGAGGCATGATTCCTCATCGTCGTCAGCCACTGCATGAACAATTGGCACAAAATTCCTCGGAATAGTTTAGCGGATTCCGCACTTCTCAGAGGAATGAGGAAAAATCGCATAGCGAATGCCGGCCTACTACCCGAAATTTTTATTATTAATGCCGTAGTGGGCATCAAGCAAGTGTGCTTGCAGCAGTTACCCAATGAGTGTTTAGAAAAGGCTTTGAACGCCGCACTTCTATAACTTTCGCTGTGACTGTGCTGCGCCTTCCGCGCAGGCCTGGCGGAAGGCGCAGCACAGTCCTTTAAATACATCTTGTTTATGTCTGGTTGGATTGACGTAGCTCACAGAGTGCGCACCCATTTATCGCTTATGTTTATCACCCGTAACGTGGGCATATATAGCTGAGGAAAAAAACGCGACTCGCTCGAGGGAACAGCGAGGCGCACACACAAGCTTATCTTTCGGGGACCGCTGGTCGAGAAGGCGAACACTGCACGTACATACACCACAAAACCCGCGCGCGTAATGTATATTAATCAGGAGCGCATTCAAGAACATTTATACGCCACTCGATCGGCAAACAAATAAAAGAAAGAGATGAAACGGACCGTTTTTCCTTCGACGTGCAGGGTGCTCTAATGGACGCGCCACGACTTATGACGATTATACCTATAGTATAGGAAAGCGATTCACTCGCTCGTCGTAGTTTGCACAGTTTTAAACTACGCCCTTACCTTCCATTAACTTCAAAGGTTCACGAGAAGCAATTTTCGAACATAATTTCTGTTAAGATGGTTAATCCTTATGCGCTCATAAACAAACCGGCGAAATTATGTCACATTTGATCAAGCAATTTATAATTGGTTATATCTATAAACACGCAAGCAGTCTGAGAGTCTGGCAACACTGGCGTACTGACGAGTAATGTAACAGGCTGCTTGCTGGGCGAGCGTGAGCATTCGGTCAAACGATTTTGTTCCAGGCATGGTCCGATACCAATGCGCATGCAATGAAGCTATTTCAGATTTCTTCAGCTTGGCATTTAAACTGAAGCTTTGGTGGAAGACGATGGCTGCTCGCCACGTGGCACACGACGTCACACACGCCATGGTAAAATGGCGGCCGCTGGTGGCGAGAGGGACCATCATGTGTGTGTCTTAGAGTCAGCGATGTTTAGAACTTATTTTGAACTGAAGTATTCTTTTACGGTAGATTTTTCATTTGTTTATCCGCGAAATAGACCCCTCACTTTTATTTCCCCCTGAAAACCGCACATTTGCTTGGTGACGGTGTCATGGCCCCATTAAAACATCACCCCGCCACGGTCAGCGTTTCTAGACTACCTAGTTCTAGAAACGTTGGCCGCGGTGGTCTAGTGGCTAAGGTACTCGACTGCTCCCAAAGGTCGCGAGATCGAATCCCTGCTGCGGCGGCTGAATCTTCGATCAAGGGGAAGCTGCTCTAGACCCGTGTTCTCAGATTTGGGTGAAGTTTAAAGATCCCCAGGTGGTCAAAATTTCCGAAACCCTCCACTACGGCGTCTCTCATAATCATATGGTGGTTTTGGGACGTTCAACCCCACATAAATAAACCAAATCAACCATTAAAAGACTATGCAAATACGTGCACAAAAACGAGCTATATTAACGGCGATTGTGATTGCATACAATGTCCGCGTGAGGGGCAGCTGTTCTGAATAAAAGGGAAAGCCTCAGCTCAGCACTCATCAGCCTCAGATCAGGGCAGAAAAAACCAGGTCTACGTCGCACCTGCTGGCCACTTTTTTGAGGTTGTGGGTGACGCCATGGATATAAGGAATAACGACGAAGTTTCGTTTCTCCCGTCCCTTATCCTTTGTACGGGTTCGAGCATTATTCTCTGGGCTCATTCTGATTTGTCGGAGTAAACACTCAGCAACAGTGGTCAAAACGTACATCGGGAAACCAGCCTCAGTAAGGCGTTTAGTTTGCTGATTAAAGCTGGACCGAATCATGTGATGGCAGGACCTTCGCAGAGCGTTTGTGTAGCAAGTCTTAGCAATAGCGCGCTTCACCACTGCCCCAGAAAAACTGGCTAGGTTGTGCAAGGCCGTGAATCCTGGTTCGAGGGGAGAGCGAGGCTGCAAAGTCAAGCATCGGAAGAAGTACGTTCCATGCATTGAAGGGGTGGTGTACTCTCTACCCCTGTCCTGCGGGAAGTGGTACATCGGCCAAACAGGTATATAGGTGTTTAAATGAGCGGCTGAAAGAGCACGCTCACAACGTCTCCTCTACAGTTTCGGGCCACCTCGGCATTCATTGCCGAGACTGCGGTTGTGTCCCCGATTTTCAGCATTGTACCATCATTAGGCGTCATCGGGACCAGATGAAACGCGAAATTTATGAGGCTGCAGAAATATAAAGGCTGCAGTGTATGTGTCAGCAGGCCTTCGATTGCGCTATCACAAAAAGAAATATATTTTCTTCAGAACGCTGGCACACGTGTTGTTCATGTTGCGTTATGACGATGATTACTCGGTTGTTAGGTGAATTTGTTTTCTTTGTTTTGTATTTTTCTCTTTTTTTCAGATACTGCCCAAGTATATATTGTGTGGTTCTAGCAATTAAATCTTGTTGTAAGTCAGTGCCACTGTCTGTCTCCTTTTCTTGCCCCTCGTTATTGGCGCTGTTTATTATGTGAGTAATAGTGAGTGCCACTTGAATGCAGCTCGGAGAAGCGATAAAGCGGAGCAACAATGATTGAATGTTTTCGTCGACACATGCATGTCATAAAACTGCCGCCGTCAGATTCTATGCTACTTATTGAGAGAGTCGCTGCGCTGAGTTGGTATTGTTCCATACGTGGATTGCATTGTCGTCCAGGGCATCGGACCCCTCGTTCCGGTACTATGTCGTCGTAAACATGACTGAGAGAGCGAGAGAAAGAGAGACCAAGATAAAGGAAAGCAATGACCTTTATTCGCCCCCACTTGCTGAAAGCGCTGTTAAAAGAAGAAGAAGAAGAAGAAGAAGAAGAAGGAAGAAGAAGAAGAAGAAGAAGAAGAAGAAGAAGAAGAAGAAGAAGAAGAAGAAGAAGAAGACGAAGAAGAAGAAGAAGAAGAAGAAGAAGAAGAAGAAGAAGAAGAAGAAGAAGAAGGGAAGAAGAGGAAGAAGAAGAAGGCGTGATTATTACACCGATTTACGTTGCCGTGTACCACCTCTTAAATTCTACTTAAACAGGTCTGGTCTGGTGCCATCCCCCTCTGTGCTGAAGCTGTAACGAACCTGAACATATCGACCATTTTCTTATCACATGTCACCGTTTCAAAAATCAAAGAAAAAACTGCTTCGAAATTTTATTCAGAAAACTAGGAATATCACTTAATACTCCCAATATTCTTTCTTTTGGGGCCACTTTCATTGGGACACAGCGACAGGAACATCTGCGGGGCTCTCTGCGAATTCATATATAACACAAGAAGATTATCTTGCTGAGTCAGCGATCAGCTCTCGAATTTTACTAGCCACACTACCACTTATTATTTAGCTGATACACTGCAATGATTCAACTTTCAGGAGAATTTCATATAACGATTCCACCTCAGATATTCAACAAATTCTATTATTTCTCTCCCCCCCCCTTTTTTTTCCCTTTTTTTACATTGCGCCAAGTTAATTTCACAGTCAAAACACAGTAACCATATTCCCCTAGTCTAGAAAATCTGTAGGTATTGACTTGCATTAACCACCGGCTTCTTGGCCAATCCCCCTTAGTGGGTGAAAGCCACAAAAGAAAGGAACAAACAAACAAACAATCAAAATATTCGCTTTTCATATATTTTTTAAGCTTCAAGTTTTGCATGACTATCACTTGATTTCCTTATTAAATTGCTTGTTGTTGTTTTTTCCTGCATGCGAAATTATAAGAGCAGGGCCAGTGACTTTTGCTGGCATCGGCCACGACAAACAACAGTTACTACATTTTATCAGCTTCATCGTAAGCCGCTGCAGTACTGCACAACAGAAACTCTCAGCGGACATTTTAAAGGGCCCTTCAACCACACCGACTTGAAATGTTAGACAGTATAGTTTCTTTATCGCGCTCACTACGGTTTCCACTAGCGCCATCTCCTCCTCACCACTTTTTTTTTTCAGTAGACACGAGTAATATCGGCACTAAACGTTGACACAGTCCAGATGTCGCACTGTTCGATATACACGTTGCCGCCTCCACTTCATCGCGCATGATAGTGATGCGAGACAAGGCAGAACAGGCAGGCGAGTGCAAGGCGACAATTCACAGCAGATATATCTCGCAGATATCTTTCGTAGATATCAACCGTTTGAAAGCATTTTCATCCTGACGGCACGTCAACAAACTGCTGGGGCGTCACGGATTGCGCCGCAGAGACGGGGAACTCTGGGAGGGAATATCGCACTCATTCTTCGCATTTGCATAGGTTGTGTTATGCCACAGACATGTTCCTCGTTCGGGAGCGCGTCTCACGAGATCGAGCGCTGTTCCGACGAACTGTCTCCCCCCCTCCCAGCGCCACCTTCCGTGCTGAAGAACCTTGCAGTTCCGGGGATAACGTCGCTTCCTCCGCCGAACCACCCTTGCAGTTACGGGTATGGCTGCGTCTCCTCAGCCGAGCCACTGTGCCGTTCCAGGGAACTGGTCTCGCAGAAAAGACCAAAACGTTATTTAAGGCCGTGCCGGCCCCATGTTTAGAGGATTTTGCCCCAGCCGACAATTGCCGTGTTGGCCGGCTCTGTACAAGCGACAACCTGCTACATTAAACGCTCCTTCTTGTTGCTGTTTTCAAAACGGATTGCCTCCCTGCTTCGCCTTCGGGCTAAGGCTTCAGCGAAGTCCGCTCGACTGCTCGCCGCTCTTCGCCACCGCTACCATCGCGACACAGCAAATTCCTAACAGTTGTTAAGGGGCCCTTTAAACGGCGATAATTCTGCTTCCATGAGCTATTGTACTTCCGGAACCTGCGGCGATATTATTCAATATGCACAAAAAGTATAGCGAGAATTTCGCCTCGCGTCTTTCACCTTGGAACACCAATTCGCAGATATCAGGTATATGCGCGCGAAATGTGATCGCGCGTAATGCCGCGAGAACATCATAGCACTCTTTATTTAATGTGTACGTATACATGGCTGATAAGTCGACCAAATTGGCTTCCGAATGACGTATGTGTACACGTATACACTATACGCACGACATCCCCGGCAGATTTTCGTGCCAACGTCAACGATGACTCAATCGAGCGTCGTCTCTCATCGAGATATAGACTGCGCGCGGCTTTCTTTCGACGCGTACGACTCGAGCAAGCAAGGTTATCTCCATTCTCAGCCGCCGGGCGAGCGTTTTCCGCTGCCGTGATTTTCCGATGGAAGGGCACAACACACTCGCAGCACACCGCGTTCGATTCTTTCGCTAGCCCTCCAAACGTGTCGCGCCGCAAAACTCGAAGTCGTGGGTTCGAAATCGGGCCACTGCGGCTGCATTTCAATGGGAGCAACATCTATAGAAACACTCACATTCCAGTGCGTACGTTGAAGAAACCGAGATGGTAAAAACTAACCCGGAGTCATTCGCTATATACGACGAGCCTCGTGATCATAGTTTGATAGTTTTTCTGAATGCTCGACAGGTCCACCCCGGTGGATCAGTGGGTATAGAGTGCTTGGCTGCACACCTGGAGATCGCGGGCTCCATCCCAGCCGAGGCGGTCGCATTTCGGTCGCATAGGGTCACGGCGGTCCCATTTTGATGGAGTCGAAATGGTAGAGACCTGTGTTTACTGTGTCATGTCAGTGCACGTCAAATGAACACCAGATAGTCTAAATTTCCACAGGCCTCCACTACGGTGTCTCTCATGATCATATCTTGGTTTCGGGAAGTGAAAAGCCAGATATTATTAGTTGAAAAACGCACGCATGTTCACGACACGCCTTGATTTACAAAGCAATCCTAATCAATCTTTTTTTTTTCTGCCTGCATCCATGATCATTCGCCAAGCACTGTAAATTCATTACGTTATGTTCAGTTCTCCATGTGTAAAATACTTGCATTTGTAAACTTTCTTTTGTGTGTAAATGACATGCCCTTTTCTAAATTACTTTTTTGAATGAATCCCAACTAGTCTTTGGCTAGGGATTCAGATGCATTTTTTTTACAATCTTGTATACTGTACACTATTTTTATGTCAATAAAACTCAATTCAATTCAATTCAAATTCAATTCAATAGTGATTCAGTGACTGTTGGACACGCTTCGCGTGTTCATGGGCTAGTTCAAATCACCATACGCTCAGTCCGTATAACAGGTACACTCGATGTTCTATCGTTCTATGTCCACTGCTCGCAAGCCTTCAGGGTACACTTTGGTTCGAAAATCTACATATAGCACCATAATGCGCCCGAGACCCAGCATCCATTGCTACGGAACGCAGCAGTGCTGTTCAAGTTCACGCTATTATTTTACAGCGAGAACTGTTACGAGATCATAAAGAGGGTCGCGTGTGCCGAAGTTGTCCGCCGCTGCTGCCGTCGCCTGTAACCACACACCAAATAAGAAAAAAAAAACAACTAAGCAAATAAAGAACGCCATGGACACAATCCATTGGATTTAAACACGCGTCTCCTGTGCGTAGTCTACCGCAGAGCCACACCGGTGCTTGAAACTCTGCTGTAAACTGGCCTTAGGCAGTCTTGATTCTTCATTGTCGTCAGCCACTAGCATAAAAAAAATTGCCCGAAATTCCTCGCAAGTGTGTAGAAAATACCATGCCACTCCGAAGAATGACGAAGGATGGCAAAGTGAATACCTTCCACTACGAGATTATGGCCAATCCACCAGAGTGGGTATGGTAGTAGTAGTAGTAGTAGTAGTAGTAGTAGTAGTAGTGTGAGAGAGAGAGAGAGAGTTATACCGCGTATCCTAACGTCCTTGCACGACTTCTAAAGAGTGGCACTCAGTACAGAGAAGACCAAAGAAGACATCGACCATCTGATATGCCATTGCCCTCGATTTGCCTCTGAAAGACAGAAGCTATCGAACGCATAACGACAATTGGATGATCGGCCACTCTCTATGCTGATGCTACTGGAACACCATCCTCACCTTTCGTCGGCACAAAAAGCAGTCAAAGCCGTCTCATGCTTTTTGAGGACCACAGGCCTATGTGAACATCTTTAACTTTTGTGTAGTGCCACCGCTGCATACGCGCCAGCTGATTGACTGGCAATCCTCCTTTTTTGTTTTTTTCTCTCTCTTTCTATTCTCTTTCCTCTCTCTCTCATCTTTATGCCCCCTTCCCATTCCCCCAGCGTAGGGTAGCAAACCGGGCATGTGCCTGGTTAACCTCCCTACCTTCCCTCTTGTTGTTTATCCCTCATCCCCTCCACTCAGTACAGAAAAACGCGGTTCCTCTCTTTACAATCTTCGAGCGGTCAAAGTTATAATTTATGATTGGCTTGATGAATCCTGGTTGGCATCGCCAACAAATGTGATACTTGACGTAAGCTAGACTTAGATCGAGGAACTACAGCTCATTGTTGTTGGGCAGCTCCAAAGTGCTAAATGTAGACCCATTCCACATTCCTTGTAAAGCATCATAATGTTAACAAAGGGAACTTTGGTACCCACTAGGAGCAAGAAGTCATCGACGTATCGAAGAACACGTGAAGTTAACCCATTTATTTTTTTTGTTCAAACGTCATCAATACCTTCAACACTGCGACAAATATGCCCCGGTAATTAGCAAGGGGAAAAAAAGGTGTGCAGTGATTCCATACCTACACAGAACCGCGCATGGTTCGAAAGATCATTGGTTCACGGTATGTCGTAAGCGTTACTTCCTTTCAACGCAGTGGCCAATGTGAGCGATTTTGTAGATGGAGCGTTGTGGACGGTATAACCAGGGAAAAACAACAAGATGTGTCTCCAGTCACGTGCAGAAACATGAACTTTGCGCTACTGACGTGGAATACGTCATATCATTCCCACGTGGCAGTGAATAAGGCCAGACTTAAACCGTAAGTTTAGGTGCCTAAACGTACGCCTACGAGAATATGCCTTGGTATTTTTCGCGTGCTGCAGACGAGTCTCGTTTGTTAGCCCATTGCAAATCTTGTGATATGTGCCCTATAACCATTATAAGATACAGACATGCTGAACAGGCGTTGCGTGAGATAGCCGAAAACCCCCCTTTTTAACGATATTTAGCAAAAAATGTGTAATCAATACATCAATCACTCTGCTAGATGAAAGGTATAGTTATCTATCAGGCAAGACTTTCCGCCACATTGTATATTTTATTTATTTATTTATTTATTTATTTATTTATTTATTTATTTATTTATTTATTTACATAATACTGTCAATCCCCCATGGGGATTATTACAGGGGTGAGCATCACTGTCACAACTTTCGACGTTTGAAACAAGAAAAAGCAGAATAATAAAGAACAGATAATCACTGAACACAGCAGTATGGTATAGAACAATCAAACATAGTTATTTGAACGATAACCAAGTACGAAGTACACCAATGGTACACCAACAAAAAACAGGAGTCGAGAAGAAACGACGCACAGAAAGAAGAAAACACAGATCGAGTATTGTTATCAAGGAACCGTATTAAACAATAAATATATGCAGACAAGTGTTTTAATGTGACAATTGGAAACAGGAAGGACTGCGTGAAGAAAAACAGGTGATCCCTGTGCATGCTAACTAGGTTAGAATAGGTCAGTGCCTTTAATTAGTTTCATAAAGTTTTCTAATGCTGTCTGCTGTGTAATGACTGGATTCAGTGTGTTCCATTCTCGAATTACGCGCGGGAAGAACGAATAGGAAAAAGTATTTTTACTAAACCAGTATTCTTCGAGTTCCCATGCATGGCTTCGCCTCGTCGGTCTGGTATCTCGAAAGCTCAAGTAAAGATCTGGGTTTATGCGATGGTGGGGCTCGGCTGCTGGCCCGAAGGTCGCGGGTTCGATTCCGGCTACGGTGATCGCATTTCGGTGAAGGCGACACGGTATACAGGCCAGTGTACTGTGCAATGTGAGTGCACGTTGAAGAACACCAGATGATCCAAATTTCCACAGCCCTCCACTGCAGCCAACTAGCCCAAATAGCCATTCTTCTCCACTACGGCGTCTCTTGTAATCACATCGTGATTTTGGGACGTAGAGTTGTTTTATTGTTATTCAAAATATCCTACCCCTATAAAACGGGGGTGGACTCCTTCAGGACCCCAATAAAAGTTTTTTCATACATCCATCCATCCATTCAAATACTGTTATCTTGTAGGCAAGACATGATTCCCGTGATTTTGCGCCACATATGTGCAAAGTTTTGATGACCCACTGCTACCAATATACGTTGTTTCTTTTTAAAAAATCTAGTTGCGAGTTCAGCACTGTGCGCTTTTTATCTATCTTACGTTCCGCATTGTAACCTCGTTGCGCTGTCACTTATTCCACAATGATGTCTTTACTCACTCTAACCTGGCCCGTCATTGTCCGATGTGCATGATTACGGCCCTGCAGATTTCTGACGACAGTTGGCCTGGCCGATCGATCAACGCTGACGTTTTGTCCCAAGAATTATTTACATTCCAGCTTCACTCCTAAAAAGCCAGGGACGAAGATAGTCGGTGCAAAGCGCGTCGTTGATCCAATTTGTCTCAATTAATTGCATATATTTATTCATTTTTAAATGTTGACACACAGAATAAGAAATGGTAGCGTGGCCCTCACGCATTACCAAGACAAAAAAATAATAAAAAACCTTACCAGTCTTATCACTCATCAGTCGAACCTATTTATAACAATACCAGTTTTAACAATGTAACGTTGTATCACAATGAGAAACTGCTGGGCCGTCAACTTTTGTATGTGGTCTATGGTGAAATAAACCGCTTACAGCAATGCCTGCATGCCTCATTACGGGTGATAACCATGAATTCTGGCTGTTTGGTGTCCGTGCCGAGTGGTAGTGTAACGTTAATTCACTGAAAAGAAAGAAGAAAACGGAAAATTCAAGCTGCTGAAGCCCCGCTCACAACCCCCAACGTACCCCAGCGCCTTCTTGGACTTGCGGTATGCTTGACCGCATAGCGCAGTGGTAGTGCAGCAAAGCTTGTTCTTGAAATCCGCTACATCACGGGAGCATTGGTGGCTTTTGTTAAAACGTAAAATTTGAGTTAAAAATTCAAACTACGAAAAATTTAAGCATGCGAATGAAGTTTCGTGGCACTAGAGTATTGTTATAAGTGTGTTCTACGTATAGCCTGTCTCAACTGGACTGCGAAACCTGCGCCGTCTCTTATATGAGTACTTCTTATCTATATACTTAATCTGCCACGAGAGCGTGTAAGCACAACTTCATTCTGTGGATATAGATGAAACACATGGGATAAAAATAGAAAAAAATAATAGTTACATCAGCAAACAGCAAGAATTAGTGTTTCAACATCAAATTTGTACCTTATTGCGAAATGTCGTAGTTCGAATTTTTTTGCCGGGTCAACGCACATAAAGAACGTCGTTATTTATTCGGTTGTTGATGATGTTCTTGTCACATTACATTAATTCATATTGTATTGGCTTAACTTGCTGGGAGGGGGGAGGAGACTGAACCTTCCTGCCCGCCAAGTTTTTCAATTTTGCAAGTGTATGCAGCATACATGCGAACGCACACATGATTAATACAATATTCTAATAGGAACAAGGCTCCACAACTATGTGCAGTAATCAGCCTCGAGAAGGGGCCTCCGATAGGCCTTGTGTGTGTTTTACGAACCTTGCCGCCTAAAAATTGAACGCAAGCCCAGGTTGCATGCGTAGCGCCATCTGGCGCATAACGAAAGATACACTACCAGTTTTAGCGTGACGCAAGAAGAGAAGCCAGCAGCCTTTCTGAATCGTCCCGCGATGGCAGCACCATCTCGGCTCCTAAACAAACTTTTCCGGCCAAAGTTGTCATGCAAAACGTCTCCTACGCGCCGCGGGGGGCCCGAAAAGCGCATACCACGCGTGCCTCACTCCTTAGCTCATCTACAACTGTTCGCCAGGCACGAATGTCCATTCAGCAGCGCAGCGCCTACGTATTTTTCTTTCGCTCGCATCGGCCCGTTTAAGCACCGACGCACGTGTGGCGTCTGCTGTTCCGTCTCCTAATAGTTAGTTTCGGTTCCGTGCTTTGGTCTCGTTCCGACTCTCGCCTAAACGGGACGGCGCGAGAGCGCATTCCGAGACGCTGCCCGTCGTGCTCTCTCCTCTGACGGCCTCCTCTGCCTCCTCCGTGAGCCTTCGATCGGACGTTGTCGTTGACGCCGCCGCGGAAAAGCGAGCAGCCGAGCCAGCGGGACTGTTACATCGGCGTCGACCACCAGCCGCTGTGCACAATGCGTTCGGTGACCGCCGCGGGCCGCCGGCGGGCGTCGCAGCACGCGCTCGGCGCGGGCTGACTCCGAGCTCTCTCCGATGGTACGCGACGACGAAGACGCCACGAGGCTGCCACCATGGGCAAGCTGAAAGCGTTCGACATCGTGCTGGACGGTTACCGCAGCGTCTACCATCCCGGACAGGCGGTGCGCGGCAAGTGCGTGCTCGAACTCAAGGGTGACATGCGCTTGAAAGCGGTGCGCGTGTTCATGCGCGGGCTGGCCAAGGTGCACTGGACGGAGTCGCGCAGCACGGGCAACCGGCTGGGCGCTTACACGGAGCACTACAACGCCGAGATGGAGTACTTCTTCCAGGGGCAGACGCTTTTCGGCTCCGGTGAGTGGGATCCACTGTACGCGCTTTCTCGGATGCCGCACGCGTCCATCGTGCGTCATGCTGGTCATACTCTCGCCGACGTATTGTGTGTCCAGCGTCGACTGTGTTTGTGGTACGCCCGTGTTGTCCGACGTAGAATACTTTGAATGAACGTCTGCAAACTTAAACTCCTCTTTCGATGGGACCCTTGAAGCGTGCGCACGACGCGTGGTTCCCCGTTGAACCTTGCTGCCGTGCGGTGAATCGAAATTTAAACCTCGCGCTCCGCGATCCTCCTCCTGCGCGTCCTTTCCCTTCTTTAGCTTGGTTTCATTTTCCGGCGCGCATCTCGAAGTTACGCGAACCGCGCTTTCGCGCCAACTGAATTAAAAGGGTCCGCCTCGAAGTACCGCTCTGTTGTACCTCTTTCCGAGGCGAATCACTACTACTTGCACATACATAACGACGCGTCTAGCACACGACGTCACTTGAGCTGTCAATTTTATAAGTTCTCCGTCAAGATAAACGTCGAGGCGGTGATTGATGCGCGAACATGTCTGCTTGGCATCTAGGTAGCGCTGATCAGTTTTAGATCCGATGCGTCAATATATTCGCAGCCGT
This sequence comes from Rhipicephalus annulatus, assembly GCA_013436015.1. NCBI lineage: Eukaryota > Metazoa > Arthropoda > Arachnida > Ixodida > Ixodidae > Rhipicephalus > Rhipicephalus annulatus. Next base: position 484,583 of record WOVY01010215.1, on the reverse strand, counting down.
AGAGCACCGCCGACTCTCTTCTCTGACCGATATACTCGCAGTTTCCAGAGTGCGTGCCAGTCGACTGACTTTGCCTTTCGTCGGCAGGTTGTTTGTTTGTGTTGGCCGGAGACCAGGCCAAGGCACCGGGTCTTCACTACCACTTCGCAAGGAGAGAAAGGGATGAAAAAAATGCATATATGAAAAAAAAAATATTCGAGAAGACCGGAGCTACCACAAATAAACAACCTCTCTTGAATTTACGACTCGGGAGTAACTTCCGCAAACAGCGTTCATCGAAGAATGCGACCGATGATGCACGGTGGACATCGTTCCACGTGTCGTTTGGCTCTTTTTTATTGATTCCGTCGTCGCCTTCAGTTTACAATGTGTGCTCCGTTCAGATGGAAGAGCGGAAAACGGCAGGCACGAACCCGCATCCTAAGTTTAGCTTCAGTGCTGACCATCTCGAGGAATAATTTGTCAATTCGCCAACCGTTCGCTAACGCTGAGTAGCGAGCCAGAAAATCGGTTCAGGCCAAGGAGGTTAAAGGCCGACCTGCAGGCCTTTCTGCCACAAGAAACCTTTCACTCTTTCAGCGCTTGTCTGTGTCCCCTCTTTAGTATTCCCGTCTTGTGTTCGCGCTGTACGTTTTTCACCTTGAAACTTGTCGCGCACTTGATCTTTGTTTTTCTCACAAAGGGCGAACGAAACCGGCGCCGTGACAGTATGCAGTTGCGTATATAGTGGCTTCTCGTTGTAACGGAAGGGCGCCGTCTAATAATAATAATAATAATAATAATAATAATAATAATAATAATAATAATAATAATAATAATAATAATATCTTGAAGAAAGTTGACATCCACTGGTCTGTAACGCAAAACTACACGAAAATACACACGGATTTTTTTTAAAAAAAACGTCTACCAAAGCGCGATAAAATTCTTCCTAATACGGGGTTCGAACCAGGGACTAAAGACTTTCCCAGGCGGTTGCTCTACCAAATGAGCTAATCAGGCAACTCGAGGGTGAGTTAATTGACAGCTCCAAGCACATGGAAAGAAGTGATTTACCATAGGATAGACGTATAGACGATACACATGGTGATATTCCGTCTAAGAAAAATCTCCATTAGAAATAGATAAAAGAAAGGAATACACAAATATGTTCGCCTACATAGTCGGCGCACTGCTATTTTGTAATCGTTGGCTGAAAGGGCCGGTACGGCAAAATGTGCCAGAAGAGGACTAGGTCTTGGGGTAAAACAGAATGTACGGATTTCTTTCGATCGAACACAATGTGCGATACATCATGCATTCCGCATATAGCGGCCGTGATGCAGCTGCGCGATAGCGGCGTCCTCATTGTCCGGCTGGAAAGCGGTGGTCAGATTCGGACGCAAATTACGTCAACGCATAATCTTAATACAACAACAACAAAAAAGAAAAGGGAAGGAAAGCGTAAAAACAGAAAGACAGATCATTCCGGTTAGTTCTCAAGCCTCGTGATGACAGCCAACGGACATCATAATTGCTCCTCGGCTCACAGGTTGAAACAAGAAAGAGGGGAAATTCTAAGGAGCCGCTGCCAAGCGGCGGGAATTACCTGCCCGAGCTATGAAAACAAACGTTGTTGACGAGGAAACAAAGGACGTGCCAGATGTTATCACAGAACCGCGCCTCTTCAAGGACGTCTAAAGAGCGAAGACGGCAGGTCACGTGCTGTTGCTGTCGCGTACTTCATCCATGTGCTTTCTTTCAAGTGACCTGCAAATTCCAACATTTCTTTATTATTTTTCATTAAAAGTCAGCGATAATAAATGGCGTGGGAACTGAGTTTGTTTACACAAACGGTGACATCGCATTCATATTGAGTATCTATCTACCTTCTATTGTGTAACCCGAGTGTTAGCACGCTCAAGCCTGCAATGTGTGCTGTGGTGGTTTACATGTTATGCCGTACATTTCGTTTATTTTCTCGTTTAAAGCGCTTAATGAGCAGATGTAAGACATATTTGAATATCATTTACTTTCATGCTCTAACCGCACGTCAAAATGAGCAAGTGCCTGCTGTTCACTTTATTATTATTATTATTATTATTATTATTATTATTATTATTATTATTATTATTATTGTCACTTGTATAGCATGTTCGAGAATCATTCGCATTTTCTTGCTCCTTTAAACTGCTTTCAACTGAGATGGCGCGCGTTACGGTCTTAAAACCAGAAGTTTCGAACGTCATCTTTCAGGCCACTTTATTTTTTTTCAATAAACATTCTATTGAGACAAAAGTCTTATCTGCCTCATCACGCGCTAGCCCTAAAAAAAGAAAACTCGCGTGCGTGGTACAAAAACCTACGTTACCTAATATAAATCAGATAAATATCCGATTGCAGCGTTCATACAAAGTTACGCCATATGCAAAGTTTATGATAAGATAAACAGATAACGACCACCGCTGATAGTCACGCCGGCTATTCTCCCCCTTTTAAGACCATAGAGTGTGCGTGTATAAATAGCCTGTAAATTTATTGTGAAACGTGTCTTGCATGTGCCCCTAAGAGTGTGTTCAATTCTTAACTTTACAACCAAACAGTATGTCTTCGTTGTAATCTTTGTTGCCAGCACTGCCTGCCATTCCGATGCGGCAAGCGAGGGCGTTTGTAAAAGTCACGCGATTGTAGGGCGAGTCAGAAAAAAAAAGTACAGAAAGAGAGGAACAGACTGTGTTGACACACACACACACACACACACACACACACACACACACACACACACACACACACACACGCACACACACACACACACACACACACACACACGCACGCACACACACACACACACACACACGCACCAGCGCGCGTGTTGAGTCACAGCAAACACTGCAGTTCAGGCATCGACCGTAGTTATATTTTCTTAAATAAAGTCTGCAATAGCGAATTTGCCTCTTACGTGCAGGTGTGATAACTTATGAGGTCGATATCTGTACGACGTCAATATCATACGGCACGTCCGCTTGCCATATATGTGAGAACACCGAACGCGTTCATCTAAAAGCGCCAGTTTCAAGGCGCTCTTGCGCTGAACACGTAATAAGTGTATCGATCGGATCGGCCAAGCTATATTGTACACACCTGTGCGCGCTCCAGCCTCTGACCTCTAAGCCTCCTGGCCCATGGACCGAGCCGCGCCCTGTTTATCCTCCGAAAGGCCCTGTGCCGCGTATATACCGAGCCGTCCGGAGACCTCGCGCAGGCAGATGTCAATCCAAACAGAATTAGCCCGACGATGGCGCGCGCGCACAATTAAGGGGCGCCTCGTGGGCGACACGTGATGCAGGCCAGGCGCGTGCCTAATCGGATCCTCTTTGGCCGCATTACGGAAAATGGAGGCAGCCTCCGTGTGACATGATGCAATTAAGAGTTGTCGCGCGGACAGAGAGCAGGGATCTAATGGCATTGGGCTAAGCACTCGGGCGCCTGCTACAGCACTGGCGAACTAATAGAAGGTTAAGCCCGCTAAGACATCCCCCCCCCCTCCCCGCCCCTGGGGTCTGACCTTCCACGAAGATGGCCCATGTGCGTTGATGTGAACGGCATTTTAGTAACGGCGTCGCTGATAAGACGGAGATGTTAATCGGAGCTCTTATTACGCGACAGATAAAAATACCCATGTGTTGCGTCGTGATTACGATGAGGTATACAGTACGAAAAACTTTATTGAAAGCTTCCTGAGTAGTCCATCCCGTGCGGATGGCACGGCGGGCGCTCCCACGAGCCATTACGATAAGAGGTGAAAAGTCACAGAGTTCGTTATGCATTCGTATGATACGATCCTAAAGCCAAGGTCATCCAGTGTACCAATTTTTTTTTCCTCTGTGCACCTTATACATCAAGCGAACACTTCTTTTTGTATTCATTTAGTCATGCCAACGCCGCAGACAAGATTAACGCGTAGCTGAGCCACGAGGCGCGCTGGCCGTGCATGCGACATTACATCGAGTCCCTTGATCGACGACTTTTGAGTTATTATTGGCATGCACACTTTGAAAACATCACCAGCAAAGCCAACAGATATCTCGGGTACATACGCAGAATTTTTTTTCCAAAACTCTATGTCATTTAATACTACTACTCTACAAAAAATTCACTTAGACCTATAGGCTTGAATATGCTTCTTCTGTTTGGGACACTGGTCTACAAACATTAACTATCATTGAAGCAGTTCAGAATCGTTCAGCGCGTTTTATTAACTCAAACTATTCCCGCACAGCTAGCATGTCACTAATGAAATCGGTGCCTTGGACTTACAAAATCGAAATTTCGAAGAGAAAAAAACTGTTCTTGTCTGTGTCTTTTTCGAAAAATCATATACCATGAAAATTCAGTTGAACATGAACTCATCCCAGCACGTTCACACGTATTATCACGTATTGATTATCAGTATGAATTTGTCATTCCTTTTTGCTACCCTAATTTATTTTTCAGGCTCCTTTTTTACCAAAAGCGAGCCCTCAGTGGAACCGCCTCCCCCCCCCCCCCCTCCATCGTTTGCATCGAGGACGCTTCATCATTCAAAGCTGCACTAACGAACTACGTCTTCAGCCCGTCATAGCTTAGTTTGTTTGCAGAAATATTTTCATCAATATGTTGTAATTTTTTGCATTCTTTTGTATACCCCCCCCCCTTCCAGCTCTGTAACGCCTTTAAGCGCCCCGAGGGTAAAATACATAAATTAAAGATTTTTTTTTTCAGATCATGCGTACGCTGCAAAGACGGTAGCTTATTTTCACGACCCCACGAGACATACAAGGCTTTAATAAATGAAAGCAGCCCAACGAGTGAAATCTCTGATTTGAATCTATAGTACGAATATCAGAGGAAAATAACATTTGCATAACAAATCGAATGTAAACAAATAGAACGTTTTCTCACTCATGAAGCATCACGCCTAATCAAATTTTATCCGAGTTCACATGGTGAGAAGAGGAAGCAGGCCAATACATACATAGAAGCATCTTACACCGTTCACGATTGGATATGAAATGTACAATTTAAAAGAATTTAAAGAGTAAGAACAGTTTCTAAGTATGAGAGCCACCATGACAATGTTTGTAAGGATGTAACGAAAATAGCACCTTACTCAATGCAGTACAGTGTTAGTTTCGCATTGCTATGAAGAAAAGGAAATTCGATATTGCGGCATCGAACTTTTTTCAAGTGATGAATAGGAGAGTTTGGCGCCATAAAGCGACGTCGATACCCCTCGTCGGGTAAAAACGAAAAAAAATATAGTACTAAATAAAAAAGGATGTCACAAAATACGTCACACACTACGACACCGGATGTCACAATTCACGCAGTTTAGCTTTATGGAGTTGTTTATTAACGGCTCGTGCGGTTAATCTTCTACGTTTCATATCGCAAAGCCCGGATACTTATACCAACGTCCCTGCACCGCAGCCTTTCAACAGCAGCTCACTTTTTGATTTTGAACCGAGCATATTTGAAGGGATACTAAATTGAAATAAAAATTTTTTTGTTTGTTTGAGGGCCTTGTTCCTTCATCACCCCACTCCCCTTCTCCATTCCTTCGTTGCTTGAATTCTCGAGGTCTTGTCCTTTTAAGAGAGAAAACGCGCAAAAGTAATATGCGGGATGCGATGCCCCATTGAAATTCCTGCTCCAAGCACCACGGTGTCATAAATTTTGACGGCACGTTGTTCCTAATCGGTATAAATGAACTACGATGTCCCCTGAGCGCGCCAGATACTTAACATAGTTTCAAGAGATCTTGTTGGGCTAACGTCACCAATATATATATATATATATATATATATATATATATATATATATATATATATATATATATATATATATATATATATATATATATATATATATTGGAGGAGCGTTTGTCGCCGGATCCGGGAATAATAGGAGAATAAAAGGAGTTTGACTCACAAGTGAAAAGATTTTTTACTTGACGTTTCGACCGTGGGCCCGGCCTTCGTCAGAAACGAAGGCCGGGCCCACGGTCGAAACGTCAAGTAAAAAATCTTTTCACTTGTGAGTCAAACTCCTTTCTCATATATATATATATATATATATATATATATATATATATATATATATATATATATATATATATATAAATCAAGGTTGTGGCGTGAAATTTGAAAACGAGACTTTGACTGTGATTTTCTCCCCTATAAATATATATAGGATGGTGAAACTAACGACATTATATAGAGTATTCAGAGTAAAGTTTATTAATCTAAACCCATTTATTGTGCCACTCTGTTGTCCCTTGAAAGACTATACAGCTTAGCGCGGCATTCTGCAGCGAACGTGCGCGCCGAAGTGCGGAGGGAATCCCGCTAACGCATTCTCGAAAAGCGCGCGTGGTATGCGCGCATAGCGAACAAGGCGTGAAGAGGCGTCGCATGTAGTTGCGCAGCCCACGCGTACTGTATTTGCCGCCCGCTCTTTTTTTTTTCTTTTTTTTTCTCAATCCTGGCCGCCACTCGAGGCTGATTAATTTTTCCAACAACCGAGACCCCACGTGGCACTCCCGGCTCAAAGCGAGTGTTGTCGGGGAAGCAGATTAGGGACTGGAAGAAAAGAGCTCGTTGTAATCGCGGTCTATGCGGCATCGCGCAGAAGCTATATAGAGCTCCGAAACTGCCAAGTCCACATGCGACGGCAGCCGGGCTGTCTTGACCATCTGTCGATAAGCGCGGCTCGGGCCCGACCTCGGATTCGTGCGTCAATTACAAGAAAATAAAAAAAAACACAAAAGAAAGACAGTGGGTGAAGTTCTGAGGTGCTGTGAGCGCGCCCCCACAGAGAACCCATCGGTCCGCCTGGGTGTTCGTGGTTCTGCAGTTTAATGACGCCGATGATCAACCGTATACATCAAAGCCTGTTATGTATGTACAGTCGACCACAGACGCTGTGTGCGAGCCTATATATAGTTCTTGTTTTGGTGAGACGGCATCAAAGACTCGTTAAAGTGGCGCTATGTATACTACGCGCTTCCCTCTATCAGGCTGATATTGATACGCAGAAGTCATTTGCGACAAACGAAAACAAGTCGTCATTGAAATAAGAGAGAGAAAGATATGGGAGCAATTACATTCCTTCTATTTAACAATCGTACATTGCTTATCATAACAGCGACGGAAAGATTAAAGAACGAGCTAATCTTTTGTACTAGATTCCTTTCGCCCCGCCGCGGTGGTTTAGTGGCTAAGGTACTCCGCTGCTGACCCGCAGGTGGCGGGCTCGAATCCCGGCTGCGGCGGCTGCATTTCCGATGGAGGCGGAAATGTTGTAGGCCCGTGTGCTCAGATTTCTGTGCACCAGATGTGTGAACCCCATGGTGGTCGAAATTTCCGGAGCCGTCCACTACGGCATTTCTCATAATCATATGGTGGTTTTGGGATGTTAAACCCCACATATCAATCAATCAAGATTCATTTTGTGAGCGTTATGGCCTGAGCGTAACTCAACCACGAACGTTCGTCAACTGAGCTCTGTCATTGTTTTTCAATTCCGACGTTATACATGTCTCCATAGGGGAACAATTTTAAATGAGTAAAGGCGAGTCTCTTCGGATGGCTGTACCTGTGCATTACGATTTGTGGAGCAGTAAACTTCCGCCTCTTCGGCTATTTCATTTAGAGGCCGAATTTACACACACTATTCCCCAAGTAAACCATTTCAAACTTTGTCAAATATTCGTTCCTTCTCACGACACGGCTCTTAAATTAATGCTTCCATGTATATGCTTCCAAAACGCGCGCCTTATATCGACGGCAGTGACGTTTATACTCAACCGATGCGGTTTCGTCAACATAAGGCCACGTTGAGTGCGACGAGACACACGCCAAGGTAAACTGGTCGCGTAACTTCCGTAGAAGCCCATTTATCCTGAAGTTGGCGGCTCGTTGCCAACGCGCCGTCATCTACGTATGGAGAGGACAACTAACAGCAAACAAAAGTTGAAAAAAATGACGTCACAACCGGAAGTGACGTCTTGCATTCGTCCTATACTTGGCGCGAAGTTGCAACTCCCCCCCCCCCTTCTAATTGCTGAGATTTTTTTGAGTTACAAATATGCGACCGTATTTCGCGTATTGCGTGCGCGAGAGAAAAGAAAGAAAGACTGGGGAAGCAAAGTTGTTTTATCATAGTCGAATCGTACACTAGCAATTTACACCAAAAACTTCGCAGATGAAATTATGACGCAACCGTTCACGAGCACGATAGATAGCATAATAGTTCGAAAACTCGCCTTGCCCAATCGTGGTAAAACCACTGCAGCGAGACAGCAGCCTCGGGAATATCGCCTTGGCAACCCTATATAGACTACTGCAGTGTCTCATTGCTTAGCGCGTCGCGTTCGCCGTCATGAGAGGTGAGTGAACGCCGGCCGTGCAACAGCGAAGGCAGTCACAGGAGCGGCTATCTGTACACATTGCGAGCTAGTTCAGCTCCGAAATGTCATGCCAGTAAAGAGCAGGTCAGCGAATAAATAAACTATGGAAGTTATACGCACCAAACCACCACGCAAAAGTGAGCGACGCCCCGCCACGGTGGTCTAGTGGCTAAGGTACTCAACTGCTGACCCGCAGGTCGCGGGATCGAATCCCGGCTGTGGCAGCTGCTTTTCCAATGGTGGCGGAAATGTTGTAGGCCCGTGTACTCAGATTTGGGGGCACGTTAAAGAACCCCAGGTGGTCGAAATTTCCGGAGCCCTCCTCTACGGCGTCTCTCATAATCATGTGGTGGTTTTGGGACGTTAAACCCCACAAATCAATCAAAAGTGAGTGACGCCTCGTTGACCTGCAGCAATGCGCCGATCTAAGCACAAGCTCTGATAGCAGATTGCCTGGATGTATACGCCCCCGCCCCCATTTAAAGGCACTCGACGAAAAAATTGCTTGATATGTGGGGTTTCACGTCCCAAAACCACCATATTATTATGACAGAAGCCACAGTGGAGGGCTCCGAAAATTTCGACCGCCTGGGGTTCTTTAACGTGCACCAAAATCTGAGCACACGGGCCTACAACATTTCCACCTCCATCGAAAATGCAGCCGCCGCAGCCGGGATTCGATCCCGCGACCATGCGGGTCAGCAGCTGAGTACCTTAGCCACTAGACCACCGTGGCGGGGCGACGAAAAATTGAGGCAATCAACCATTTAGCCAAGTGGCAGATAAACCGTAAGATACATTTGTCGTCAACTTTGACATATGTATATTACGACTATTGGAAACAAAAAGTATATTGAAGTTTCGGTTCTAGTTATTTTTTTCCCTTCCTCACACAGTCGTGCTTCGACGGTCAGCGGGCGTTGATGTTTGTGGCAATATATGTTTTCGACACTTTTGGCTCCAAGTTTCGCGCCCCACATAATTGAACCATGGGCACACAGTGAATTACGTAGGCGCGCTTTTCGCAATTGTATAACTGTGTAGAAATATAGATAAAAAGCCAGCGGGAAACACGAAACACACAAAAAGGACACGACGGAACAGGCTGGCGCTTACGACGGATCAAAGCACGCATGCTTGAAACGAAAAACTATAATACCCGCCTGCAACTATACCTTGAACGTGTGTACCAGGCAGCCGTGCATCGTATAAAAGAAAATCTTAACGAGTTATCCTTGTTCTATGTGACGCATACCTGCTTCACGCATGCGCGAGGTTGCTGCCGGCGGGTATTAGTTTTCGTGTCGAGCATGCCTGCTTTCGGATCAGCCGTAAGCGCCAGCCTGTCCCGTCGCGTTCTTTCTATATGCGTTTCCCTCTGGCTTTAATCCATTTCGACATGTACCAACTAGGCCATGGATCCGTCGTCTTGGTATAACTGTGTCTATATACGGTATAGGTCTGGGTCAAACCACTTTCACGGCTGACCCCAAAAAGCAGCTTCCCGCTGGATTTGCGTCGGCTGCGTCACTGGGTCGAGTGAAAGCGTGCCCCCACCGTCAGCCGTGCTTCCCGTCCTCTGTTTCTCAGCGGGGCACGCACTGCTAGAGGTACACCGTCACGCATACACTGCGCTGGTATGCAGCGCCAGGCTCTATTTTTATCTTACTCCGTCTAGCACGGCTAACCTCGTTTCCAGTTTTGGCGTTATTGTACCTTTTTTTTCATATACACAATCACCGAGTAATAACAGACACTTCCAGCTCTGAGTGTCTGTGGAATCACATTTCGAATATTACGTCGCGTTCCTTTCTTTCTTTTTCCGAGAACGATGAAAAAAAAAGGCTTTCGAGGAACCATGAGAGAGAGAAAGAGATGATTTATCGGAAGACAGACAAATCAGACTTAACTAGTGCGCTCTAGTCTGCTACACAGCACAGGGGATAGATAAGCGACAGCGAAAAAAAAAAAGAGTGATGATGGGTGACGGTGGGGCGAGGTAAAAGTTGAAGCGTATATACAAGAACCGCGAAACGTAATCGTTTCGGTGACCAGCAGATAAACCATAACCATTCACCAGACGCAACGGGCTTTGGACCCGACTGCACTTGCAGCAGTCTCCGGCAAAGCAAGGTATTGCAAAGCGATAAGGTCATGCTGCAACATTTCGCGACAATGAGAGGTAACCGTTATCACCCACCAAAAATTAGCGGTGTTGTCATGTTTGATTTGATGTTATGAAGATGATACCGTTTGTGATTTATTTGCAAAAGATATATATATATATATATATATATATATATATATATATATATATATATATATATATATATATATATATATATATAATTAAGAATAAAGGAGCACACTTACGAAAATTTGATAATTGTTTACTCTACGTTTCGGCCGTGGCACGGCCGAAACGTAGAGTAAGCAATTATCAAATTTTCGTAAGTGTGCTCCTTTATTCTTAATTATATTTGCACCGGACCCACAGAATTTCTTTTTTGAATCATATATACATATATATATATATATATGTATATATATATATATACATATATATATATATATATATATACATATATATATATATATATTATATATATATATATATATATATATATATATATATATATATATATATATATATATAAGGGAAAGAAGTGTATACCTAAGGGCTCGTTTTTCCGTGTTTTAACACAATATTAATGAGATATAACAGACAGTAATGCCAAGGAATGTACAGGGGAAGTTATTAAAACCAATGGAATGTAAATAAGAAGAAAGAAAAGTGGATGAAAAAATTACCAACTGTGAGCAGGAATCGAACCTACGACCTTCGAATTACGCGTTCGATGCTCTAACCACTGAGCTATCACAGCGGCCCTCCCTCCATCCACTTTTTTGGGTTTATCTGTGAATTTAGAAGTAGGAGCGACAGTCAGCGCCATCTATAAGCCAAACAACGAGTGTGAAAACATTCTTATGCGCATGTTTGGCGTCACGTAGCACGTGAACTTATTATGAGCGGGCAGCTGATTAATTGTCCCTCTTATACAACCTAAACACCCCAAGTCTGCCAGTACGAGACCCTCGTTATATATATATATATATATATATATATATATATATATATATATATATATATATATATATATATATATATATATATATATATATATATATATATATATATATATATATATATATATATATATATATATATATATATATATATATATAGGACGCGGACACAAAAAGTCCGCGTCCTTAGAGCGAATTGCCCGAAGTAGTTTCATCTAGCAGAATCATCATCCATGCAAGTGGTGCAGTTATTACACTCTTAATCAGGGGACTCGCTCGCTGGATTTGGTGCCGACCGGTGGTGCCTCCGCGATCTCCGACGACAGCGCAGCTCTGGCCGACTGGCTCGCCCTACGCCATCTCCTGGCGCCAACAAGAGCTCTCGCTGCGTGGTGCCCCGTCCTCGGACTCCTGCGACCGTGCCCATCTTTCCTATCTTCTCCTTATTTTCAGTATGTGGATCCTCTGTCCCTGCACCTCTCTCTATCTCTGTACCTTTAATCCTATTCTTTTAATCCCTCCTTACCCCCATCCCTAGTGAGCTACTGTTGAGGTGTCGCATTATGATGCAGACAGTTGCTGGGCTCACTTTTTTCTTCTTTTCTTTCTTTTAAGAATCAATCCCCCCTCTCTTAACCATATCCCGGAAAAAGTGCTAGCTATAACCAGATAATCAGATGAATAATCCGTATTGTCCTGGCTACATTTAGCACATTACGTAGGAAATGATTAAGAGTGTACGAAAAGCTCCACCAATTTGTCGGAAGTTCCTTGATGGCGCTGATAGTAGAAACAACGAGGTATTCTCAGATACCGTCTTTTTAGAGATGATATCTAGCAGGGTTTTCAGACACGTGGCCCGCGCACCTGTAACCAGCGACCCGGCTGGCCTCATCGCTGTCTTCGTCCCATTTATACTCAATAAACATGTTTGTGAGCTACAAAGACATAACTCGTCGCAAGTTTTTTTTTTTTTTTTAAGGGACGAAGCGCCTTATATAAGGTTGCGCAATGTCCGGTCGTTGTCGTCGAAGCTCACCTCGCCAAATAGTCGAAGCGCATGCAGGTGTGAAACATCTGTGCGCAACACGGTCTATAGAGCGTACATAGTGCGCATATGGTTGAAAAAATAAATAAAAGGCCACAGCAGCGTAAACACACGGACATTTAACCACCCATTAATCAAGGCATATGGCAAAGCAAAAAGGTTACCAAGAACAAAATAAGAGACTGTCAACAAGAACAACACAGAAAGCCATGATTCGTGGTTCGATGCGTGCTGCTTCGCCCCATCATCGAATTCACTGCGTGGATCTTCGGCAACCTTCTTCGTTTTCGTTTGTTCGTGAGCACACTATACGCTCATCACTGTGTGTGTTGAAAACGTAACCGTTGAAGAAGAACTCTTTTTCAGATTCGGCGTCCGGATTTTTCTTATTCTGAAGGTCAGTATCAACATGCTTTTCGAAGTTTGACGTCAAATATAGGATGTAACAGATACCTCCTGAGTGGCAAACTTACCGCCCTTGCGGGCGGCTATAGATCTCATGGCTGCGGCGCGCTATCTAACGTAAGTTTCAGACCCCCAATCTATACGCCTCTTGTGTGTTTGTAAGCAACGGTAGGCACCGTCGACGTACCACGGTGGCGAGCTTTGGCGGTGGCGAGCTTTGGGCTGGGCGGAACCTACGCGCTGCGACGTCGCTACAAGCGTCTCAGTATGTCGGCGGCGCCTATCTCTGTATAGAGCGACTCGAGCGTTGGCAATGCTGCCGGACGGAGGCTCGCCTTCTTCACTACACAGCAAGAGAAACGTTAATTAGCCCCCTTGTTACTTCGCAACGTATCTCGCGAACTGCCCGCTGTATGCAGCGCGCGCGCACTATCAGCACCAGGTCTTTATCAGCCTGTCGGGGACGTTGCTCCCGTGCTCACGATATGGAAGACCGCTCAGAGTCCTCTCACGGGAAGCCAAGATTTCGTTAGTCGGCGGGCTAATTGGTTTTCCCCACATTCTTTTTTTCGAGACTCGACAGGCATGCCTATATGCGAGCGCATGCCCGCGTGCAGACTCGCGGAAGTTGGAAAGTATATATGTATACATCTTTCGGCGCCTCGCCCTCTCTTGCCATCACACAAACAAAGAAACTCCGCGCGTTCGCTCGAATGAGCTAAGAAACGGCGGTAAAAAAAAAAAAAAGCAATAACCCTGCTGCCCGGAGCTGGGCACCGCGTGGGCATGCCCCGACTTCGCCAGCGCGCTCCTTGCAAGGCAAAGCGGCGCTCGAGTATATATTAAAGGGACTCGCGCCTGTGCGTGCTCGTATACCGGTTATTTTTATTTCGTTTTCAAAACAAAAACAGAAAAGCTGGCAGGTGTTTATATATGGTGGCAGCATCACCATCCCATTTCGCGCTCCGCGCCACCTTGGGGTGGATGGCGAAGTTTTAAATATTCTCGCGTCGCGCGCGCAGAAGCGAACACGTCCTTCATCTCCGACCTTCGCATATGTATACGGCCCGTCCGCAACGTTGCGGATCGCTTCTCCATCCTTCTTCAGCGCAGCACACTTCCGGGTCGGTCTGCGCTTGTTGCTGTTGATTTAGTTCGCCGGGGCGGCGTCTTAATTCACCCCTCGCTGCACGGCCATCCACATCTGTCTCCTTTCGCTCCTCTTCCATCTTCGAGCTTCTTCTGCACGTTGGACCGGGCATACAAAAATAAGCCACACGATATCTCTCTTGGGCATCCGCCCTGAACGCCTTCCGCCTTGGACGTCTCGAACCAGCGCGTATTTGGTTTCGGAGCGAAGGTGCGATGCTGTTATCTGTATACGCCAGAGAAGGCTGCAGCGTCGTCTTCGCCGGTTGTGCGTTCGCAGAACGCGAGCGAAGACGCTAGTGTCCTTGTAATGTAAGTTTTTTTTTCTTTTCACTATAGATAATTCTGCATAAGACACAAAACGCCACCACCCTAGACGAATGTTGTCTTACTTTTATGGGTCGCGACGTGAACTGATGAGGTCACGAAACGTCGACTGCACCAACCCAAACGTTTTCACGCGTTTGCGTCTGTCGTACCACTGTTCGTTTTCGTTGCTCGAAATTCAGAAGGTCGACGTTAACAGCCCATTATGGCGGCACCGAAATCCCTAAAGGGGCCCTCTAACACTTTTCACGACCTGATTGTTTAACATGTTTTTTATTTCTAATTGGTTGCGTACACTGAAGGCTTACGAGATGAGTGCCGCAAGAACGACAGCGATAAGGGGCACGCAGTGCAAAGTTATTCAGCGTAGCGATATCAAAATACAATGAAATGGATGCTTATACCCTCAACTCGATTTTCGCGGGCTCACCTGACCACGTTTCCCTCGCTCTGTGACATCCGAAGACTGGCCAATGAAATAAACTGAAAGCCCTACCGTATATACAGAAAACTTTCGTTCCCTATTGCCCGTTACGTCCAACGTATTGAGGACGCCGTTGCGATGGTAACAAATAATGTGATGCTTGAAGAGGGAACGACACGTGCGAAACGAGACAGCTCGCGAACGCTTCTATAATGTTTTTGTAGCTTTGCCGATCTTTCTTTTTCCGATGACGTCTATTCGGTCATTCCAAGGAGGATTAAAGAAAAATTGCTGGAGTGGAAGCTCCCGCAATGCCTGGCCAGCAGAAGTGAAGCCACGTTTTGCCACTGCCAAGATGGCGGAAACATGCTATTTTCTGATAGTGCCCACTTGAAGATCAAGTGGCTTTGATATGTTATGTAAATTCTACGTTAGTTCTATATTAAAAGAAAGTTGTTCCCGACGAAACAACACACAACAACGAGTGTGGGTGACTGAATCTTCAACGAACTTTGCCTCCGATTAGAGGCTCACTTAGGAAAAGTAGTAACAGTAAGACGCACTTGGAGCACTATATGTGACTCGACGAAGTTCACACATTAAACTCGTTGGGCGTGCGAGAGAAATGCTTCGTTTTTAATCGCTGAACGATGATACTTAATAATGCCCCTAGTAAGATGGCCGCCACAGCCGCCATATTGCCAGAAGAACGACTTCACTTCTGCGCAATCATTTCCACTCCAGCAACTTTTTAAATCCTCCTTGGGTCATTTCAGCGACGCAGGCGGCGCCATGTAGCCGTGCTCCGAAGCTGTCACAGGGTGATAAAACTGCGACGCAATTCGCTTTCTCAGTAGTCATGAACCAATGAACGCGTCTTCACGCTCTATGACGCTGACGTAAACGCTCGCGACATCACCGTCTCGTCCGCCATTTCGACCTTCCGCTGCGCTGCCTATAGTCGCTGGAATGGTCGAATATATCAATGATATCACATTTCCTTTTCCTTTAGTTTCTTCCACGACCTTGGTTTCTTCTAACAACGGCGCCTGGAGCGTCCCCAGCGCGTTCACTTCAGCCACGTAGTGTTCAGCGCATTCTTTGACTAATCTATGGGTGTGTTCCAAATTATATATTTCACTATAGTTCCAATACTCACCGTAGACGGTTAAGTAGGCAGCTGAGTGAACGATGGTCATCTTGAGTCTGATTAACTTTCGCACGTAGCTCGCAAAATAGACAGCTTTGAGAAAGAAGACCGCATCGTAGACAAATACGATGCAGGCTACTTTTGCTCTCCAAACAAGATGGCGGCTCATCGAACTCCTCGGAAAGCTTGGATATTGCCCGAATTATACACTGCACTCAAGCAGACGCTTCTTACAGACGCTCAATATGTGTAACGTTCAATCATTTTTTTTAGATTTGAACACGAAATAAGCTGGAAAAATAACAGTTACGTTTGTTTATCTCAGCTCTTTCTTTTCGATACGAGGTGGCGCCTCGTTGCGTAGAGGCCGTCCAGACGTGTTTAATTTCTCAACTGACATGGGTGCAATGTCGTCTTCTAAGCTGTCAGCGTAGACTGTCTACGATGCGGTCTAACAATTGAAACACAGCCTATGATCAGCTTTGCAGTTTTCAAGCTGAAAAAGTCGGAAAGCTTTATTCTCTTCCAAGTTCAGTGGGGAAAAAAAAATCCGGCAGATCCCACGTAGCTGGGAATCCACGTTATGCGAAGCGTGCGGAAGAAATGTGACCGTGTTGCAATTTATTTTATTGAGCGACACGTCATTGAATTGGATAAACTTTTATTTGGTCCTCCAAAACACAGATCACTGTGTTGCGACACGTCATGAAATGACACTAAATTAGTGTACAAATGTCGCACACACAGACATGTCTTGAAGAGGTGGAGATGTTTATATAACCAGTTGTTTGCACTTGCGTAACGATGCCAACTGGAACATGCGTAGTAGCAACACCAGAAGCTGACATGAAGCGCTGATGCTCGCGAAGATGCTTGCCCTGGACACTGCTACATAAACCAACTTCAGCGTATGGCAACTAACCACATGTGACGTTAACCCGACGTGACGGCTGTATCAGAATAGTACATATGTAATGTTTATAAAATTGGGTAGGAGGCACTGAAACCTCTATTAACGTTTCACGAAGATTAGCGTCTATTTAGAACTGGCTAACCTCCCTGTCCTTCCTCATTTATTCCTCCTTAGCGTCTATTTGAAAAGTATAGTCCCGAGACCTTAGGTCGGTCGTAGAATGCTCCATTGGCACCCAAAATGCCTTGGTTCGATTCCAGCTGGGACTCGTCGGGTCGACGCTACCGACGTAGGGTATTTCTTAACACTCACGCGTTAAAATTGCCCATGTGAGTTCTCGTCGTTCCTGAGAAGATACCAAGTGTCAATCACCTGTGGCACATACCCCCTTACCAGCGGCGCATACCCGCCCGTGGGTATGTGCCACTGTCCGGCGGGACGTGTTTGACGCCGTACGCGACGGTATTGCGACATTATTCATGTCTTGACAAGCGCGTCGTATTCGTCGAACCGTCTTACCCTCTCATGCTAATTTTTGGTTCACGCCAAGTAAATGGATTGGGTGACCAGGAGAACACCCAAACGTAAACGGATAGATAGATAGATAGATAGATAGACAGATAGATAGATAGATAGATAGATAGATAGATAGATAGATAGATAGATAGATAGATAGATAGATAGATAGATAGATAGATAGATAGATAGATAGATAGATAGATAGATAGATAGCTAGATAGATAGATAGATAGATAGATAGATAGATAGATAGATAGATAGATAGATAGATAGATAGATAGATAGATAGATAGATAGATAGATAGATAGATAGATAGATAGATAGATAGATAGATAGATAGATAGATAGATAGATAGATAGATAGATAATCTTTCTCTGCGATAGTTCTGGCGAGCGCCGCTATACGAGTTATGCGTTCAGAACCAATGTTTTCAAGCGTTAAAGGGCCATAAGCACGGCGACGGCTGCGTGAAAGTTTTGAAAGGCGGGCGTCCTTGACGGTTCGCCTCTTCTGATATTACCGCTTGCGACCGCTTTCGCGGCTCTGCCTAGGACTTTATGTATACCGTTTTCGAAAAGCAGTGTTCGTGAGGCTTATCTGTGTGTAAGCAGCAAGAACTTTGATTCCCTCTCCCATCTTACCGCTAAACCACATATCATTACTTTCTATTACTTTCCAAACCATCTATATCTTTCTTCTGACCCACACCCCCCTACATTACCTCTCTTCCAAATTCCAACCCCAAACCTGCGATACAGTAGTGGAGCAGGTGGGCCCCCCATGGCCCTCTCAAATCCAGTCCAGGTCTCTGCGACCATTTGTTGGGTTTGCAATCACTACTCGAACACTTCACTTTCAGACGTATACTGAACTCCGCCGAAAAGAAGCCACTTCACTTTGCCGTTCATGTCTTACAGCGGTGTCACACGGACACTTCCTGATCGTGGTCGGGTCCGATCCGGATAAAATTTCTCGATTGTAATTGACTCCTTCGCCTAAGCTTCAGAAAGGAGTCAAGCACAACCTAAACTTCCGATCCCGATCAGGTTTAATGACTATTGGCAAAGCACCGTGTTACACATGTGTAAAAGTGACATTCACGAGGTAATTTCCTTTCGTATCGAAACGGCTGGCAACAGTCTTTGGGACAACTGCGAGGAGACATTACGGCGCATCTACGAATGTCTCCCCGACGACGTGCAGAGAAAGTCAATCACGGTCGGGTTAGCTCGCAGAGACCTCAGACCAATGACGGTCGTAACCATTATAGAATGTCGTCCCGAGAAGTTATCGTGGATGAAGGCGACGAAGGGATTGCTAGGATTGTTAAACCAGCAGTCTTGGACCGGTGGTTGTAGACAAAGAGGTTTAAATAAAATATTACTTTAACCTCCTTGGTTGTAGACCATTAGAGACAGTTGTAGGTGCGAGGAGTGTGACATTGTGCGTATGCTTACTCTCCTTATCCCACCTTTTTTTTTTCTACGCCTAACTTTCAAAACGTCTCATACATCTCCTGCGCACTGGGTATAATACCAGTATTTCTAGACGTGGTTTAACATCCCTGCCTTTCCTCGATCTCCTGTTGCTTCCTTGTAGACTTGGTTTGCATCTTTGTGCGTGCACACTATATACTGTAGATATCCTTCTCTATCCTCGTCTTTCTTCTTTCTTACCCTCTCCTAGTGCAGGATAGAAAACCTGCAAGGTGGCAAGTCAGAGAGGGTGCACCAAGCCGGACGGACGCCTGGTAAACCTTTGTGTCTTTCCTTCTCTTGCTGTCTGCCTCTCTAGTATGTATTTCCTGCAAGTCCTGAGCTCAGCTATCATCCTCGTTTTACATCAGCGAATGTATACTCGCGCCGTTCACGTCAAAAGAGGGCCCAGGCGAGGCCTGTATAGCGCATGAGCACTTCTGTTTGGCCATTGTGATAACGTGACCTGTATGGAAGCACGTACGCTCACCGCGACAGTATTTTACCGGATATGCTTTTGAGATGTGTCGAGGGGCCGGGTTAGCTCTTAATCGTTATGAATAGGTAAGGAAAACTGAGTCCTCGAGTGTATGCACGCAAGCGTGCATTGCGTTGAGCAAAATAACGTGGCCGCAAAAGAGCAACGCTAAGTTCGTTTTGGTTAAGTTTTGGTTAAGTTTTGGTTAAGTACAGTCGTTGAAGAACAGTATTTTCATATGTTTGTTCGAAAAGGTGCTTGTGTGGAACGTCTGCAAGGTGCACGGGACGATTCACATTCACAGCCTCAACTGGCTGTGAGTGTATAGAAATGGCTATAGCACAGGCAGGTTTAGTCAACGCTGGGTTCAGTTAAGGCAAACAGGAGTACCACGGCCAGGAATACGGTGCCGCTTCAGTGTCGTAAGGACGCTGTTTCGTTTCCTACCTGTAGCTGGATGTTTGTCGTCCACTTTAAATTCCTTTCTTTATCGCTCCTTTTTCACGCAAAGCAAACATTGAGCGAGTGCCCCGACGCTTTCCTCCGTTATCATTGTTTCTTTAGAGAAGATTGTGTAATTATTTTTCTTTGTTGCAGTGTATATCCCAAAACAGTATTGTAGAGCGTGTGCTGTGTAGCGTGTATACACAATGTGTTCACTCACATGCAGTGCCAGGGCAAAAAATAAAGGGGGCAGGGACCTCTGTCAAGCCGTTATCGCTGCTTTTAGTCTCATCTCCTTTCTCTTTTCAAAAGAAAGGGAAAATAAAAGGTCTGATTCATTTAGTTATTGACTGATTGATTGATTGATCGAATGGTCGATTGATTGTGATTTATAGAAATCGACACCATCGGTTTCCCTCCCTCTCTCACACGCGCTCACGTACACACGGACGCACCCACTCACTCACTCACTGAATAGCGCGAGTGCGTGTATGTGTCAGTGAGAGATGGAGAGAGAAAAAAAAAGAAAGAAAGAGAGAAAGAAAGAAAGGAAAAAGAAAAGGAACCAACCGCAGGTGTTTTTGCAAGCGCGATAAAGGTAATACGAAGGACTCTGCTAATACAAAAGAGATCAACTGCGGCGAGCGCAGTAACTACGCTACCCCTGCGTTCATACAATATTTTGCCACGAAACCATACTTTTACTCGATCAAACGGTGCGCTGAAGTGTGCCGTTCAATTGGCCGCACCAAAAAGAAGAAAAAGGCATTCCGCCATCTGTATAACGGGATGACAAGGAAAATGTGCATTCCATGCCGCTATTCGAACGAAATGTTGCAAAAATGTTTCTAGTCTTGCATCGCTTTTTTTTTCTCGCGAACACTGTCGACGTTGCCGTCAGTCACAAAAACAAAAAGACGAAGAAAGAAGGAACCTTGGCACGTGGTCAGCAGTTTCTGGTGACGCTTTTCGGACTTTCGTCATCGAGAGTTATGAGCCTGTTGTTGCTCTGCGAGGCTGGACGGCCGTGATGTCGACCTCCCTCGTGCTGCTGCGTTAGAGAGATTTTTTTCTTTCTTTTTGAAACGTTCACGCGATTGCCGAGCGAGGCCTGTCATGCCTGAATGAATGAATGAAACCATGTTTATTCCACTTTGTTCGCGCCGAGGGCGCTGCGGTGGACAGTCAGGGCACTATAGCAGGGGGGGGGGGGGTAGAGCTGCCTCCGTTTTATTACCGGACGTCATGGAGGCAGCTAAGTGGGGGGCCGCTTGAATGGCTTGAATCTTGTCATGCCTGTACGCAACGGGCGACGTGCGCTGTCACGGACCTTGTTTGCTAGAGTGAAACCTGCAACATCAACTGAAATTTGGAACGTAGTGGGGAAAATGCACGGAGTGTTTGTCAAGCTTGTCTGTTTGCAATGACCACGTATGTACTTCACATTACGGTCCAACAGCGTGTTTCCCTCTACAGTTGTGCGCGCGCGTCTAAGAATTAACCCCCGTGTCCCGTTGACTTGTCTCGTTCCGTCGCTTTCTTACGTGCCCTCTTACGTTCTACAAAAGTCCACCACACTGGAGCAGTGGTTATGGTGCTCGGCTATACTGACCAGAAGGTCGCGGGTTCGAGTCCGGCCGTGGCGCTCGCATTTCGACGGAAGGCGAGTCGGTACCGATGTCAGCGCAACTACACCAGACGGTCGAAAATCTGTTGGGCACTCCACTATACGACGTGTACTGCGATAAAACTACGATATCGTGGTTTTGGGGCGTAATGCCATCATTATTGCGTTTTTCCAATGAAACAGTGTGCCAGCTATAATAAATAACACGTACTCAACTTACGGTGATTTCGTTCGTTTGTTTGTTTGTTTGTATGTTTGTTTGTTTGTTTGTTTGTTAGAGAGGTTGGAATCTGACTTTGCGGTGTTGATTGATCATGATCATGATGATCGTGCGGATGCTCACTGTTTGTAGCATTAATAGCAGTAACAATAAGTTTGTCCATACCCCAGTGATAGTTCCGGTGTCATAGTTATACGAGTGGGAATAATAACTTTGTGAGTCCATCACACGAGGTATGTTATCCGTGTCACCACTTCGCAAGCATAGTTCGAACATAGGGAGGGCTACAGTTCCCGGCACACGCGCACGACTGTAATTATTATGACAAGCACAACGGAGATGGTCAGTCGTCATTGGCATTTCTAGTGCCTTTGCAGGACAAAGATCCCTCGCAGGTATACAACCAGGTGAATCATTCCAACGTTAGCTGGGGCAGTTCCGCGCTTAACACTGTAGGAAAAAAACAAGTAGACAGAGACAAAGTGGGATACAGGAGAAGCGCTTTTGTGTTCTTTCGTGTATAGCGCTGTAATATAAACCTTAATCAGCTCGCCTGGCAGTAAATATAACTGTCATGCTATGTCTGCAAGTATCTTTAGCCACATTATTGCGCCTATGTATCTACGCTCTTGTCTGTGTTCCTCTTGCCTTGCAATGAAGGCTCTTTTCTGTTCACTCTAACCAACAACTAGGAGGCGTTGCTCCTCCTGACGACAAGTAAGAGCTACAGCCCTCGTTGATGGAGGTGTTTATTTGTTCTAACTGCGTATGTTATGGCAAATACGAAGTAGAAGGACAGCGTAAGTTTGTTCCCACGAAAATAGTTTGTCGAATACGAACTTATGGTCTTCTTTGGCGAGCTACGTGACAAGTGGAAGCTATGGATGGGGTAAATCATATAGACCTATATTTACGTAGACCGATGTCCTTGCACATTATTTGTGCCCCACCTTACTTCGAAATTTAGTATACAGATTGAAGTATTTGTGCTCTCTCAGTTAGTCATTACGGGCAATACTATATGTACGATATTTAAGAGATCAAAATAGATATAAGCGGGGAAGACGGCGCGAGGAATGCACCGTCCTTTTCTATCTCCGCGTCTTTGACCAGCAACGCAGACTCGCTTAAACCTAGAGCGCCAAATTATCCGCGAACATCCGCCGCGCCTCTCTCGACAGCGCGTGTTCGGCTTTTTCGTCTAACCTATAGAACGCCCGCTCGTATTCAGCAGGCACTTCTCACGTTATCCGGCTCGGACTAAGTAAGAACAACAAATGAAGAAAGCGACAGAGCAGCCACAGCCAGAAGTCAAGGCTTCTGAGCTCGAAGCGAGATCGAGGACAGTGGACCACCGCTGCGACCGCTGGCGGCGGAAACATGTCAGGGGCTTAATCAAGAAGAAGAAGAAGGCGGAAAAGAGCAAGAAGGGACCCAAGGTGAGCGGGAGCCCGAAACTTGTTGCCGATCGAAGCGCCGTCATCGCGTTAAGGACGCCTGTATCAACTCCACACGGTCCACCCGCGGACCTACAGAAAAAAAAAAAGAAGAAATCGCCGCAATAGGGGGACCCTCCCTTCTATAGGCGGCTGACTAAACACACGGTTCTCAGCAACGCTGGCTGAAACATTTCTCTCGCGGGACTAAATCGGAGTCGACCCGGCAGACCGTCAACCCCCTTGTCAGTTCTGTTTTTTTTTCCTCTTTTCGTATTTTCCTTTCTGCTCGTCGTTTCGTTTCGCGTCATTTTTTTTTGTCCTCATGGCGCCACAAATTAGTGCGCCAGCTTTTTCTATGATTGGTCCGATTCGGGCTGACCGACCCCTTCCTTGGGCTTATGCTCAAGCGAAATAAATTACCTCGGTCCGTCTTCAACGTCTCCTATTTCTTCTGTAATAATGTGACAGTGCGAACAGATGGGTCACTTTTGGGTCGTCGGTCAACGGTTGCGCTGTTATGTAAATGTAGACATGGTGAGTCGTAGAGTAAAAAAAAAAAACAAACTAAATGGTGGGAGTGACTCATAGATCGACATTACGAAGAGAGTTTCCCCACAAGTGGTGTGAAGAGATTGTGTTTCCGGGAGGTGTTTGGATGATTCGCTATGAATTAGCTGTCTTTTTTTTTAATGCATATTCTTCGAGATTCAGGTCTAACTGATGCATGAGACATACCGCGTAGAAAAGGTCGCTCAGGCGTAGCCATGCACTAGCGACCAGATCTGTGAAGCTAACCGCCCGCTTATGGCAACACTATATGCACCAACAACAGCAGCAACGTTGCGAGAAGCATCGCAAACAAGAATACCGGATACAGAGAGCAACTCTGGGGCTCAACCAGCGAGGATTACCGAACACGTGTGGCTCGCCGCGGAGGTCTAGTGGTTGAGGTATACTAGGCTGCCGACCCGCAGGTCGCGAGATCGAATCCCGGCTGCGGCGGCTGCATTTTCGATGGAGGAGAAAATGCTGTATAGGCCCGTGTGCTCAGATTTGGGTGCACGTTAAAGAACCCCCAGCTGGTCGACATTTCCGGAGCCCGTGCACTACGGCGTTTGTCATAATCATATGGTGGTTTTGGGACGTTAAGCCCCACATATCAGTCAATTACATCATTACATCAATCAATTACCGAACACGTGCTCGTCAGGCAATAATATTCTTTTTTCCCCTTAAAATTGCAAATTCGCTCGCTATCTGCCTTCAGTGTCGTTTTTGTCTCTATAGCTCCGTGAAGTCCATTGAACCTCTTGCTAGAACCACGTGCACTACACGAAAACACTTGCCGGCCCAATTTTTGATCGCGGTAAATGGCCCATGGTTATGTGCCTGCGCCGTCACGTATGTCGGCGGCGGTATTTCATAACCGTCATCGCTATACGTGCCCCGCGGATTATTCGCCGGTCGAAAGTGGCGCACCCACGCCGCGCGCGTGTGCAGGTCATGGGCGTTGGCAGTTTAGATAGGAGCGTAGAGTTTCGAGGAGTGCGTGAATGAGTGAGTGAGGAGTCTGGGTGGCATCTCCTGCTTTTTTTTTTTTTTTACGATGGTCGGCAGGTCAGGGTTAGAGCTGCGCAACACCGCCTCCGAGTACTCATTATCAGTGTTAAAGTAAGTTAGTTTTGCCGCACGGTATATAATCTTACAGTACCGCGTGCTGCTATTACATGTAATGTCATTGCCAGATTTCCGTTGAGAAATGAGTGAGTGAGTGAGTAAACTGACGTGTCGCTCACTGCAAAGCCTTCGAATGAAGTTTAGATGGATGTTGTGGGAAAACCACGCCGAAGCGTGGTTTTCCCACATCGACTTTTGAATGATTGAAGCACCAAGGCAGAGTCGTCTTCTTCAAGCCATCGCAGCGGAGGGGAAACATCTGGCTGACGCAGTCGTTTACCCGAGTGTAGATTGTGAGCCAGGTGTGAGTGTCCTCATTGGATCGGACCAGCTTTGGAAGTTGATGCCCAACACGAGTGAAGTGAGGTGGGATGAAGAAAACCCTGCCTTACTCGCCATTAACACAAAGATGGGCTGGACTCTCCAAGGCTGGTCCGATCCAATGAGGACACTCACACCTGGCTCACAATCTACACTCGGGTAAACGACTGCGTCAGCCAGATGTTTCCCCTCCGCTGCGATGGCTTGAAGAAGACGACTCTGCCTTGGTGCTTCAATCATTCAAAAGTCGATGTGGGAAAACCACGCTTCGGCGTTTAAAGGCACCAAATGAAGGAGACGCAAACGCCAGCATCCATGGTAAAAGAGCGTGTTCTATTTCCTTGCTCTCATCTTCTTCCTCGTCGTTCTCCGTCTCTTGGTGCGCGCGCCATTCGCGCGGGAGGTTCAAACAATTTCCAACATCCTCCGCGCCCGAAAGTTCAATCGCCCAGCTCCAACGGGCATAAAAGTTGTACTGGCCTCGTAACTTCCGTACCTCCTGCCAAGACAATCTTGCAGGCTCTAACGTGATTATCACTTGATAAGTACACGTCAGTAACTCTACCAACTTTCCAAAAAGTTATGGGCACCTTGTCTTCCTTAATGACGACTACATCGTTAACCTTAAGCTGGTTGCAAGGCTGTACTCGCCTAATGTGTGCACTCCTCAAGCACAAGATGTAGTCTTTATACCAACGCTTCCAAAAATCAGCCACTATTTGCTGCCTGTACTTCCAATGCTTTAAAGTATCGGAGCGAGTTCCCGACGTTTCAGCAGTATTATCACTAGGCAGTGTAGTAGACTTCCTACCGGTTAGAAAGTGCGAAGGTGTAAGTACAGCTGGATCGGTAGCGTCAGCGGAGAGGTACGTTAATGGCCTAGAATTCACTACATTTTCTACTTCGGCAAGAATGGTCACAAGCTGCTCGAAATCAAAGCAACCTTTCCCTAGAATTTTCCGTAGGCAGCTTTTAACAGTGCGAATCATCCTCTCCCAAAATCCACCCCACCAAGGACCACGTTCTGCAATGAATTTCCAGGTAATGTGGTTAGTAGAGCAAAAGTCCTGTACTTGGAAGTCCCTCAAAGCTCTGTACATCACTTTTAAGTCGCGACTGGCAGCATGAAAGCTAGAGCATTGTCGGAATAAATAACACTAGGCAAGCCGCGTCGCGACACAAACCGACGGAAAGCCATTAAAAATGACCCCGCCGTCATATCGGAGCACAACTCCAAATGGATCGCCCGAACGACGGCACACGTAAAAATAACGATATAGGCCTTCACGGGACTGGTTCCTTTCACAAAAACGGGACCAGCAAGTCAACACCCACAACTTGAAAAGGGTGTGATCTCTTAACCCTGTCGGTCGGCAGTGGTGCGGTAGGGGCTGTTGCAGGTTGGAGCTTGAATCTAGCACACACTTTGCACCTAGAGAGCACTTTTTTCACACACTGGCGGCCCTTAATCACCCAAAAACACTCGCGTAGCTCTGAAAGGGTATCGTTTACACCACTGTGCAGCAGGCGCCGGTGCGTGCGGTCGATGATGAGGTATGTGCAGCGGTGGTCAGCTGGTAGTAGAATCGGGCACCTCACGTATTCTGATGTTTTTACGTTGTCAAGCCGGGTCTTGATTCTTAAAATCCCATCATTGTCCAGGAATGGATGCAGATCACGAATTCGGGATGCCTTAGATAGTGGTTGGTTTTTAACAATGAGGCGAGTTCTATACTAAAGGCTTCCGCTTGCGCATTCTTCATCCATGTAAACTCGCCTTCTTTTATCTCAGGGGCAGTGAGTGGGCCCATCAGACGACGACTGGTGTGCACTCGACAATTGTGAATAAATCTTCGAATCCAAGCTGTGATTCTAACAACTCGTATCCAGCTGCTGTACTTGTCGAGCTCGAAAAGTGGCTCTGCTTGCGAGCATTGACAAGCCAAAATTGTTGTGTCTTCGTCGTTTGATCTACATATTTCATCCGTTGACTCATGAGGACCAGCTTCACTTGCCGGCCACGTTTCTTGGGTACCAGATAGCCAGTCAGGCCCATGCCACCATAAATCGCTAGTACAAAGGTGATGCGCTGATATCCCTCTTGTAACTAAATCGGCTGGGTTTGTCTTTCCAGAGCAATGTCTCCAGCGACTCGGGTCTGTGAGCCCTTGGATCTCAATTACCCTGTTACAAACGAAGGGCTTCCACTTGGTGGCTGTAGACTTGATCCAACTCAAGCAAACTTGGGAGTCGGTCCAGCAGAAGTATTCTATATTTGTGTGTGGCAAAGTATCCACGAGTAGCTTAAGAAGTCGAGCTCCAAGAACTGCAGCGACGAGTTCCAGGCGTGGTAAAGTGAGACCCTTGATTGGAGCGACCCGAGACTTAGCGAGCAGCTGCTGGAGTCGAACCGCTCCAGTACTATCTTCCACTCGTATGTATGCCACCACTCCGTAGGCACACGGGCTAGCGTCCGTGAATATATGCAGCTGGTGAGTGCTTTTATCAGGGCTGATGTTGTCTAGTTGATACCTCTTGGTTCTAAAGTCTTTGAGGTCTTGAAGTTCGACAGTCCACTTGTCCCACTCGATCTTCAATGTCTCGGGGAGAACGCTTTCCCAGTCGAGTCCTTGCATCCATATCTTCTGAAAAAGTATTTTAACTCGAATGGTGAACGGTGCTAGCAGTCCCAAGGGGTCGAAAATTCGTGATGAAGCCTGAAGCACAGTTCGCTTGGTACAAAGTCCCGCTTTTAAGACTTTCGTCACAGAGTCAAATTTCACCGAAATGGTGTCGTCGGTGTAGTTCCAGGATAGCCCAAGAACCTTAGATTGTGTGACCTGCTCAGCTGACGTCTCTCCTGCTTGCTTGAGCTTCTCTCTTAACAGGTCGCAGTTTGTTGACCACTTCTGCATTTTCATTCCGGCCAGCTCCATTATGGCCTTCGTCTCTTCGTAGAGTTGTAGCGCTTCTTTTGTCGTTGAAGCTCCGAAAACTAGGTCATCGACGTAGAAGCTTGCCTTCAGTTTTGCGGCCGTTACTTGGTAAATTTGTTCAACGTGATCGAAATGGTATTTCAACGTTGCAGATAATAGGAAAGGGCTTGCGGAGGTGCCGAATGGAACTCTGGTCATTCGCATTTCTTGTATTTTTGGCAGTGGTCTGCCTGACATTGGTAGCCCTTCAAACCACAAGAAACGAAGAGCATCTCTGTCTTCTTCTCGAATGCTGATTTGTAGAAACGCCTTCTGCACGTCTGCTGTAATTCCGATGGCGAAAAGGCGAAACCGGATCAAAACCTTGAAAAGGTCGGCATTCAGATTAGGACCTTTTTCGAGTTGTTCGTTGAGAGAACAAGCTCCTGATGCATGCGATGATGCGTCGAAGACTACGCGAAGTCTCGTCGTCGTAGATGTTTCGCGGATTACCTCTCGATGCGGCATGTAGTATAGGTGCTGTGTACAATAAGGGGCATCTTCAACTTTTTCAGCATGACCGTCCACCTCATACTGCCTGATAGCCTTATCGTAGGCTCTCATGGCTTCGTCGTTTGGTGACAGCCGCTTGACGAGTCCATGGAGCCTCGAAAGGGCTACTTTGCGATTGTTGGCCATGTCGACGAGAGGTGATTTCCATGGCAACGCAACTTCATAGCGTCCTTTCCGAAGCTTGGTAGTGTTGTTGAATTCTTCCAAAATATCTGCGTTGCACTGAGACGTCGGCGTGTCGGCAATTCCGATAGCATCGAGGTCCCAAAATCTTTGTAATGGGAAGGCGATCTGGTCGTCTTCGTGGGAACCTGTTCGAAGAACGCATACTTGGGTGCTTGCTTTGTTACTCGTGCTTCCACCACCAGATAAGGGGCCTTGGAGAGTCCAGCCCATCTTTGTGTTAATGGCGAGTAAGGCAGGGTTTTCTTCATCCCACCTCACTTCACTCGTGTTGGGCATCAACTTCCAAAGCTGGTCCGATCCAATGAGGACACTCACACCTGGCTCACAATCTACACTCGGGTAAACGACTGCGTCAGCCAGATGTTTCCCCTCCGCTGCGATGGCTTGAAGAAGACGACTCTGCCTTGGTGCTTCAATCATCTCCTCGCAAATAAAGGGCACCACTATGGCCTCAATGTCAATGGTTAGGTCGTCGTGCTGACTGCGGAGCGTGATCTTGACCATTTTGAATCGTCGGGTTGGGTCGCTCGCTCTACCAAACGCACTGATGGCGAGTTCGGTCTCGGCAACAGCAGGTAGACTTAGCTTGGAAGCGACGCTCTCAGTGACGAACGTTCGCTGGCTTCCATTGTCGAGAACACCGCGTATATAGCAACAATGAGATGAAGTCGTTACCCAAGCTCGAAAAGTCTGGAGAAGAACATCATTGATGAGTCGGGGAACTGAAGCTCTCTGAGTGGAAACTTGCACCGTAGCATTCGGTTTCTTCTGAGCATTAGTCACTGATGGTGTTTCAGAGCTACTAGCATTGCACATCGAGGAGGCGTGTCTGCGCTTGCATGCTTGGCAGTGCACTCTCCGCCGGCAATTGCGGACCAGATGTCCTTTTGACGTGCACCGGAAGCATCGACCGTCTGTTACAAGTTTGTTGCGCTTCTCGGCCAGAGTCATGTCACTCGTGCAGTCCTCTGTCTTGTGATCGGTAGCAGCGCAGAAAAAACAGGACGAGGGGGAAGATAGTGTCTTGTTTTGAAGAACGGATGCTGTAGGAGTCGCGGACTGCTTCTTGAATGATCTATTTAATACAGGTACGCTGTTGTTCGATGTCGTTGGCAAATTGTTCACTAAAGAACTCTTTTCTCGACATTCAACTTCGATGCGGAGAAATTTCATCAGCTGCTCAAGTTCCTGATCAGATGAAGCCTGGCTCGTTTCCGTCGTGTTCTCCATACTTTCTTTTTTGAAGTATTCTACGACAATGTCAGCTGGTATGACTTTGAGCAGAACTTCATTCAGCATAGCCGCGTAGGATGACTCCGTGATTCCAAGACTACGCAGTCCCCTCCTGTTTAGTTGAACTGTGTCGAAAAGCTTGCGCAGAGCAGTGACATCACTCGCTAATTTCACTGGTTTGAGCGTGCGCAAATTTCCTAAGTACTTCTGCTCAATGACTTTCTTGTTGCCAAACCGACGTTTCAAAATTTCCAGCGCGTCATCGTAACAAGAATCTGTCACCTGAATACCGGCGACGGCCTGAGCTGCAGGTCCATCTAGAAGTGAGGCCAAGTAGTGAAACCGGTCTGTGTTGGACAGCCTTGGGTTCTCGTGCACGGAGTGCAGGAACATATCCCAAAAGGGTTGCCACTTGATCACGTTTCCATCGAAACGAAGAAGCTCCAGCTTGGGAAGTCGTGCGCCGAACTCACGTTGTGGAAGTCGTTCATGCTCGCTCGGTGCACCCTCACAGGTCCTTGCGCCCATGGCTGGAGTTGTAGACGACGCCGGCGTAGCAGAAGTCTTCAGAACTTCAATGTGGTGCTCGAGCAACGCCAGAGTACTGTTAGCGGCGTCATCGTATTGCATGACCACCTCATAGTCGTCTGCCGCCAGGTCGTCAGTGATCAGGGTTTCAACCTCGTTGTTCAAGGCTTTAAGTTCCACGTTGCTGGCGCGTAGGCGGCCGTGCAGCATTCGAAGTCCAGAAAGCTCGAACTCATTGGACTGGAGCACCTGGTTGACCTCGTTGATGATTCTCGTGTTCATCGATCGCCGCGAGGCCCGCTTGCTCTTCGCTCGCTCCATGTCGGTCTAGCTCGCAGCGCAGCTCACCCACACCAGGAATGAAAGGCTCGGGTCGTTGTAGGCTTGATTCCCGGGTCGTCGGCACCAAAATCGATGTGGGAAAACCACGCTTCGGCGTCTAAAGGCACCAAATGAAGGAGACGCAAACGCCAGCATCCATGGTAAAAGAGCGTGTTCTATTTCCTTGCTGGTCTCATCTTCTTCCTCGTCGTTCTCCGTCTCTTGGTGCGCGCGCTATTCGCGCGGGAGGTTCAAACAATTTCCAACAGATGTATCAGTTACTTTTCTAGGCATATTCTGATAGGGGCGGCTGTGCGTGGCGTCGGTGATGTTCAGGACGCGAATTTGACTCCGCCCTCCAGGCGGAAACGGCAGCGCATTTCGGTGGTTCCGAAACGTGAAAACAGCCGTGTTCTCCGTGTGCTTACATTTAGGTCCTCGCTAAAAAACTTAAGGTGGTGACAATTAAGCATTAGTATAAGACTAATTTACTGATGGGTTTTAGTGCCGCCTTATTGAGCGGTTAACCTTCGTGATTTACATCTTTAACAAGAAAACGAAGGGTATTAGTGTAGATGTACACTCATCAAAACGTTTGTGTTGGTGCATACGATGTTTCATGACCTTGTTAATAAATTCACGTCGCAATATATAGAACAACAAGAAAACATCCGCCTAACAACCCGAGACGGCGGCGCCCAGGTTGCTTATAGGTGTAATAGTCTATGGCGTCCCGCATTGTCGTGTATTAGTTTTGACGCGTAAAAATCCAGAATTTAGTTTTTATATCATACGCTTACACCGCATCAACGTAAGTAAAGGAGCTAAAAGAAATGTCCGGTGAAACTCGATCGCTACGCGTCAAACGCAGAGACTGATTAAATACGAGTGAAGCGGAGAAACAGTGACGCAAGCAAACACTGCCCCGTCAAAAGCACCGAGTAACCCGCGACACAAATCCTCTGTCTGAAGCCATCACGAATACGAAAGGTCACACTTCGTCGTTTTTTTTTTTAGTTTCTGTATTACTCATTATTTTACCTCATGCCACGTTTTGTGTTAAGTGTATCTTCATTCTGTGTTATTTATTCATTCAGTGAATTAATTAACGAACGAAATTCAACCTAAGTTGAGCCTAATTATAGTCAGCTGTCTGCTGCTGATCATATTACCGAGGGAACCCCAATGCTGCCACCTGTAGCAGCGTGTGGAGTAGCCTTAAAATTTTGGACAGTTTAATGTCAAGCGTTGTGTACTGTTACTATACATGCAGCAACCTTCCTGTACGTTGAATAGCGAACGCGTCTAACAAAAACACAACAGCGTGTTTTGACATCTGCCAAGTACGGAACAGCTGTCGGGGGAACAGCAGCACAGTCGCGAAGGTGAACGCTCAGGGTATTAGCCTGCGCTATAACGCTGAACTGACAGCAAAACGTTTGAAAAATGGAGACAGTTTAATTTCGGCTATGGCTAAACATCGCTGTAACGGGCAGAATCATTGCAGCTTAGCACTACTGGTACCAACCCTTTAAAAAATAATAATAACAAGAGTAGAGCTTGGTGGCGTTCTTTGTCACTATATTTTTCTTTCTTTTTTTAAATCAAAATGATGAAATAGGAGAGGTTGGTGCCATTAAGGTGGCATCGGTTACTTATTTTCTTTTAGTAGACAAGATAGCCGTTAGATAAACAAAATAAGCGCACAAAAATGCAAGACAGTACAACATACGGTGTGAAAGTACACAATAGCCAAAAGTCACAGGTCAGTTCAGATACGGCTAATGGGTTCATATGTACACAAGTTCCAAACACGAGGTCTTTCTTTCCTCTTTTCTTTAATTACCTATCTTTGTTTTATTTCTTTTTTGCATCACTTTCTTTCTACTTCTTTTTTTGAGCTCTTTCTCGATTTTTTCGACATTTCTCTGTCTCTTCCCTTTCCTTACCTCTCTATTTATCGCTTCCTCCTTGTTTCGCTCTCTTTCTCTGTTTTTCATCTTTATCATTTCATGTTTTATTTCCTTTCTTTCTGTTTTCTATTCCTCTTTCTTTTTATCTCTCTCTTTCACGTAGTGGTTTTCGCTTGACACTTGCAGCTGCTGTGTACACGCATTAGTGCCGCTTGCCCCAATTTCTGGGGCGCATACCCATCTGCGAAGTTTTGCACGACGAAGCACAAGTTACTAATAGTTTATAAACAGCTTCACTGTTTTAAAAAATAATAAAAGAAGAAAACAGGGCAGAACCAGACTGTCATTCGGTCCATTTGTCGACCATCCGTTTGTTCTTGTAAACGATTTCCCAAGTCTCAGTTGAGAGCACCTGCTTGCATTAAGCGCGAACTTCATTCCGTGTCAGCTGCGGGGTTTCTCAATGGGCGCGTATTATGCCCCGTGATGCAGGAACAAAGAAAAAGGAGTAGCGAAGAAAAACCTGGATTCAACGCACATGTGGGCGAGGTTTACGCGAACCGATGATTTTGTATAGACGTTATTGATTGGGCGCGAGGCACGTGTTTATTCTTGACGTAGCTTATGGCTACGTCAACTCGCCCAACAAGTCTCACTCTGCTGAATAGCACATGTTTACTTTCATCCCTACGCCACGAGTAATATCAAACAGTTTACGCTTGTGCACCGAGAAACGAAACAGAACGTTTCCGTGGTTCTCCATGTGTAAAGGGGTAGGAAGCTGGAAGTGCTGAATAAAGTGGAGAGTTGTTGGGAAATACACGAGCAAAAGAGGGAGCAGGAGGGGGGGGGGGGGTCCATGTTTTTCGTCAGCGACGGCAGCAGCGGCGTTGGCGCTTGTTTTGAACGGCGAGAGTATACCAAATTTCCCCACGCGAGTGGTCGAGCCGCCCTGCGTCATACGTGGACACTTCAGTGGCTCCGGAAATTTTTACGACGCCCCGGGAGTCGGCGCCCGTGACCCTGCTCCAATGCCTCTACGGGAGGAGGAGGAAGCGCGCGGAGAGTAAACACATAAAGGGTATAGATTGTTTTTGCTGGCTCGAAACTCGTGCGGGCACCAAGTCGCACGAGGCGTTGGATGGAGGGAGGGGGAGGTACGGGAGAGGAGGAAAGTTTCGACCACGGTTTGGACGTTGCGTTGAAGCACGAGCAGCACACGCGTTTCTGGGAAGGGTATATACGGCGTTTACGACGACGAAGTTTGTTTTTGTTGTTGTTTATAACAACGATGAAAACGAAGAACGAATAAGGTTGTTTTTTTATTCTTTCTTTATAAGGTTTAGCGATCGCTTCGCACACTTCTCCCGATGACGACGCGTGATGAAAGGTGACGCCACGTACAATTCAATAACGCAGAACCGGAACAATTGAGCGAGCGCCGAAAATTGATTTCAGGCTCCTATTAGACCACTGCGGCTCCCGGAAGGCGTCTACGGAAGCGCCTTCGTCGCGAACACAGAGATACAGTCCGTGTGACCGGAACCTTTTTTTTTCCTCCGTTTTGTGTCCAATTTTATTATAAACACGCACCGCGGAGCCTGTCCTGTCCCCGAGAATTGTAACGGTTGGCAGGCACGAGGAACGTTGTGTCACCCGGTACGGAAAAAAGCCATTACGAGGAGGAGGTCGTCCGTGTCATCTTGGTGGTATTCTGTTGCGCCGTAATGCTTCGTTGCCCTACTATAAAGCCGGCTTGCCGCCGCGTGGTCACCGCCTTTTAACCGCAAGGGCAGGCGGACAAAGACCAGCGCTTGGGCGCCGTCGCTTTATAAGGTTAAGGTAAATAACACGTGGAAACGCTGCGATTCGCTTGGTGTTCGTGTGACGAAACACGGCGAACGGCTGCCGAGGCTTGTGGCGGTGCTGCGGACTTTGCAGAGAGAGAGAGAGTCTATACGATGAAGGAAGGCGTATGGTTTTGCACAATACGTACTTTCTTTTTATTCTTTCTTTCCGCGCGCCGTCTCTATAAATACGCGGCTGTTGATTCTGCGATTCTTCAATCGCACGTTTTGTGTTTCTATTCACGAAGTCCCACGGTTTGGCTCGGCTTGAGCGTTCTGCGCCACCTTGGTGCAGGCCAGCTCTTTTTAATCCCGTGGGCGAATCGAGGGAGCGGCGCACGTTGAAGGCTCCACGGCGCGAGAGAATACACCAACACACACCTTTCTCTGTCGAACAACCGCGCGCGGTTCACAAACGTCGGCCGGCGGTACTTTTCCGCGGCGGGAAACTTGAGGTTGAGCATTTCGGTGTGAGTTTCGAGTTTCGTCATTTCTATTGACATTCGCTGTGCGTACAGAATGTGGGAACGTTGCCGGGTTCCACGAAGTAGTGAGATAGCATTTTGCTTTTCGGACAGGAATAAAGCTATAGCGCCGGCTGGTTGGTACATAAGTTGAATGCGCTCAGTTTGACAGGAACGCAGTAAGCCAAACAGGGACAGAGGGCGTTTGCATTGTCCTGCTCTGTCCAGTCTCAAAGTGTGCCTTATTCAACTTAAGCTTACTGGTGCTTGCCATCGAGGACGTACCACGAAGGCATGGGCACAAACGGAACGAATAAAAAAAAGGTACGACGTTTGCTGTATACGAGAATGAATGCGGCGCAACTGTGGCTATACGCGAGAATAACTTCAACGGGTGTCATGTGGAAGTGTATAGCTAATCTATTCTGACTTTGTGCACAAGTGCGACTGCTTGACTTGTATGACCAGTACGACGAGAGGCTTGGCCAGGCATTGCCGCCTTACTGACTTCGGTCTCGTGGATTTCCCTCATTCCGCGCATCTTCAGAAAACTAGCTGTTTGCATTCACTCGTGCGAAGCAATCTGTGGACGTGACGCCGTATTCCGAACTGCAAACTACGCGTCCTCCCGACTCCGTACGTGAGCCCATTACTCGTGGCGGCCTGTCGTTTCTCTAATGGCGTCGGAAAGCTGAATGAATGGCGGCGTCGTTTCAAGTTTATTCGTGTGGCGCTTAGCCGCGTTTCCGAAAGACATTACGCGGGGCCCTCGTCCAAAAAGACGTCGTGAGACAGATATCGATTCCAGCGCGCGTAATGACATCGCAGTTCACTCTCGTCGCTTGACCCGCTGCCCATTGGGCTTGCAATACAATCCAAAGATTGAACTTGCGCGCAAGAGCTTACACAGTCTGTTTCGTGTTGCTTACATATATATAGTCTGTTTCGTAAAACTCGCCGGACCCCTTATAGGGGCGTAGGCAGAATTTTTTTCTATTTTTTGTGTGTGGGAAAGGGGTGGGGAAATCTCCTTGATTTGGAAAGGAGGCCCCTTAAAATGGTCATTTTATCGACCTGTATACCGCGACGAAATAAAAAAAAATGCAGAGGGGAGGGGGCACGAGTCCTGTGTGCCACCGCCTGGCTACGCTACTGGTATACAGTGCGCATGTGAGCGGGTTGGTCCATGATTACGATTAGAAAGAAAAAAACTGTGCTATATCGAAAGGACGCAGACCACGGCGCTGACAATGCCGTGCTTGCTTCGTTCTGTCATTTCAGCTCTGTTTTTCTACTCGTAGTACCTTACACATTCCTGTGAAACCACTCGAAGGCGATAGCCATCTAGTGTGGCTATTTCATCATCATCATCATCATAATCATCATCATCGTAATCGGAGTTTATAGTCAGTAGCCGCGAACTATGTTTATGCTGTGACCGGTGGCGTACCTAGAGGGTGGCACACCGATCCCGTGCCCCTCCCCCCTTTTCTTCATTTTTTTTTTCGTGGCATACACAGCAAAAGCTGACAATATCAAGGAGCTGCCCCGCACTCCGCTGACTAGAGCGCGTTCGTTCGACCTTGACGCGCCCCACGCGAGCCAAACAATGTAGCGCAGCGCGTGGCCTGCAGCAATAAATTCTCGAAGCCATATAGAAATCGCTCCCTATTCACTCAACAAACGATGCGATATACCCAAATTGCTGCGCCACATAACGAATGACCACGGCCGTTGACTGATCTGAGCATCGTGAGCTGCGTAGTAACCGACGCCGCCGTGGGAGACCGCCACGTGCCCGCCCGTTCGCTCGCGATCACTCTGAAAGTAAGCCGCACGTTCGAGGAAAACGGGGTGCTGAATGTCACGGCTCGTGCGTGAAGTAACTTCTTTCCGCAAGACCATTTGCATGCAGAGCGTTCGTCGGAACGACAGAAGAAATAAGGCAGTTACAGCGTGCGACAAATCCTTGTAACTCCGATCGTACTTGACGGATTCAAAGCAACAACAACAAAAAATTGCCGCGGTTTCATCGTAAGACGATAAACTCCTATAGTGAAGCCATTCTGTGGTTACTTGGAAAAAGTGTTGCGGGGCTCCTTTAACTGTGTCGAACCGATCGTTCGTTGCCCAGCACAGTAACGACGCGACTCAGAGAGCACAAAACAACGAAGCCGGTTAATGACTTTGGTCTACACTTCGTTATAGTGATGGTATATAATATAGTACGCTCACGTGCACGTCATGCGTCGGCGCCTGGCGCCGACGTGCGCGTACGTTTGGTGCGACCGATAATTGATGATGTCGGACGGCCGGTATAGATGGGCTGCGCTCGTTCGGTCCGACGTTGCGTACAGCCTATATCGAGAAGAGGGGAGGGGGGCCGATTAACGGAAGCCCGACGCTGTATCCACGTAGTCCCGGAGGGAGTGCGGATGACAGCTTGAAAGAGTGCCCGCACGCGCGGACTTTGCCCTGCGGCGTTTTAAAAAAGCGCTATAGCTGGCCCGATGAAGCCGTCCCGCTGCAAAGCCCCGCAGGACGACCTGTTATTCATAATGGATACACGCGCCAGGCCGGAGACACTTTTCCGGTCTTTTGAGCGCGACCCGCGGCTACGTTCTGTTTGCCGTCTTCTCCACCTGCACTTGCGAGAAACTGTGCGTGAGTGCTGGTCGATTTATTTAGGTTCATAAGGGGGGAGCCTGGCTTTGAAAAAGGGCCGCAGATGTGTGGTGAGTGCGTTGCAGCTTTCGGGAATGCATGACCGAATTGGTTTTGACTATCTGCGGTTTGGCTGGTCTGTGTGCTTATATGAACGTTCCAAAGCGACTCACGCAACGGGCGCAGAGCTCCGAATAATTTCGACTGCGTGGAGTTCCTCGGGTTGCGCTGGAACCACATAGTATGCGGCCCTCCGAGTATTTCGAGCTCTTTGAAGTGCGACCGCTGCGGCCTCGTAGTCAGAGAATCTTTGAAGTTTATGGACCTTTACAGTTTGAGGATAACTACTTTTTGCTGATTTTACGAGTATGGGATCCGGAAGGCAACTCTCCTTTTCTGCTCACACTGAAACAGCAACAAGGTCTCTCTGTAGCAGGTGTTTAATACCTATAAGAAATCCTCTTTTCACACACACATACAGCGAGTAGCGCGCTCCTTGTGAGACATCATAGCAGTTTGACCTCTATCGCGTCAGTGCATTGAACGTGACACTCTTATTTTGGTCTTGCCTGGGGTAAGCGCATATGTACCACCTCCAAGCAGCCGGACTGAACAATGTACGCTGTCACCCTTTGTGTATGTTCGCGTGTGCGTCTGTACGTGTGCATGTATATATGCACATGAAAAATTGAAATAAGTAGTAACGGAGAAGGAGGTTACAGGCTATCTCTCCATATAATGCAGTGATCGTATACGGGTTGCCTTCCTTACTTGCGAAGTTGTATCCACGCACCGTTCCGTAAGCTTCTTAGTGGACTTCAATGTACGACACCATGTAGGCGTGTTGTGCCTTTTCTATTGTGTTGTGATTTACGTTTCCCCTACGATGCCAGCCTTACCAAAATTATATTAAAACAAGGTTAAGGGGGTAGCTTCGGGCAGCGCGCTGACTCAAATATATGTGATGAAGGAGAAGAGAAGAAAAAACTGCAGGAATAACAACGACGAAATGGAAGGCGAGAAAACAGTTAACTAGCGCTGACTCACAAGTATAAATAAGCGCTCGTCCTGACTTTGTTTTGTTGTTGTTGTTTTCTTACCCTTGGTATTTGCAATTGTTGCTGTTTTTATTACTCGACTCTCCCTACTTTCCGTTCTCTCGGGCCGACTTCTAACTTCGTTATCGCCTCTATAACGAGTTGGCGATGCTGCTGCCGTTGGTGGTGTTCCTCTTTTTCGGTACATAAACTATAGTTTGGAGAGTGTACTCTACCACTCTCGACTTCATTATAGAGTTGCTTTTTTTAGTTCCTTCTTCAACTCTCTCTCTCTCTCTGCTTGTTATGTTCGCCTTTGCCGCCACATGGGATGGCTTTTCATTGAGGAGCGCGTAGGGCAGCTCGCATTCTTGGCTTGCTGCAAAAGTGAAAGCCCACCAACCGTGCATGCCGCTGCTCGGGACAACACGAGGAGGAAGGAGGGGGAAGCTGCCACGCGGCACGACTCCGCGGGAGCAAGGCTCGTAAACCTCGCCGACGGAAGAAGGCACGACGTGTGCACATAACCGGCGAACTGAATCTCTGAACTATGAACGCAAGAAGCCGAGGGGGGTAGTGATCGCGGCAGCTATACGCGCCATGTAAAGTAGACCCCGTGTAAAGCCCGCGCTGCGGGGGCGTGAAGAAAGAACTTGTTGACTTTGTTTCTCGGCGTCTCTCGTCGGGACGTTGAATTGTGGGTCGAAAAAGTTGAGGAAGTCTGCATGCTCTGGTTGCTGTTATCCATGTATTTCTTTATTTAAAATTTTTATTCGTTGTTATTCTTGTTGGGCGCGCAAAAGAAGTTCAGTAGATAGCGCGGTCGAATGGCTCGTTATTTGTTGAATGCCCGAAAGTCGAGCTAGTTAGACGGAGAGTTCGTAGTGGAACGGAACGAGTCGTGGAGATGCGGGCGCAAGACAAGTTTGCGTTGTTCGTTTTCCATCCCTTTTTCACTGCGCGCCTTGCTTTCGTGTGTTAGTTGCGCACATAACGAGGTTCGTGTACAAACGAAGGAAGAGTGCTTTTCTGACTTGTAAGTTGATTCGGTTTGCTCAGACTGGTTACTGCGGAGCCCGTGTGCTTTATGCAATTTCCGCAAAAATTTTTTGTCTGGTATAAAACCAAGGCATAATGTTCAGTTCAAGACGGAAGCTTTTACCAGACAAAAACATGCGATAATCGATTTAATAGTTAGTTAATTAGTTAGTTAGGCGATGCATGATTTAAAAACTGAAAGTGCTAGAAGTGAACAGAGGTCGCGAAGTAGGATGTCCAGAAATAAATATTGTTTAATGAATTACTTATTATTGCTGAATTATGTAAGCGTCATTGGGCAGTGTTATAGCATACTTGTACCGCTCCCAGCGTAAGCATTCTTTTGGCAATGACGTGTCCACGATGCGCCCTCTAGCAAAAGAGCTGGAAAGAGATCTCGACGTGCAACGGCTTCTCTTTCGCCGTCTAGTGTGAACAGCCAGCGAAGACCGATGACGTTGATGACCTATAAGCGCAGAGTACGGCCTGCTTTAATGCAGCTGTAGTTTTCTCGGCTCGTTCTCGGCGACGAGTTACAGGGATGCTTTACCAAGGCGTATACCTCTTCCAGTCTTCTTCTTCCTCGCGACTCGTGGCAGCAAAACCGGACGCGCCGTTCTCGTTGGTTCCCTCGCCTTTTCATCCATCTTCCCGCGGATTCCCGTTGCACGAATTTGAGCATGCAGATGCTTAAATGGATCGTTCGTACAGCTTCGTTCAGTATGCCCCCCCCCCCCCCCGCATACACACAATGCCGGGGGACTGCTTTATTAAGGGACGAACCGGCGGGTCGACCGACTTATGCAACGCACATAAAGAGTGGCCTCGCTGACCAGCAGGCGCGTGTTTATTGATGACGTGGCGACCCGCAGTGTCCACTGTTGCAGCGCCCGTTTATTTATTGCAGTCTCGTGTGTCTTCTTGGAAATGGGGAAAAAAAGACCGCCCACTCTGGCAGGCCCCTTTCTTCAGAGTCCAGCGGCGTGCCGGACCCCGCTCTGCCTTCTGTACACGTGCGACGCGTTGCCTGCTGGAACCATCCATCTCGGACTGTCCGAACGGCCGCATCGCCGAAATTGGACCGAACGGCCGCCGCCGCGCCCTCTCGCGGCCGAGCTCGCCTCGCGTGCGAAACTCGTCGGCGTCGCTCAAATTGATGGCGCCCGTGTCATCGACGTCGAGAAAAAGTGACGACGGGTGAATTGCCCCTAATGAATCGCCCGGGTTGCGCGTATAATACGCGCGCGCGCTGTGGCAGCGGATGGGGGAAGTTTGGGAATAACGGAACTAAACTGTAGTGGACGCTATTTACGTCTCCAACCATCCCCCGCCCCCCCGCCACAGAAAAAAAAGTTCGTGGCGTAGGGTCTCTCCTGGATTTCGCCTTTACCAAAATAATGTTGCTTATAGTCATCATCATCATCAGCAGCGTGAGGATCCTTTGCCCGACCGGAGAAATGGAAACAAGCGAAGCATGGCGTGTGTGTTTATGGCATACAACTTTCTTTCTTCCACTCTTTCGTCATTACTTAATCTCTATTTCTTTCTTTTTCTTTTTCTTGGCATTGCTACATGCTCCCTCCTAACTTTTCCCTTCCTCCATGCGGGCAATGTGACCTTCGCCCCCCG
The DNA here is from genome assembly GCA_013436015.1 of Rhipicephalus annulatus. Lineage (NCBI taxonomy): Eukaryota > Metazoa > Arthropoda > Arachnida > Ixodida > Ixodidae > Rhipicephalus > Rhipicephalus annulatus. The sequence goes on along the minus strand of WOVY01010215.1, from coordinate 443,102 downwards.
GCTTTAATAAGCAGCGCTACACTTCGCTTGCTGCAGGCAACAACGACGATTACACGTTCATATCCGGGGAACACTTAAGTGCGGAGGCGGGTGGGGGGTGGGGGGGTAACGTGAAGCGACCAGCGATCTCCTTTAAAAGATCAGATTGCCGCATCGCAAACTGGTGTAAGCCGACAAGTGCTCGATCTGGAGAACATCGATTATTGGAAAACGGGACTTGGGGGAGTGTTGAGACGACTCGTGGGTGTGGATTCGTTGGAGTATGTCATCGCTTAATGTACACGAAACATACGAAACAAAAAAAAACAAAGAAACAAGGAGGCACCGTGCGTCCTTGTTGCTGTCTCGTGCGTTTTGTGTACAGTCAACCGCAAAAGTTTGCAGACCACGGGCGAGCGTGCCAAACTGCCTGTCCGTGCTACCGAGCGGTGCGCCATCTACCGTCGCAGGCTAGGCAGGAAACGGGTCTTCCTGTTATTCACTGTCTTTTCAATTTCCTACAGCCACGTAGCGCATTTATGGCAGTTTTCACGTGAATCGGTTACCTTCAGTTTCTGTTTTCTTAGCGGGATTTCTACCTTATACATTTGTATTTTCATAGCAGGATCAAGGCCATCACGGCGTGCCTCGAAGGGGTTTTATTGGCTAGGTATCTTTTTGTGATAAAGATTACAACTGATGCTCACAGACTGCTCTCGAAACGAAAGCACGTAGTCGCAGATACGAAACAACGCGTCGCGTTGAAAAGTGAAGGTGAAAATTAATTGATTTGATTGATTGATTTGTGGGGTTTAACGTCCCAAAACCACGCTATGATTATGAGAGACGCCGTAGTGGAGGGCTCCGGAAATTTTGAGCACCTGTAGGTGAAAATTAATTGTATCCGGCAAAGAGAGAGAGAGAGAGAAATTATGAGGAATACTTCTCGGGCACTGCGGTGCTGTCCATCCCCGCTGACGTAGCGGAAGTGTCACGAAGAAGAGGCTTTTTGCCGCGCGCTCCCGTGGTCCGTAAACTATTGCGAACAACTGCACATTAGGTGACATGCATTTTAATGGATTGGAAGACCGTTCGTACAAAAATACGCGTGTAATCAGCGCATCTTCGGTGACCGTATTCTGCGCCGAATATTCGCGTATTACAACGCCGCTACCTCAAATCGATGACTCATAACAAGCCGGCGCATGCAAGACAAAGAAAGAGAGAGAGGAGAGTAGGTTTATTTCTGAGCGCATGCGCAAAAGTGAGAGTATTGATAAATGCGGTACAGTTAAAAGCCGCTTACTCTTTCTAAAGCTTTCCTAATGAATAGGGAGTTACAGACCTGAATCGCCTTGTGTACGGAATATGGGGATTGAGGCATATCGAGGGAAAAAAAGGGGGGGAGAGGGAGAAAAGAAACATGATTAGAATAAGTGATCGAGCCCGTGCATGAAGAGGCGAACTGAGCAGAATAAAAGCTGATTGATTAAAAGATTTTTCGCAAACTTGGCTCTATACGTGTAGTGTCTGGGCGATTGTAATAAAGGGAAAAGTGTTGTTCCGGCTATTTTTCAGGATTACGTGTCAAACCGTGTTACGTGTTCTCGCATTTTACGTGTTACGTGTTAATTTGCGTGTTAAATAAATGTGCGTTTGGGAGGAAATTGGCGTGCGAGGAAAGTTCGAACAGCGCCTATAAGCTAACGATTGGATCGCGAGAGGGAGGTGCATGCGAGACTGTTGAAGGAACGGTATACACATTGTCGGCGAAGACTATCGCCAGCGCGCAACGAAAATGACTTGGAGTGGCGATGAATGAAAGCGCGGTTCATTCACTTAGTGTATAGCGCAGTCAAATCGAGTGAACAGGCCATAGACATAATTCTATAGGCTATAGATATAAAATGTACAGTGTGGTGCTAGAGGCCTATAGTCAGCTGACTCATTATGTCGCCTTTCGTCTTCTCTACCACGGAAATCAAGTATTGTCAAATAAATAAATAAATAAATAAATAAATAAATAAATTAAATAAATAAATAAATAAATATGCAGCAGTTCATACCGACTTCTAAACTTTCGCTTATCTTTAAGGCTGGCTCACCTCCCGTCAACCTTGATGCGAAAAATAATGGGCTGCTATTATTCCTGCCGTACTTAGAAAGCTGGAGTGGCGAATACGCGCGTGTGAATGTGTACACGTGGAGTCAAGAAGTTGCACACTGGTGTAGCTGAAGGGAAAAGTTGCGGGCTTTCGTAATAAACACCCATAAATAAATAAATAAATAAATATATATATATATATATATATATATATATATATATATATATATATATATATATAACATTAACGTACAAAAAGTAAAATACAAGGTGAAAAAGGTGTCAAAACATACTCGAAAAAAAATAGTGATTACCGGCATTGCCGCGGCATGCACCACGCGAAGTCTCTATCTGCCTCGCATAATATTTTCCTCGGCTGTTTTCACAAATTTCAGTCAAATAGGCTTAACATCAGCACTGTTTAAAACACTTGGGGGGACGGGGGGACGCTGCTGCTTTGGTGGCGTGGGTCGTAGCAATATATTATTATATCTTGTAAACTTGCCTAGCCCTGCACGACTCGTTTTCGATGGGAGCTGCTGCGCTTCGCTCATCCACAATTGCGGCTCAAGAGACTTTGGGCTCTCACTTGTTCTTGGGCCACGCGATTTGTGGTGTTTGTAGTGAAAGCGAGATAATGGACCCTCGTAGGTCGTGGCGGGCAGCCGGTGTACGCGGTGGCTGGTATACGTGCCGCACATCTTGATTTTCTGGTCTTGTATCGAGTGAACAAACGAGGCCTTCCAGGTCTGACGAGCTCGTTAAAATATGACAAAAAAAAAACACAATGCTTCCCTTTCAACATCGTGCACAGCAACAGATGACGAGCCAACGGCGGATATATATATATATATATATATATATATATATATATATATATATATATATATATATATATATATATATATATATATATATATATATATATATATATATATATATATATATATATATATATATATTATGCATATGGATGCTGAGAGCTTGGCCAAAGGATTATTATTATTATTATTATTATTATTATTATTATTATTATTATTATTATTATTATTATTATTATTATTATTATAAGGCTGCTAGTGCTTACTCTTCCATTTATACTGGAACGCATTTACTTTGGGGGATAGGCAGTTTTTCCTATTCGCACTGCATGCAGAGAGGAGGGGGAAAATTGCTTTCTGGGGGGTGGGAGTGAGAGAGAGAGACCCTAATGCATGCCAGTGACGTTTGCCTGGCAACGATAGCCTGGTATGCAATACTCCCGGTGATATGCGGATTTTCTTCCACTCGATTTCCTTAAATACACATGCACGTGTATGTACTCAGGCTGCGATCGCATATTCCGTTTGAAGGAAACGCCGTGTAGGAGTTTCGGGCCAATTAAGTAGCGTTATATTATCTCGGTTCTATTAATACTTAACGAGCACAGATATCTCTATACTTTCGCAAAGGCTGTAGATCCGTCAGCTTGGCCACTAATTGAACGCTCAACCTCGCGCTCAAGCAACGCCCCCTAGATTAAAGGAATTTCTAGAGGGTGTTGGCTCAAGAGCACGCTGCTTATTTGCGATGCGCTTAGCTGCCGTCAGGGCGAAGTGCTGTAATGCGGAGAGTGACCTGCATGGACGGCGGTCCATGCATTTAATAGGGAGTTATGGAATAGCGCACCGCGAGCCCTTGCGTTGCGGTCGCTGCCACTGCGCATGCGTCGTAACGCGAATCGGTGCTCGCGGACCGCACGCAAAAAATCCGAAATTGCGTGCGGTGATGGCGGCCCGCATGTGTCCCGCAAGCGCTGGTTTCGAGGCTACGGTGTCGCTGCGATCGTGCGTTGCGGTTCGCAGCAGGGCAAGCGCTATGCTAAAGCTCTTATGGCGCCTCTTCGCCCGCAACGCCTGCAGCGCTTGCAAACGATATTCTAAAGCTCCCTAATGTCGCCCCACGTTAGACGATTTCCTTTGCGACCCCCCCCCCTCCCATTGACACGCACTCTCTCACTCTTCCCCCGCTTCCTCTGGACATTTTTCTGCGGCTTTTATCGTCCAGTCATCGTTGTTGTGATTGTGTTGTCGCCGCTTTCTCGAACGATGATGCGATAACCTTGAAACGTCAACGACCGCATGTATGCATGCCGCCGGGAAGGCGACCGCGACCAGCGCCGGGCTGACTCTCTCTCTCTCTCTCTCAGACACACAATGCGAGCGTGATATGTGATATAGCCATGCCTCGTCCCACCACGACAGCCGCCGCCGTGTCAACTGTTCGTGTGTCCGCGGTCGCTGAAGCTATAGCGTACTCGGCTGCTGGCCCGTAGGTCGCGGGATCAAATATCGGCTGCGGCGGCTGCATTTTGGATGGAGGCGCAAATGCTGCAGGCCCGTGTGCTCGCTCAGATTTGGGTGCATGTTAAAAAAACACCACGTGGTCGAAATTTCCGGAGCCCACCAGTACGACGTCTTTCATAATCACACGGTGGTTGTGGGATGTTAAACCCAACATGACAATCAATTATCGCGGTCACTGAACGCCGCAGCGTGCTACGATTTATTTTCAGCATTCATTGCATTGTATTGTGAACACGAAATGAGAACAAAAAGAAATGTGCACATTGTTTTTCATTATCAGAAAATGTTATAAATAATGATAATCGTGACGGTAAAAACAGAATCGTCGACGAAGAAAAATAATAATACGTGCGCATAACAAAACGTAATGTCAGGTATAAAGAAAAAAGAAAGAGAAACAAAGAAAGGAAGAAAGAAAGAAAGAAAAAAAGAAAAGAAAAAAGAAAGAAAAAAAGAAAGAAAGAAAGAAAAAGAAAGAAAAAAATAAAAGAAAAGAAGAAGACAGAAAGAAAGAAAGAAAGAAAGAAGAAAGAAAGAACAGAAAGAAAGAAAAGCAAGAAAGAAAGAAAGAAATAAAGAAAGAAAGAAAGAAGCCGTCTTCCCGCCGGGTGTAATCCGTCCTAAGAAGAACGGGTCCGTTCCGTGGAACATATTACCCGGTTTGCACAGGACGCATGAACTCTGCGCATTTCGGCGGAATCCGTTTATTCTAATCTGATTAGGTCCATATATATACACTAAACCCTGGCACGAAGGCGAACGGTTATAGACACCGTTCCTTGGCCCGTCGACGCCACGGCATTGGTCCGTGGCCAATTCGTCGTCGTTTCGACAGGCCGCGGGATCAGCGACCGCTGCCGCATTAAAGAAAAACACTCGACGACATCGCCCTCTTCCAGATATTACTGCAGGTTTTCGAGTTGATGGCGACTTCGAGTTGGCGTACGTCATTCTCTGCGAGCAATCATATGAAGAGATCATGACCGAGCAGCTTACACTTTCGCAACACCGAATATATTATACGCGGGTTTATTGCGAGCGTTTTCGTAAGCATTGGAGATAGCATAAATGCAGAGAGTGAGAAGACAGGGAGCGGCGAGACGAGGCTTGTATAGCCGGGGTTTCACACGCCGGTTCATTGTAAATAGCCGCGTTGGAAACTGCTTTTAGTCGCTCAAGAAATGTAGCGCGCATCGAACGATATGAAGGTTGCAAAATTTCTTCTCGCATCTCCTGCCTTTCGTTCCGGGTTTTTTTTGTTGTTTTTTTCTTTATTCCTGTGCTCAATTTATGAAGCATTGCATTTCCTTAAAAAGTCGACTACTCTGACGTAGTTGCGTCATCGCCGAGTTCCCCCCCCCCCCTCCCAAAAAAAAGTAAAGGAAGGGAAGCGAGCATAATTCGCGCCCATTATGATAGCTCGCATCTGAAGTGGCGAACAGTTATACGCATACTGTGGTCGTACGATTGCAATAAAGCGCTGGCAGCGGCTGCGGCGTTGCAAACATGTGCTGCGGGCGACTGGGAGCGACCCGCGGCCGATTTCGCGAGCCTTTGGATGGTGTATAAACTAGCCAGTTGTATGGACGGAGCCGAAATTTGAAAGGCAGGGGTCGAGCCTGAGAAAAAAAAAAAGCTCAGCAGTGCACGGTGAACGACGAATAGAATGAGCGATAACGGTGAAACATGAGGATACCGAAAATTTGTGGCATCTATTCGGGTTATAGCACGCAGACTGCAATTGCTGAAGTTATGGCCGCAGTCAGGAAGAAGAAACGAAGATTAGTGTAGCTAGTGTAATGCGTGTGTCTGTGTAATATAACGCGCGCCGAGCGGGAACGATCAAGGAATGAGAAGGTATTAGGTGGTACGATCATACGAGGAAACTTGTCCGCCACTTGTTGTCTCGTGTTTGTGGTACTCGACGGCTGCCCGAGGTTCGCGGCGTCGAATCCCGGCTGCATTTCGTTGGCGGCGAAATGCTATATATGCTCGTGTGCTGAGATGTATACGAGCACGTTGAAGAGCACAAGAAGGTCGAAATTGCCGTAGAGACCCACGGCGTCTCTCATAGTGATATCGTGGTCTTGATGCGGGAAACCACGGCAGTTATTATTTGGATTAGGAAATCCAGGATCACTGGGCCTAGACAGGCGGTACGATGCAATTACGGGTACCTATAATGAAAAGATCGCTGGGAAAAGCTGCAACGTCCATCAGTACAGACATATGATAAGATAGGAGGACAACGACAATGCCGAGGTAGCGGTATTATATTCTATTTCTGTTGGTCGCATGCCATATAAAGCCAGCAGAAAACGAAAACCTATTGAAGCTCCGGGAAAGTTTGCTTGTTGTATCAATCCAGATAAGGAAATGACAAAGAAAGCAAACGGAAGTTCGCGAAAAAAAAAAGGGGGGGGGGGCAAGTGCTGGAAATTCCATAAGATACGAACATACGTATTCGCATTACACGTTTGACGCTTAGCTGAGTTACGTTGCAGCATCGTTTTCCCGTCCACTTTCGTGCGCATTTAATTGTACATTGTGGCACTGCACCGTACAAGTTATGTAGCTGCGTATAGGAGTGTTGGCCAACGCCAATAATTCCGAGCAGTGGCGTATATACGCCCGTATATCTTACGTTCCTTACGCACGTTTCCACACGGTTAACCCTGCTTTCCGTGTCATTGTCTTGTAACAATAGTATGGTCCGTCATACTTGTTTGCGCGTGGGTCGTCTTTGAGATGATTGTCTTACCCGTCTAACGATCAAGCGTGTACAGAAGCCCGGTCTGCGAGGTCACTGGGGTTATCACGTGTTTACGAAGCCTCGTTTGGTTTTGTGTTAACGTTCTGTGATAAGTTGAGCGTATTATAGTGTCGTGTTTTTTTTTTTTTTGCTCTATGTCCTTTTCCGTGCTTATCTATTATGTGTTTACATTCTCTGCGGTAAGCCTCTTATGCACAACGAATGAGAGTACTGGTACAGAACTGGCTTTCGCTGAACGATGCGTTTTTTGTTGTTTTTTAGTTAAGTGCAGCGTACTAAGAAAAATGCTAAACTACGTTATTTTATGCACATGCGCAGCGCTATTTCGCACGTCTCGGCTCTGCGCGTGCAAGAGCCGTCGCGCAGGAATTTCCTAACACTGTTTTTTGTCTCGTTCCGAACTGTAAAAAAAAAAACAAATGCAGTCAGTCTGTGCCTACCATGGAACCTGTCCACATGCGCGTTTAGTTAGCTCAGCGTCTGCACTGTAGTCTAATAAAGTTGTAATCTCTGTCTCTCTTCACTTTGCCGTGTCTCCCGATTCCCATGACTCCTCTATTTCGTTTTCTTATTCAGCAAAGTTACCCCGGTATTCATAAACTGAACTTAACCTTATCCTTATGACTTATGTCAACCTTAGTCATAAGTCCGCCCTTAACGCGTCTCAAGAACCTACCTTGTACTTATATCGGAACTTTATTTGTACTCAAGTAAGGCTCGGTTAAGGTAGCCTATGAGCTACCTTAAGGCTTCCTTAAACAACATGGTGGGGGACGAAAATTTTACGTATTCCGTTTATTATGTGGACCCCAAAGAAGAAATGTTGAACGGCACAGCGTACGCGAACACGTCACTGCCGCGGCGGGTCCTCGACGATCGACGGAACCTGCTTGAGACCTACACGACAAGCAGAAATTTTTGCGCCACTCCCGCTTCACAAAAAAGTGCCGTGAAGAATCTGCTCGCTGTGCTGTTTCTGCAGGAAAATATCCATCCATGGTCGTGGGTTCATTGTGCCCCGTCTCATGCAGCTGCTAATCGCATCGCACTTTTATGGAGTTGGCACATTTCAACTTGGGAGCGGTGCCCTTGTCAGTGTCTCGTAGGCGACCGAGTCACCAATATGCAGTGGAGCGGATACCCGCTATAGTTGCAAAAACACTTTTTTCCGTACCGGTAAAACTTCTCGAAGTGGCGCAAACAGTTCTCTAGTTGTTTGGTAGGCCTTTCACGGATGCACATTGGGGCCGGCTGTAAAATTCTATCGCGAGCTGCTTCCACGTTTTTCGTTTTCTCTGAAGGCACACGGCGTCCCTCTGGGTACTTGTTACGAAATCCGCCAGGACGTAGCCAGTTCGTCGGTGAAGACATCTTCAGTGCACCGTTCCGCAATCAACGCAACTTCGTGAAAAATCTGTAAAACGGCGGATACCATCAAATAAATGTAGTGAAATTTCAAAAGAAAAAGTGAAAGAAAACGGCAAACGCCGAAGTGAGCACGATAGCACCACCGAACACAGCAAATAACATACAAGACGTCGAAATAACAATAGCGACCTGCGTCGACGGTAGTTGCAGAAATGTGGCCAGGTAAAAAGCGTGTATTTTACAAGAAGCTGCGGGTGCCTAAACAAACATTGCTACTGTTTGTTTGGCTGCTTCTGTGCATAATGTTGTAGGTTTCTTGCAGTAAAGGCAGTTCATTGATGCTCAAGTATAATGATTTTGTAGCGAAAATCTACCTACCCTCACAATCATGGGCTATACTAGACAAGTTAAGGACGCCTTTCATAAGGCGTTCTTATGACAGGATAAAGGAGGTTTCTTGAAACGCACCTTGTACTTTCCTTATACTTTTCTAGTACTTTCGTATGTAGCCTTACCGCCATAAGTTGAGGACGGTTCATGAATACAGCGGTTAATGTCTTTTCCTGAACAAAATTGCACGGCGTATCACCATGCGCAGTTCTTTTTCTCTCGTGTTGTACCAACAGCTGCACCACAATCCCAGCAAAACGGCTTCAATTGTGGTTACCCTCCGGTATTTTTTTTCCTTCCTTTATTTTTTCATTCGTTTTCGAAAGGGGTGTCCACAGATCAACATTCACGTCCACTGAAGGCACCGACATACGGATTAATATATATATATATATATATATATATATATATATATATATATATATATATATATATATATATATATATATATATTATATATATATATATATCTATATATATATATATATATATATATAAGGGAAAGAAGTGTATGCCTAAGGGCTCGTTTTTCCGTGTTTTAACACAATATTAATGAGATATAACAGACAGTAATGCCAAGGAATGTACAGGGGAAGTTATTAGAATCAATGGAATGTAAATAAGAAGAAAGTAAAGTGGATGAAAAAATTACCAACTGTGAGCAGGAATCGAACCTACGACCTTCGAATTACGCGTTCGATGCTCATCGAACGCGTAATTCGAAGGGCGTAGGTTCGATTCCTGCTCACAGTTGGTAATTTTTTCATCCACTTTACTTTCTTCTTATTACATTCCATTGATTCTAATAACTTCCCCTGTACATTCCTTGGCATTACTGTCTGTTATATCTCATATATATATATATATATAGATATATATATATATATATATAGATATATATATATATATATATATATATATATATATATATATATATATATATATAATAAATAAGGGAAAGAAGTGTATACCTAAGGGCTCGTTTTTCCGTGTTTTAACACAATACTAATGAGATCTAACAGACAGTAATGCCAAGGCATTGCTGTCTGTTACCAGCCGTGAGCCTGGTCACGGCTAGTTAATTTTTTCATCCACTTTTCTTCTTATTTACATTCCATTGGTTCTTATAACTTCCCCTGTACATTCATTGGCATTACTGTCTGTTAGATATCATTAATATTGTATATATATATATATATATACGTGGACCTGGTTGCCGCGGCTGCTATTCGCATTCCGCCCGGCCGCGTCGCTATTTGCTGTCAAGACAGCCACGCGGCAACAAGCTCGCGCAACGCGCGGCCCAATATGCGTTCGCGCGATGAGCCTGCGGGCTCTGGAAAGGGTAGCGCCGGGCCACCGAAGCGACGGCGAAAAAAAAAAACAAACGCACGAACACCGCTAAAGCAGGGAAACACGCCAATTATACTCGGTGCGTTCGTGCGCCGGGAATAGCATTTTGCATAGTGACCCCTCCTTGACACGTTCCGGTGACGCTCTCGCTAGCGACCCACGTGTTGCGATGCAAGGTGGGGAGGAGAGAGGGGTGGCGGCCACCGTTGTCCGCATGCCAGTGGGGGGCTCTGCAGTGCTGTCGTCGGCAACGCGGCAAATCGGGCCGTGTAAACAACAAGCGGCGCCCGCCGGGCAGTCTGTAAACATTCCTGCGGGACTGACAGCTATCGGTCGTCGTCGCCCTTCGCTTAGCTTTCGCCCCGTGGACATCCGCCCGTCGGACTGCCCTCAGCGCCGCCACGTGCCTCGTTACAGAACCACGGTGAAGTAACCTCAGTGGGTTACCGACTTCACTTTTTATTTTTCTAACCGGGGCAGCTGCTTCTGTGTTCTATGGTATGCTTGTATGCTATGGTATGCTGGTATGCTATGGTATGCTGGCTATGATGGTATGCTATGCTGGTATGCTATGGTATGCTCTATGGTATGCTGTTGTGGTAACTGGTATGCTTCTCGCTCATGTCGTCCCATTGTTTGTCATTACCATGTGTTGTTATTGAAGTTGTTAGAGAGAGAGAGAGAAATGTTGTATACGACCACGATGAGGACGTGACTTCTCAACCGTCACAGTACTCAGTCGTCCCTGTTCTCGCCGTCGCGCCAGCTGGTGACCTTATAGCTGACAACTCAAGCTTCTATGTGCCCCTTGCGTAGTAGTCAGCTTTATGCTGTCGTTATAGTGTCTTCTTTTCAGCTCTCGAATACGAATACATGCTAAGTTAATATTTTCTAACCCTCAGTGGCGTGCTTTCTTTCGCTGTATCATCATCGCCCCCGCCCTCCTTCCTTCCGAGGACGGGAGCGGAGCTAAATTAATATTCTGACATTTTATGGTAAACACGCGAGAACAGGGTGTAATGACCTAAGCGAAAGAGTACTAAAGAATGAGGAGGAAAATAAAAGATAATTCTGCAAGGCGCGGGTGACATACAAACGCAAGATTGAGAAGTGGAGAAGAAATGACGTGCCACCTCGAGACGCGCCCCTGCTCGACTGCTCGGAATCTTTTTCTCGTTTCTTCGCCACCCGCGTGCAGCAGCCATGACCTTCTTGTTCCCCGCGTTTCCTCTTTTCCGCAACGCAGGGTCGTTAGCCGGAGAAAACGGCCTCCGGGGCCACCCTCGGCGAGTCGCCACTCTTCTTCTCCCACTCCGCTTCGTAAACGAACGATTCGTCTTACTATTTTTATATATACGTTCCCATCAACTGCCTCTACGCGAGCATGGCTTTCTGTCGTCGCTGCTTCGTACGACGGCCGTCGTCTTGCGTTGGCTGCTTGCGCCCGGATAGTCTATAGGTGGCGGTTCGGGCACGCTCCACGTCTCCTTTCGGCTTTAACAGATTGGCCGTGGGCTGTTAGGACCGGCGCCAGGTCTGACAATGGATCGGCGTTCCTTTTGATGTTCCTTTTGAGTCGCCAAACGGGTTGGCGGCCTGTGTCCGCCATGTATTGTTCCCACCTGGCCGGAGGGTGCGGCGTCCTGCCGCCGCGGCGCCGTGAGCAGTTCGGGAGACCACCGGTGCAGCTTCTTCTTTGGAAGATGACGGCGGCGGCGGCGGCCGGGAATCGTCCCGCTAATTGAACGAGTCGTTCGGCACCCTTTGAAGCTTGTTTACGGCGGCCCTTTCGATGGGTGCAGTCATCAACTCCAGACCCCTCGCCCAGCGACACACCTTGACGGGGGGGGGAGCCGCGTTCGTGCCACATGGCCGTGCGGTGACCACGCTTCAGTTTTGAACGTTCGCGTGGACCGTGCGTGCTCGTCACCCTCGCGGGTAATGTGTGGTCCGTGATTGGACGGTGCCATCTGTACGCGGTCCCCGATCTAGGGATCTGGGGAGGACAGACCCTTTATAATGAGCCCCCACGGCTCATTCGGTGTGCTTTTTCGAGTGGAGAGCTCGCCATGTACGAAGAACGCCACTATATATCTAAACTTTCTTATTGACCTCTCTCTAATGTAAATAAACGTCTGTTCTCTGTTTTCCCATATAAGCATTGCTTCTCGCTATAAGGGACGAGTCCGATGGGAGCCAGCTACCAACGACGAGACCCACAGGACCCAGACCACAACAACTGGATGGCAGCGGTGGGATCGAGCTCATCGACCAGGAGGCAATGCTGAGACCTGCTGTCTGGAGGACCTAGAGTCGGACAAAACTGCTTCGTGGCATCTCTGACAACACGGGAAGGAACGCGTCCGAATTCATGACTGCATAGGGTGAGTGCACTGCTTTTCTTTGCTGAGATATCACCAGGCTTTGCGTAGGATTGTAAACAAAGCAGTGATTTGGTAACGGTTGACGGAAGTATTGATAGTACGTCAAAGTTGTTTAGTTAAAAGAGTTAGCAGCACCAAGGACCGCCATGAATTTGAAGGGACTAAAAAAGCCAGAGTTGTTAGAGTTGGCCCGAGAGCTGGGCCAGGTAATTGCCGAGACGAAAAGAAAGCAGGAGATCATTGACGCCATCGAGAAGATCGGGGCAGATGACGATGAGCTGAGCGAATGCTTGGAGGCTATTACGCAAAGGAAAGAGGAGCAGAGGCTCCGTGAGGAAAAAGAGGAGCAGAGGCTCCGGGAGGAAAAAGAGGAACAGAGACGTCGTGAGGAGAAAGAGGAAAGAGAACGTATCGATCGTATGGAAATGAAACGCCTAGAAATTGAACTAGCAAAGGCTCAATCAATGAACGGAGCTAGCGCAGTGGCACGAGAAAGAGAGCGCCGAATGACAGATTTGATGCCATCCTACGCGGTAGGAGGGGACATGGGTCTTTTTCTGGTGCACTTTGAGCGCACGTGCGAGAGGGAAAATTTTGCTAAAAACACGTGGCCCCAGCGCTTGCTTACGCTGCTGCCGTGTGAAGTAGCTGACATTATAGCCCGTATGGGTAAAGAAGACGCAGACGACTATGACAGAGTCAAAGCGAGTCTGCTCAAAAAGTACAGACTGTCAGCGGAGGCGTTCAGGCGAAAATTTCGTGAGATCGAGAAAGCCAAAGACGAGTCATACCCAGAGTTTGCGTACACCTTAAAGGTAAATCTGGAGGAATGGCTTAGAGAGGAGGGTGCGCTTGGCGACGCGGAAAAGACTCTGCAGTGTTTTGCGTTGGAACAATTCTTTCGGCGTCTACCTGAAAACATTAGGTACTGGGTTCAGGATAGACAAGGAGTAGATACTATCACGAGAGCGGCAGAGCTCGCAGAGGAGTACGTAAATCGCCGTGCCCTCGAAGGCAAGGATGTCCCTAGGAGGGAGATTAGTAAATATCGGGCCGACAAGCCTCCGCGATGGACAAAGTCGGGTCGGTATATGCCGAAGGAGGGTTTAGACTCCAAAGGAAGCGGTGATGAGAAAAACAAGAGAAAGGAAGAAGCACCCGAGAAAAGGGCGGAAGGGCAACAGAAAAAGGCGTTCGAGGCCAAGAAGCCGATAGTTTGCTATAACTGCCAACAGACGGGGCATATTTCTTTGGGTTGTAAGAACCCGAAAGTTGTGTTAATGTCACTCTGTAGTAATGACGAAAACATGAAATTGCTAGAACCATACATCCGAGACCTAGTCGTGAACGGCCAACCGTGCCGCGTGCTCCGCGATTCGGCCGCCACTATGGATGTAGTGCACCCGTCCTATGTCGAGGAGAGTCAGTTTACAGGAGAATGCGCGTGGATAAGACAAGCAGTAGAGACAAACAGTGCATGTCTCCCAGTAGCAAGAGTCCGCATCGAAGGCCCTTTCGGTGTTCTAGACACTGAAGCTGCCGTTTCGGCACATCTCCCAGTGCAATACCCGTATTTGTTCTCAAATAAATCAGAGTACTTGCTGCGACAAAAAGGAATTGGGTTCAGTGAGGGTATCGTACAGGCCTTAACTCGATCCAAAGCAAGGGAGCTCGCCGCTCAGACAGTTTGTAAAGATCCGGTGGCAGACGAAACAGCTTCAGCGGCAGAGCCTTCTTTACCTGGCACGAAACTGGACCGCCCTATAATGGAGCCTCAAAACACAATATCTAAAGAAAGATGTAAGAAACCGGATGAATCCGAGGCATCTCGAGAAGTAGAATGCACTATAAAGCTGTTAAATGTAAGTCCTACAGAACTGATAGTGGAACAGGAAAATGACTCCACTCTCCGTAACCTAACGCCAGACGCGAAGGAAGGGGTGGCTAAGCAAAACATTCAGTTCACCAAGAAGGGGGGCGTCTTGTACAGAAAGTACACGAGTCGAAAAGGAGTTCGGTTTAATCAGCTAGTCGTACCGTATCCTTTCCGCAAGGAGCTGCTGCACCTGGTCCACGGAGGTTTGTGGTCAGGGCATCTCGGCATCAAAAAAACAAAAGAATGTTTGTTACGGGAGTTTTACTGGCCCGGCTGCTTTCGGGAGGTGGAGGCATTTGTAAGAAGCTGCGACACGTGCCAACGCGTTGGCAAGCCAGGGGATAAGGCTAAAGCACCTATGAAGCTGGTCCCCATTATCACAGAACCGTTTCGCAGGCTAGTTATAGACACAGTGGGTCCACTTCCTGTAACGCAGTCCGGGTACCGGCACATACTCACAGTGCTCTGCCCGGCCACGAAATTCCCGGAAGCAGTACCGTTAAAGGAGCTCAGCTCGGAGGAGGTAGTTAAAGCGCTTTTATCTATCTTTGCACGTGTAGGCTTCCCCGCAGAAATTCAGTCCGACCAGGGATCTGTTTTTACAAGTGCACTAACCTCGACATTTCTAGAAAAGTGTGGCGTTAAAATCATCCACAGTTCAGTGTACCACCCTCAGTCAAATGCTGTAGAAAAGGTACATTCAGTCATGAAACGGCTGCTACGCGCCCTTTGTTATGAGCAAAAAGAGGATTGGGAGGCTTGCTTGCCCGCAGCTATGTTCGCGCTTCGGATCGCTCCTCACGAATCAACAGGGTTTTCGCCTGCGGAGCTTGTTTACGGACGTGCTCTTCGCTCCCCACTTCGCATTGTTCGAGAATCTTGGGAGGGCCGGGCGGACGACCCTTCGGTAGTAGCATACGTGCTTGAGCTGTTAGACCGACTTCACGCAGCTCAAGAACTAGCGGAGCAGGAAATGCGCAGAGCTCAAAACAACGCTAAGCGCTATTATGACAAGACAGCCCGGACGCGAAGCTTTCGAGTAGGGGAAAAAGTGATGATACTGAAACCCTCACTGAAGAATAAACTTCAGGTCCAGTGGGAGGGACCTGTTGAGGTAGTTCAGAAATTGTCAGACACAAATTACTTGGTTACTGGACTGGGAAGGCGTAAAACGCAACAGGTGTACCACACTAATCTGCTCAAACCGTACCAGCAGAGGCATGCCGTTGTAAACATGTCGCTCAATCAACCGGAAGAAATGCCTATTGATTTCCCGGAGTTAACAACAGAAAACAAAGACATTGGCGAGACTATTAGTAACCTGGTAGAGCAGGCGGAGTTGGAGCCAGATCAGAAAGCGGAACTGAAGGAACTATTGTTTGACTTTAAAGAAACATTTTCAGACACACCTGGCAGAACCAAAGCCCTAGTTCATGATATTGAGCTGACATCTTCGGAACCAATTCGTTCTAAAGCTTACCGCGTTTCCCCGAGGCAACGGGAAATAATGGCCGCGGAGATAAACCGAATGCTCGAGCTAGGAGTGATCGAGCCAGGAGAGAGTGATTACACCTCGCCTCTGATCTTGGTTGAGGTCCCAGGGAAAGAGCCGCGACCGTGTATTGACTATCGGAGGCTCAACTCGATTACAAAGGACCAAACTTATCCAATTCCGCATATTGAGGAAAGGCTTGAGCAAGTCAGCAGTGCCAATTTCATCTCGACTTTGGATTTAGTCAGGGGATACTGGCAGGTGCCTCTAACTGAAAGGGCTAGTAGGCTTGCGGCGTTTATTTCCCCGATGGGAACATTTCGGCCGAAGGTCCTTAGTTTTGGATTAAAGAATGCCCCTTATTGCTTTTCTGGCCTAATGGACAAAGTGTTACAGGGTATGGAGGACTTTGCCCTCCCGTACCTAGATGATATTGCTATTTTTTCTTCTTCCTGGATAGACCACATGAAACACTTGCGAGCTGTGCTATGTCGTCTGCGTGAGGCCGGCTTAACAGTGAAGGTTGCGAAATGCCAATTGGGGCGCGCTGAGGTAGCTTATCTAGGGCATGTAATAGGCCAAGGCTACCGCCGGCCGTCAGAAGTAAAGCTGGCCGCAATAGACAACTTTCCCCAACCACGAACCAAGAAAGACATTCGGTCGTTTCTTGGATTGGCCGGTTATTATCAAAGGTATATCCCGCGTTACTCTGACATTGCAAGTTCCTTGACAGACGCTCTTAGAAAGACTGAACCCCAGACCGTAAAATGGGATGGGGCCAAGGAACATGCATTTTCTACGCTAAAGAAGGCACTAAAAAGTCAGCCAGTGTTGAGCGCGCCTGACTACTCTAAGCCGTTCATTCTTCAGTGTGACGCCAGCGACCGGGGTATGGGTGTCGTGCTTTGTCAGAGGGGAGAGAACGACCAGGAACACCCTGTACTGTATGCCAGTAGAAAGCTTTCTGTTCGTGAGGAAGCATACAGTGCCTCAGAAAAGGAATGTGCCTGCGTTGTTTGGGCTGTGCAGAAGCTAGCTTGCTACATCGCCGGTTCTAGGTTCACAATAGAGACTGACCACTGTCCCCTCACATGGCTACAGTCCATGTCATCGAAAAACGGCCGTCTTTTGCGCTGGAGCTTAGCTCTTCAACAATACACCTTTGATATCCATTACAAGAAGGGTAAACTCAACAGCAACGCAGATGGTCTGAGTCGTTGTCCCTAGTACCCCGAGGGCTTCAAAACGATTTTCTGCTTTCTATCCTCGATTTGAGGCCCACTAGTTTTCTGTATTTATCCAAACATGTGTCAAGTGTTTTGTTTAATGTCTTCAAAAGTGGCTGATGTGGTGTTGCGACTCGGCGGGGGCCACAGGAATAAAGTTGAGGTAGAAGGAAATGACTTCCACAGGTGAATCTAAGTCTGGTGATTCTGAGTAGGGAATTGCCGTGTGCTTGCTTGTGTGTGGGTGTGCTTTCGGCGCAGTTTCCGCAGTTCCTCATTTGTGGTGGGCGGAAGATATGGTGGAGGGGGGTCACCTCATCCCTGCGAGCAACGCCCTCTTGGTCAATGATCATCGGATCCAGTGTTCGGGACAAAAATAATAGAGGAAGAGCCGACAAGCTGCAATACAGATCCCGCTGCACAGTACCTGCTGGCCACTGCACCTCGGGATCTTCTTTCCCCGGCGGAGAGGCTGTTAGGACCGGCGCCAGGTCTGACAATGGATCGGCGTTCCTTTTGATGTTCCTTTTGAGTCGCCAAACGGGTTGGCGGCCTGTGTCCGCCATGTATTGTTCCCACCTGGCCGGAGGGTGCGGCGTCCTGCCGCCGCGGCGCCGTGAGCAGTTCGGGAGACCACCGGTGCAGCTTCTTCTTTGGAAGATGACGGCGGCGGCGGCGGCCGGGAATCGTCCCGCTAATTGAACGAGTCGTTCGGCACCCTTTGAAGCTTGTTTACGGCGGCCCTTTCGATGGGTGCAGTCATCAACTCCAGACCCCTCGCCCAGCGACACACCTTGACGGGGGGGGAGCCGCGTTCGTGCCACATGGCCGTGCGGTGACCACGCTTCAGTTTTGAACGTTCGCGTGGACCGTGCGTGCTCGTCACCCTCGCGGGTAATGTGTGGTCCGTGATTGGACGGTGCCATCTGTACGCGGTCCCCGATCTAGGGATCTGGGGAGGACAGACCCTTTATAATGAGCCCCCACGGCTCATTCGGTGTGCTTTTTCGAGTGGAGAGCTCGCCATGTACGAAGAACGCCACTATATATCTAAACTTTCTTATTGACCTCTCTCTAATGTAAATAAACGTCTGTTCTCTGTTTTCCCATATAAGCATTGCTTCTCGCTATAAGGGACGAGTCCGATGGGAGCCAGCTACCAACGACGAGACCCACAGGACCCAGACCACAACAGGGCAGACGAACGGCGGTGTTCTGTCCATTCGACCATATATGCTTGAATTAAAGGCAAAGGTGTACCCTATTGTGTAAGTTACATTAGTATTCGAGGCACGCTCCTGGGGATGAATGAGAGGAAGAGGGGCTGGGGGGTGAAGCTAGGCTAACTAACTACGCCAATTCAGCGCGGTGTAATAATTTAGGTCACGTGTGAAAAAAGAAAGAAAGCTAAGAAATGTAAGGATATATCCTTACATTTCTTAACTTCCATTCTTTTTCTATATTCCCGGATGTTAATGCTTCTTGGTTCGCATTCAGTCACACGCACTCGCTTGTGGAAGTCGTGATTAGCAGTAATTGTCGAGTTTCGTCGCGACTATATAGACAAAATAAAAATGTGACGTCACCTGTGAAGGAAAAAAAAAAAAGCTGCGCTTCGACGACACTGGCGAAGCTGGTGGCACTTCCTTCGACAGGCTATAGCGCATTTCTTTGGTTTTTTTTTTTGCAAGTCTTTCATATATATGTTCTACCACTGCTCTTTATTAAACACTCTTTCTTAAGCTGGTATTATAGTTTTATTCCATCTTGACCATAGTAGTCGTACACACAAGCTTTCAAAGAAGCCCTCGCTTAAGGTATGGTAATATGTTGTACCACTGCTTTTTATCAAATACTCGTTGTTTAGCTTTCAGGTGGTAGTACAGCCACTCTCTTTTATAACCGCAAAATGTTAGCACCCGGGGTTGTACGCCCCACGGCCACGATATGATTACGAGAGACGCCGTAGTGAGCGCTCCGGAAGTTTTGACTTTGTGGTGCTCTTTAGCGTGCACCTTAATCTAAGTATACGCGGACCTCTAGCATTTTCGCCTCCATCGCGGCGGGTAAAGGCGAGAAGCTAGCCGCGAAGTCACGTTTTCATCGTGTGCTTTTGCTTCCGAGTTAAAAAAAAAAAACGAATACTCTGTGTCATGCGAATGTCCTGCAACTGCGCTAAGTAATCCAGTTCCGGTGTACCAAAGGTAGCAAAAAAAAAAAATCAATCGCGTTGTTAGCCCTCTTCTTGTCTCTTCTCACACGCATACAATATTCCGCATACATATATACAGACGCATATACCACGCATGCGTACATTATTCCACAACGTGTTTTTTTTCTTCTTTTTCTTCTCCGGGCTGCAGCTTGTCAGTATTTCAGCAGCAACTGGACTGCGCTAATAAGTAATCCAGTTCCGCTGTTCCGTCCCGCTGTGATATAGAATCCAGCGATGCCGTCGAAATATGCTGCGCCTTCGCGGTCGTCGGGCACAGTGGTCTCGACAGTTCCCCGCGCTTCCAGAATGCGCCGGCCGGCCAATCGGTCGTCGTGGTTAGGACGACGAATTTGTGTACGAAGCCGAAACGACTCAGCGGATTCTTTGTGTGACCCTAGGGAGGTTTCTATAGTTATTTCGTCTTGTTTCTTCTTATTAATTGTTGGCGGTTTCTTGCTCGTGTTTTATTTCTATCTCTCTCTCTTATTTGACTGCTACTGCTGGCGTGACTCGGTTTTTGGGTGCCATCGCCGGGTGCGTAAATCAAGTCTGTCCGGTCCCGCTGCGGTTGCTCCGCACAGAGCGTGCACGTTGTTCAAGCTATCCTTCACATCTTGTCCGTGGTACCTCTGGAAAAAAAAAAAAAGAAACTGTCTTTCACTATCTCTCTTTCAGAAGAGTAGATACACAGACGTTCGATGTTTGCCACGCATACGTGACATTCCTCCTACCAGCGTTATCGACCGTTTTACTGTCTTTTCTTTAGATTTTTTGCGACACTTTTTGCTCTAAATGCGATAGAGGTAGATATCGAACTGTACAGACACGTTATTTCCTTCTTTCTTTCTTTCTTTCTTTCTTTGTTTCTTTCTGTTGTGTTTTGATTTAGCGCTCTGTATAGAACACGAATGAAAGGATGAGACCGGTTCTTACGAAATAGACTAGCGTGCTCTTTTTCTTTTTTGTTTTGCCAAATGGCATTGTCATTGCACAAAGGGTACATACATACGGCCTCTCTGATGTCATTTTGAATAGCCTAGAACGGCGCTTCGTGCTCTCTGCAAAGTGTGTCGAAATTATATTCCCGATGCCCTTCAGTTACGGAAGCAGGGCGAGTGTTTCTACAGACTGCTGCTGCTCCTTTTGGGGAAGAAAAAAAAGAGAATGAAGAATGGCGTTTTTTTTTTTCTGAGGCTTTGCTTCTTTATTTTATTATTATTACTCTTATTGCGTCTAGTGCGTCAGCAAATCAATTTCGTGTTTAGCTTCCCTCCGCTTTCTGTTTTGTTTTCTTTTTATTCGACGGGAACAAATCCTCTATAACGGAATGGCGAATTTATGTGCGACATCCAGCAATGGACTGAACGACGCAGCAGCTTACGTAAACAATTCATTCGTAAAGAGGGAAAATGGGAGAGCATAAATATCTGCCTATTTTCTTTTCCCCGACGTCTCTCTCTCACTCTCGCTCATTAAATCATCGCTCTACGCCGAAACTGCTTTCGCAGAGCTTCGGTGCCGACCGAAATCCCGTTCGTCGCGTGGATATAAAACGACGCAACAAACGAACCGTAGCGGCTAATTCTGTTATAGCGAACGCGATCAACTTCGGGGTGGCGCTGTTAGACAAAACCGTAGTTTCCTAAATATACACTAGAGGTAACTCTGGTGCTAGTGTCTGTGGGAGCTGCAACGCACGGCACTTCAGCGAGCATGGGAATGATGGGTAATACATACATTTGTCTAATCTTCGTACTTCTGGCCTGCTTTTGGCTCCGTGTGCGTTCGTGTGGCTTGGAGCTGTTTTCTCACGAAACAAGAATCTGTAAATGTTCAGCGGTTGCGTTTCACCATGCACCTTATTCTTTTAGGCTTAACTTTTCAAATCGGGTCAGAAAGTTCAAGTGTTTGTTCTTTCCTTCAAAAAAAAAAAAAAACGAAGCCACAGGTACGATTTGTGTCCCATGTCGATTCGTGTCCACAGTGTCCCATGGACGCTGAACGATCGCAGCGCCAAAGTCCCCTCTAGTTAATTTTAGTAAACTCTATGGACAAAAAGGCTTAGCGTGCACAATGACTGGGCGCGCGGAGAATCATCTGTTCATTGCGTCTCCGCGAGAGTATTCTTGACATCGTGCGTTGCAGGCACGTATATATCTTCGACGTTCTTCAGTTTGACACGATTTTCGTGGGCGAGACTGCGCGGTATAATGGTCGACTTCTATATATACGAAACCGTCATTTCGTGCATGTGTGACAGAGAGCACGAAATGAGCTCTTTACGGCGTTCACGGGGTCGCCTCGCGATTATCCCTTCATGACGTAGTCTGGCCGAAGTGGCGCTGTCAGCCAATAAGCGCTGCGCATGCCGTTCCGAGACAATCTGGAACGACATCAAACACACCTGTGTCATCCCACGTTTTTTCTGCTCCGTTATTCGCGTCGTCTTGTCTTAAAGGGCCCTAAACAACGCCTAGTCCAAAGACGGTACAATAAGTTCTAAAGATAGTCTTTCTTGGGGTACCTCGACGCAAAAATTTTGGTCTGTCTGTCTATCTGTACACTTGTCTGTTTGTCCACCCGTAACGGTACCCTAAAGGGCACCAATGTGACCAAACGATACTCCAAACGGCCGACGCCATCCGCAGCGCCGACCAATATTGCTCAAGTTTGAGCATTCATACTTGTGCGATTGTCAATAAAAAAACAATTATTGCGCATATCAGAAGGCACCACAACAACACGTCAATATTTTGTATATGTGGCTTTATACTAGAGAAGGCATACATAGGTAATTCTAAGGACCATAGCGTTTATCACGCTGCGCTGACGATGCAACGCGATGCTCAAAAAGGCGAGTGTTTCCAACGCTTTGCAAGGCGACAGATAGGTGGCACCTATCTGTCGCCTTGCGTTCTACACCTTATCGCCTCCAAGACAGGCGCGCACACCTTACGCTTCGTTTTCCAAAGCTATTGTCTTTCGACGACATTTGCAGTGGAACATGCAGATACGGGGCCACTTTTTTTTTCTCACTTTCACTGCCCTTTCTACAAAATCTCTCGAAACGATTCTGATTGAAACGCCCTGCGTGTGTACTCTTTATTTAGTTGATCTATCTCCCTCTCTGTCATCTGTTTTTCGACCCTTACTGACCCACTCCTGTACGGGGTAGCGAACCAGTTCTTTCACCAGGTGTCCTTTCCCCTTATTTACGTATTCTCCTCACCACTTATTTCTTATAAAACAAACGAAGTCACGGTCAGCGTTAAGAGTTGAGCCAATCAAGACTTTGCAATTCTCGACTTCACGCTTCTACCTCCGCTTGCGCAGTCGCAAATGCAGAAGACAAAACAGTTTTTTTTTTTTTTGCGCACTATATAGTTGTGCAAGACAATAGAGGGTGGGCATGCGACTCGTGGCAAAGGAGGGTAGGTCACAATTCCCAACCGACATTTCTCGTATATCGACCGACCGAGAGCTAATTTGATCCTGACGTCATGTTAACAAGCTGTCAAATTGTCACAGAGACGGGAAATGCCGGGGGAGTGGAAATAACGGGTTTTTTATTTTTGCTTTTTCGCGACGTTGCTCTAAAAGAGTATAGCGTTTCTCAGGACCCGAAAAAGTTCTGTGTCTGCCCGTCCGTTCTCGTATTTTGAAAGGTTGTTAAGCGCGCGCTCCCGGACGACGTTGCGTATGCGCGACCAGCGCCTGCAGGCGTTGGCACCGACCAACGCGTTTTCAACGATGACGTCACGTGGGAATGCCGCGAGTCCACGCAGGACGAAGTATGACGCGAGCAAAGCGGTAATAGTAACGGGACGAAGAGACGCGATCGTCGCAATCACTGAAGGTATACGTTGCCTTGTCGAGGCGTGTGTATTTTCGGAGAGGCTGTTCCCGACTCACGCGCCACCAGATGGACGTAGAAGTGCATCATTATACCTGACGCGGCCACTGCATGTGCACTCTTGGAAGCGCAGGCGCGAACCAACGGTGATGGAGGTGCACGCCATGACAGCAAAACTAAGACCGAACCCACGCATACATTCCCGTAAGGTGTCGTTTGGTCTGAAATGGTTACAGATCATGCAAACCCTACTGAAACGTTCCGTATGCGATGTCCAATAATTCCGTATGTTTCCGTAAGAATCTTACGGAAATATATGGAAAGGATATGGGAAACATATGGAATTATTGGACTCGCATACGGAACGTTTCAGTAGGGAAGCGTGCAGAACTAGCCCAAGCTGCCACACTTCTAAGTAGACAAGAACTTTCGTAGAAGACGGCGGGGGTTGGGGGTCAACCATGCTTTGTGCACGTTTGTTGCGTGAGTGTATATAATATACACACGCAAATTGGAAAACTTCGAGGAGACTTGACTTCCCCCACCGCAACCATCCCTGTCTACGTCCCTGATAGACTCCACCTGGAGCAGCCGTTGACTCCCGGTCAACGGCTGCTCCCTTTGTGTGATGCCGCATTCAGTGCGCTCAGATCCGTCATTAGGCGGTGGTCTCCCGAATAATGGGACCCCGAACGAGCGCCGCCTTTGACTTGGCCGAACTCTCGTTAAAGGCCGCGCGCGTTTGCTGGCGAAGCATTTGCTATAAGGTGCCTCCTGCTCGGCGATCTCGAGAGAGCGATATTGAAGAGGCAAGGCAGCCCTCGCAATTTCCGGCCAGCCTGGCAAGTACCGCAAGATCGGCTTGCAGCCAACACGCCCACCTTTCTTCTCAGTTGGTTCCGTTCTAAACGCGGTGTACTATAACGGCGTCCTAACGTGTGTCCCGGGGATGCCACCCCCCCCCCCCCCCATTCTTTAAACTCCGCCCACGATGATTGCGCGCAGCGCACTGCGGCTATTGCAGGTGACTCATTACTGAGGCGAAAGCCTGATATTCCTCGTCAAAAGCAACGAACATTGAACGTCGGCGTGGGCATGTGTTCGCGAACGCCACTTCAGGCACCAAGGAAAGAAGTGTACACTTATTAAAAGCTCGTTTTTTCTCTGTTAGACGCAATATCAATGAGATCTAACAATCATGCCAAGTAAAGTATAGGGGATATTACATGAGGTCATTGTTATGTAAATGTGAAGAAAGAAAATGGATGTAAAGATAACTTGCAGTATAGTCCCTGAGGGCAACTTATCTTTTCATCCACATTTATCGTTTCACATTTACATTGCAATTACCTCATGTAACATCTCCTACACTTTCCTTGACATGATTGTCTGTTAGATCTCATTGACGTCTGGCACCGTGCAACGTGAGCGTTTACGCAGGCGTCTGAATCAAACGACACGTCGAGTCTTATAGGCAGCAACCAACAACGCTGATTTAGGGACTCGCTCCCTGGATTTCGTGCCGACCGGTTGTGCCTCCGCAATCTCCGACTATATACAGCGGAGCTCTGGCCAACTGGATCGCCCTACGCCATCTCCTGCCGCCGACATGAGCTCTCGCTGAGTGGTGCCCCGTCCTCGGACTCGTGCGACCGTGTCCACCTTTCCTATCTTCTCCTTCCTTCTGGGTGTCGCTGTCCCTGCGCCACGCTCTCTCCTTCCCCCTCTCTATCTCTATACCTTTAATCCTATCCTCTTAAGCCCTCCTTACCCACATCCCTCATCAGCTACTGTTGAGGTGTCGCACTCTGATGCAGACAGTTACGGTGCTCACCAACGCCGACTAAATTTCAAGGCCGAAAGGCTGCCGCAGTGACGTCAGAGGTTGGGGGCCCAGTTGCCGAACTGAGCATGCTCAGTAAGACTTTTTTTTCCACATCTTTTATTCGGCCCAATCAAGCCGCAGCAGCTGCGAGAGCGGGAGCGTTGGTTCTCCTAAAACGTGAACGAAACACAGGCTTTCCGCCGCGTTCGCGGCGTAATTGGGCCCCCACCCTCTGACGTCACTGCGGCAGCCTTTCGGCCTTGAAATTTAGTCGGCGCTGGGCTCACTTTTCTCTTCTTTTTTGTCTTTAAGAATCACATAAGAACGCTGATTTGTTTTGACTCAGCTTCGGGCGAGAGAGGGCCGCGTGCGCCTTGATGGGAATGCGGGCGCAACGCGTTTGCTGTCGAAACAGTCACGTATGCACGCGACGGGTGACACGGAAAATCAGCTTCACGTGATGAAGGCACCACACGAAGCCGTCGTGACGTCCGGAATCCTGCGGTTTCGCTGCACAAGATGGGAGAATTTCGTTACTTCGCAATCATTACTAGAGGATGCATGCTTTTTTCGAAATCTCAAAGCTGTATAATGGGTGCTTCGCATGAAGGATTCAAGTTCTTCCATTTGACTTAAGCGCGTAGCTCTGCTAATTAAAAAGTTAATTAACATAACTTTCTTAATTACTGTCCCAAATGCTGCCTACAACCATCTTAAGATTCCTGCCGCTGCAGCAAAAGCAATTGTGAAGACAGCGAGGAAATACCGCTTTGTTTCCCCCCCCCCCCTTTTTTTTTGGACATTGGACGCATTACTTGAAAGTTGAAACACCATGTATATATTATATGCAACATTTGAAATTTTCGGACGGGAATCGTGTGGAGCAGTATATACTTGGTATCGGCCGGTTAAATGGATGCTCTGACGCAGAGCGGCAGCGTGGCGAAATGACCTCGAAAATTCAAGAACTGGTGTTGCATGGCGCGTTCACACTGGGTCATTCGAGCGATCAAAGCCCTCTAGCACGCCGCAACTTGTATCGTGCAAAATATGGGGCCGCGCCTTTTTTCTGTCTTTTTTTTTTTGGAAGCGAAGCTGTATATGGCTGAGTGGTGAAAACAAAAACAAATCTGGTGGCCCATGAGAGCGCAGAAACTACAATCAAGAAGCAATGCTAGCATAACTACCTCGAAAGGTCTCAGAGCTTGCACTTATGAATATTTTCGTCTCATCAACTGTAGAATGGAAAATAACTAGTTGCAGCGCTAAAAAACGAAGCCGTAAAGAACTCTGTGTTCCTTAAGTCCCGTTCACCTTGTGTTACTTACGCCTTTCTCTTCAGCGATGCATCGATCTTCTCATACCCATTTGTGGGTGATCACCATCCATACGAGGTGATCATCATCATCATCATCAATTTTTCTCAGCGTAGGGAGATAGCCACCTCAGCATGAGTCGCCACCAATAAAATCCTAGAGGTGACCGTAACATATCCTTCATGTCGATGTCACCAAACGCGAAGTTTAAAGTGCACCTGTTCAATGCGGTGATGGAGAAAACAAAAGCTAAAGCACCAGACACTTCGACAGATCCAAGCTCGTGATGAACGCAGTGGCCTCGCAGGGACTTCACGTATAATATCTGAAAGAATAATGCAAAATGAAGTAGAGTACTGACCCTGTCTGCAGCCGCGATGGGTGGGAACCATAAAAAAAGAAGTAAGAAAAAAGGAAAGAGAGGAAGCGAGTTGCCAGTCGATGCGAGCCAATAAAAAATACACAGAGGAAGCACGCCTGTCAGCAAACCGTTGAGCGGCGGCAATCGGCTCCCGCGATATATGTCTCCCGCACTGTCGCCGCGATTTTTGCGGTATAGACTGTATAGCAGGCTTTCTACAAAGCTTGCAATCGCGCAGTACTGTAACGTAAGAAATGCGAACGGCGCAGCGTTTCGACGCGGGAAACTGCAGCGCTGCCGGTGGCCCAAACTCCCATGGATGGATTCGGGCAGGATTTTACGCGTTTTCTTCGCCGCACTATAACGCAGCTTGCAACGCGAACTCGACTGCGCAGCGTGATTTGGTAACTACTACTCCGCATTGTCAATCAGACGCTGTCACATTTATTGTGTACAGGCGGAGGGAACACGATAGCGAAAACTCTATGACAAAACCGTTTTCACGACTGTGTATAACTCCCGACTTCGTATACGCTACCGCAGCGTAGTTTAAGGTAGGGCGATTGGATTACTTACTAGCCTTACACAAAAAAAGAAATAAGTACATTTCACCTATCTATGCACACCTTGGGTGCAACCCGAGATAGAGACCAGCGACGCGAGAAATCAAATGAAAGACGCCAACGAACAGCAAGCAGCAGTTTTGTGTGTGTGGAAAAAATCGCATTTACGCAGCTGTGCCCGCCATAAAAAAAAAAAAAAAAGGTAGTCGTCGCCGAGCACCCTTATGTGAATACCGCGGAGTTCAAGTTACCCGCTGCGAAATACACACAAGGTACAGCAGACAGAAAGACGGGAGAAATTGGGCTTTCACTCCCCCATCCCCCGCGCGCGGTGTTGTGGATGTGTCCCCGCGCCGCGCTTATTTCTTCTCTTTTCCCTTCAAGAACCTCTCGTGGGGGAAGTGGAGTAAAAACCGCCTGCGCGGCCCTGCAGCGAGGAGGAACGGCGTAAGCAACGTATAGAGAAGGCCTATAGCGGCGCGATAAAAGCGCAGTCATGCTCGTAAACGCCCAGCGATAAAGAGCAACGCGACGCCAAAAGGGGGCGCTATACAACAGCTGCAGCGTGGCCGGTCCGCGGTTCCGGCCGGAAGATTTCTGCGCTCCGTGCCGCCCCCCGTTATGCTCCTGAGCCTGCTCACACGTTCGGCAGTTCTACTGTTCGTTCCTACCAAAACCTCTCGCCAAACACTCCAACTCCCCCGCACATATCTCGACCACTGCTCTTTCTACACCTCTCCCACGAGGTTTTCTGCGTACGCCATTCGGGCTTTTCGGTATATACTTTTCTCGTCACTCGCCGCATGTTTTTCTTTACCGAAACATTTTTTTACGTAGCTTTTCAACGGATGCTCTTAGTAGTGGTGCGTCTGGTCGTCCGTAGAGGACGGGCGGGAGAGGGTCATTTTTCACCCCGTGACGTCGCGTAGATGACGGGTTTCCGCGCACCTTGCACCTGGTCCGCTCGGCGGATTTCTGGCCGGCTTCTGCTGGCACTCCGCTGGGGATATTTCGCGATGGCTACGTGCGTGTGGTCGTACTGCTCGGCTGATCGCGGGTGCAGCCAGGAGGAGGAGGAGGAGGAACCGGCGCACTCAGTACCCTCGAATGGCCGCCTTTCTCGAGTCGCCGAGTCCTGCCGCGCTCGCCCGCACCCCGAAAGCCACTCCGAGGGAAGTTGTGATGGCTTCGAGCGGCACAGCTCGTAGGATGAGAGTAGTTTGGGGGAGGAAGGGAGCGATGGTCTCTATTTGCCTCCCAAATCAGGGAACGTTTCCGCTGTGTGTGTGTGTGTGTGTGTGTGTGTGTGTGTGTGTGTGTGTGTGTGTGTGTGTGTGTGTGTGTGTGTGTGTGTGTGTGTGTGTGTTTGGAAGCGGCAACTTTCTCATATAAATGCAAACGCACGCGCACATCCAGTAATATTCTGGAACTTGCAAAAAAAAAAAAAGACGCTGTCGCAGCTAGGATGTCCTGCTACCGTTCAGGAGACTGCGACAGCTTAGACAAACGTTGTCGCGTTAATATTTAGCGCAAACCATCTATAGACGTGTAAGTCAACTCGAACTGCAGCTGGTAAACTAAGCCTGCGTCTGTGCGTGTCTGCGGCTGACGCGAGTTGTCCAGACATTTCAGTTGTTATATGCCGCCTATGCGGAGTATAGAGCGCGCGTCGGTCGGGCTTCGAGAAGTCCACTCGAGGCGCGACGGTTTCTATCGTTTCACTTTTATTTCTCCGATCCGCGCCACTGTATGGTTTATAGCGCGTACAGTAACTCTGTCGTCCGGACGGAAAAGGCGTCTACTTCCGAGATGTGCTGGTCAGCACGTCGCGTTTACGTTCAGCTAGTTTCGTGTTACGTTGTCAAGTCCGTGAAGGGAGGGAGGAAAAAAAGGGGGGGGGTGTCAGGGAAGTGTTTCGTGAAGACGGGCTTCTACACAAAAAGGCGAATCTTCCTCTTGCTCTCCCCCTTTCCATATATGTGTGAAAGAGAGAGGGGAAAAAACAAGTGAATACGGGTATCGGTGCAAGAAGCGTTGGTTCATTGTATGCCGCCAATACTAATTGTCTACTGACCCCAGCCAGCGGAAACATTCGACGAAGGAGACAATTAATACGAGGCAGCTCGGGCGCTGCCCTGTCTTTTACGTCCTGCAGCGTTCGTCCAATTTTGCGCTCCCCAAGTAGTACCAACCATGGTGCAACCCGCAGCGTAACGCCCCGCCGGTTCCTTCTTCCTGGTTGGCCGACGCGATTCGTGTCTTTCGCCGCACTGCACGAAACTGACGATGTGCACCGCGCAAGCCGGCGGCAGCGCTTTGTCGTCGCCCGCCACGGGCGGGTCTTCTTCGTTAGCGACCCCCGATCCACAGCAGCGTCCGCGGCTGAACCTTTGTGAGTGAGTGATTCCCGAAGGAGAGAAAAGGGCGCCTAATTTCTGTCTGCCTCTTGGGTGGCACAGCGTAGTCGGACTGAACCTTTGTGAAGCGGCTGAAAGGGGAAACCGGGGCGAGTTCATACTGGACGCGGAGGGCGACGTGTGGGGCTTAAACCGGAGACGCGCTCAGCGAGCCCTCCCCCCCGGGTGGGCTCGCTGAGCACGCGGCGGAGTCCGAAGCACGCGGCGGAGTCCGAAGAACAGCTGCACGCCGCCGCCGGTTTGTGCGTGCGAGGGCCTCGACCATCTGCTGGCTGCTGCGGGCACCCGGGGTTATAGTGCGGGACTGTCCCTATCGATCTGATCTTTGCGTGTGTTTGGCGAAGAGCGCGCGGCTCGCCCCGGCCAGCAGCCGGTGTCCCTTTTCATGGAACACTCCGCGCTGGACCGATGGTCGCACTCTGAACCGTGAAGCGCTGCCCTGTAATTCGTTTATATATGAAATACACTCTGTTCGGCTGTAACTTGTTTACGAAAGCCCACATCCCTTTCTGCATTCCTTGAAAACGTACATTGTACGTACCTTTCTGCAGCTTAAAAAAAAAACGTGCATTGCTTCTGTGGACGGTGGGTTTCGTGTGTCCATGCAGTTACAAATATACAAAAAATCGTTTTCTCGCCAACAAAGGCTTTTGGACCATGGTCGCACTTTCTATGCGCCTACTCAGCCGCTGTGTCATATGTGGGAGAACGTGCTGCACTCTGTACGCGCCCCGTCTAGGCAACTCAGTGGAACGTATAAGCGAGAGTTACGGCAGGCGCCAGCCCGGAGTGGTAGAAGAAGAACGAAGGAATATACACCTGCTCTTGCCACGATTGTTGAAGATCGGGCGAGTTGGTTCATCGTACTTGAACTGGTATAGCGCATTACGGGGAAGAAGAAACGGCCGAGCAGACGAACTGATATAGCGCTCTGTCCTCTTGTGTCGGTCTGCTCGGCCGTTTCTTCCTCCCCGTAATGCGCTATACCAGTTCAAGTACCTGCTCTTGCGTTGTCGCATGGATCAATTCCATTATCGTCTCAGCTCGGAGCTGACTGGATGGATGCTTGAGCCCTCTTCCCTAATACTCACGAACACGCAATCGCCTCTCGTCAGTGATTGGCTGACACGAGTTGGGAGAATGGAGGCATCAGTTAGAGGGGCTACG
This sequence comes from Rhipicephalus annulatus, assembly GCA_013436015.1. NCBI lineage: Eukaryota > Metazoa > Arthropoda > Arachnida > Ixodida > Ixodidae > Rhipicephalus > Rhipicephalus annulatus. The sequence continues at coordinate 412,095 of WOVY01010215.1, read as the reverse complement.
TATGAGATGATGCTCAGCTGCGCCCTTTTGTAGCGCGCCATGCAATACCGTTTGCAGCATATCGTGCCGATAACGTCCATCGTCCGCTGCGTGTTTTTCTACCCCTTTTAGGCAACGTTAGCGAACCGGTCGCGTATCAGCTCGACCTCCCTACCCTGTCATTTTTATGATATTTTTTCTTCTCTTCTTTAGTCGTTGGCAAGCCATGACGTACAATTATGCGACTGCCGAAAAAAGGATTACGGGGATTGTCGCTGGTGCGTCGGCTCGACTGACTCTCTCTATCTCTCTACCTATTCTCAAAGTGAAAAAAAAGCTGAAAAAAAGGAAGCATAACATGAATAATTGTTATGTGGTACCTGCTACTGCCGTATCAACGCTTTTAGTCAGAAACACAAGTAAATAAAGCAAGAAATAACTACGCGCGGCACCGTAGTTGTCCACCGCCGCCGCCCGTATCCCGTTGCGACATCCCACCGCTGCTGCCGCCACTGTTGGGTAATGCGTGTATCAGCTTTCGGCTGCTTCTGCGCACAGCTGATAGACGGAGCGGACAAGGCTTCGGTGAATTGAGGCGAGATTTATGTACAGCATAAACAGAGACGTTACATATGTATTTATTTATTTAGACATACGGCAGACCAGCATTTTGGTCCGGGCAGAAAGGGCATAAGAAACATCCAGTGATTTGTAACAGCAAAAAAGAAGGAAAAAAACACATGTATCTATACGCTAACAGAGGTCACATGTTCGTGAAACAGCAACAAACATTATAACGTATTTCAACACTCTAATCACCAAGTAGATAACTTTCCAGCGGTATAGCAAAATTGTCAGCCGAAAAAATCTCATGAGGCAGTGAATTGCAGTCATCAACTGTTCGTGGAAAATAACGATATTTGTAAGGATTAGTTTGTGCAAATATGGGTGTCAAGGATGTTCGCCACTGAGGCCGACAGCTTAAGGAGCTCGAAGAGCCGAGATGTCTTCGGACGCTCTGACGATATATCGTCTGCTCTGACGTACTCGTCTGCTGCTTGTAGTCGCGCCGCTTGGTTCCTTTATAGGCCGTGAGGTACCGTTACGTCAGAAACCTCCAAACAGGACCGCCGCCAGTCCTTGCGTCAGCAGCCTCCAATCAGAAACCACCGATATTCTGGCATCGAGTCACCCTTGCAAGAGTGATGGCCTTGTTCACTTGTGGTGCCAACTAGAATACCGAGGGTATACATTGTTTCAGTTGTCCGCTGTTAATGTTAGCTTCGTGCGCTAACCATGTCTGACTGAACTGGGACTAAAGCTTGTTACGTCGTTAACAACGGCGAGGGTGATGTTTCTATCCAGCTGTGACGTATTGACGAAATTAAAGACGTCTCCGCCAATTCTATCCGTGTAATTATCTGTCAATCTCCTGGGTAATGTTTATTTAAATGGTATATCTGTTGCCGAATGACACAATCATATCGAGCTCGTAACGGAAGCAACCTTCTTACAAACTTCATTACCATCATTTCTGCGGGCAAGCAACCATAACCATAAGCAACTAGTCGTTGCTACCGACACACACACGCATATATATATATATATATATATATATATATATATATATATATATATATATATCCACTCATGAAACGCCGCAATCGATCGTCGGCGTGAGCACGAGTAGTGAAAAAAATCATCTCTTATAGACGGAGCCACATGACGTCACACGAGATGACGTGCGTACGTCATCTCATGACGCCGTCGTTTGATCAAAGGCAGGCCAATCACAGAGGCAGTCTGAAATCATGTGCGGTGCAGGAAACTTGCAATGCCTCCGATCTTGGGGGCAATGCAAAAAGCACGTTAGCTGCATAAAGCTTCCGGAGGAGAGCGAAGGAGGATCAATACATCGACTGCGAAGAGAGATAAAGAAAAAAAAGTCATCGTCTTAGACGAATGCATTAGGAACCCTTGGGCCTTCTTTTCGAATGTTTCACTCGCCGAACTGCTTCCGGGGCTTCGTGGGAAGTGCTCGGGAAGTCGAGGTCGGCAGCGAAATCGCGAATGCGTATACAAGCATCGTTTCATCGCGCGACGAGCGCGTCGATATCGCCCGCAGTGAGCCACGCCCTTCAATTCGCACTTTCTGCGAAGTACGCTCGAGTGCGCCGCAATTTTTCACACCGGATCCTCGCTTATCTCCACCGTCTTTTTTTGTTTGTTTGTTTTTGTTTTTTCTCCCGGCCAAAATCCGAATGCGCAATTCGGGAGTGCAGATTGGGGACGGCGCCAAATATGCGCGCACGCACGCACGCACGCACACACACACACACTGTACAGGCGTGCTCTCGGGGTAGTCCTTTTCAGTTGCGAATGAGAACATGAGTGCGATGTGCCGGGTGTTGTGATCGGCCCCCATGTCTGGGCGCCGCTTGGACGCGTGGAATGGTTCCGGCTTCGCAGCGCGTCCTGAGACGTCCAGAATCGGCAACAACACAGCAGTAGTACTGCGAATTCCTTAGAGTCGTCGGCTCGTCTTGCCAAAAGCCCTTTGGGCACGCACGACCGACGGATTACCGAGGGGGGGCTGTTCGCTGTCTGGGCTGCCTAGAAGGAGTGGTCATTGCTTGGGTCGTCAACATTCAGCGGACAATGAGCCGAGCGCTTTGTATCCATCTTCGGGGACATTCCTCACGTTCCATGGCGCCTTTCCCGAGCGATGTCTCCTCGAAGAGTCATCTCGGCGCGTACGACTCCCCGTTCTCGCACTGTGCCAGTGGTGTCGTGTATTGTGTGTGTTACACCCTCGCCGGGCAGCGAACTGGGCGGGCCTCTCCTCCCTTCCTGGGTTGGAAAGGAGGCGGTGTGACTTTCTCCCTTCGGGGGCATAAAAACGCGAGCGCAAGACGCTCGGAGAGAGAGCTTCCTTCCATCATCTAGTATGATGCTTACTCCATGTAACACGCTACCTTCAACATCATGTAAAATAGTGTAAATAAATCGTTCAAGTTATCAGCTCCGGCTCCTCGGCCCGTCTTCGCCCTGACCCTTGGATGGCTCCGGGCCCGACAAATTCCCCCAGTCACAACAGTGGATGGCAGCGGTGGGATGATCTGCGCAGGAATTCGACTCCGGCTTGGTGAGTGCACGACCTTTTCTCCTTGAGAGTTGCCAGGCTTAAATTAGTTCTTCCTGGTAACAAGAGTGTTGGAAGCCTGTTCACGGGAACCTTGCTTCAACGCTTTCCCTTGAGAAACTTGTCGGCAGAAAAGTAGCGGCCATGGCTTGGAGAAAGTTGCACAGATCGGACCTAGACGTGATATGCGGGGAATTCGGGATTGATTGCGGGAAACATCTTAAAAAGGCGGAAGTCATCAGGGCTATGGAGGCAAGCAGAGATGACGAGGAGATCGTGGAGTTGTGGGAGGATATAAAAAAAAAAGGGAAGATCAGGAGCGCGAGCGCGAGCGCCAAAGGGAAGAGCGCCATAAAGAAGAGCAGGAACGCGTGCGCGAGCGCGAGCGCAAGCACGAACTGGAGAAAAAGCGCCTAGACTTAGAAATAGCTCGGGCAACTACCTCAGCAGGCGCAACACTCAATGCTCCAGTAAGTAAGGCACCAAAAATAAAAGACCTCCTGAATCCTTTTAAGATGGGAGAGGATATCGGGTTATTTTTGGTCAATTTTGAGAGAAGTTGCGAAGGCAAGTTTGAGCGTGAGTTATGGGCACAAATGCTCTTGACCGTGCTTCCATGCGAGGCAGCGGATGTACTGGCTCGTTTGCCGCGAGAGGAGGCGAATGACTACGATATTGTAAAGCGTGCGCTACTAAAGAGGTATCGGCTGTCTGCTGAAGCTTTCCGACGACGTTTCAGAAATAGTAGCAAACGTAGCAGTGAATCATTTGCCGATTTTGCATACAGTCTGAGGTGCAATCTCACTGAGTGGCTTAAGGGCGAGGGAGCTTTTGGAGACCATGACAAGGTAGTCGAGTTGATTTGCACGGAGCAATTCCTGAACGTTCTAAGTGACGAAGCACGCTTATGGGTATTAGATCAGCCCGGGGAAAAGAATTTGGAGCGTACCGCAGAACTGGCTGAAGAGTACACCATGAGGCGTGAGGAAATAAGAGAGCGCAACAAACCCACAAAGAAACCGTACCGTGAGAATTTTAAGCAGTCTGAGCGCAACAGTTATGCCCCTATTGCACCAGGAGGGACGAATGAAAAAGACACGCACGGGGAATCGACCATGAGTGGACGCGCTGGCAAAGAGAAAGAACAGGATAAGAATCGCGACAGAGCATTTGAGGCAAAGAAACCCATTGTGTGCTATCGATGTAATGAACCGGGGCACTTAGCAGTGGGTTGCCGTAAGGAAAAACTCGTTTTCTCCCTTTTTAACCATACTGATGAGAACATGAGGTTACTTGAACCGTACTTAAGAGAGATGACTGTCAATGGGCAAAATTGCCGGGTTCTACGCGATTCCGCGGCCACTATGGATGTAATACACCCATCTTACGTGCCCGCGGATGGGTTCACCGGAGACTGCGCGTGGATCAGACAGGTAGCGCAGGAAGACAGTGTGTGTCTGCCAGTGGCCAAAGTCCTCATCAAGGGTCCCTTCGGAGAACTGGAAACAGAGGCTGCCGTGTCACAAAGTTTGCCGAAGCAGTACGGTTACCTTTTTTCTAACCACTCGGAGGACCTGTTAAGAAAGAAAGGTCTGAGCTTTGGAGAACACACTGTACATGCTCTAACGCGGTCTAAGGCAAAGGAGATCGCAAAGGAGCTCGGCAGTTCCCAAAATAGAGAGGCACAGGGCCCCGACGAAACAAGGGCAGACGCGAATCAGGAGAACGTCCCGAGCGATGGCGAAAGCAGCTTTAAGAGTTCCAGTGAGGCCAGCGAGGAAGTTAACCTTCTTTCCGTGCCACCTTGCATGGGCGGGTTCTTGGAGCTATCGAAAGTAAGCCCGGAGGTTATCGCTGCGGAACAGGCCGAGGATAAAACGCTGCAAAAGTTGAGCGATATGGTGGAGGAGGGGTTGGCGCGGAAGAACGTCTTTTTGCACCGCCGCGCCGGAATTTTGTACCGTCAGTACAAAGACTCGAAGGGGGTGCACTATGATCAATTAGTGGTTCCACAGAAATATCGAGCCAAAGTACTGGAGCTGTGTCACGGTGGCGGGTGGTCGGGCCATCTTGGCAAAAAGAAAACGAAGACTCGTCTACTTAGGGAGTTTTATTGGCCCAATTGTTTCAAGGATACCGAGAGGTATGTGCAATCCTGCGATGTGTGCCAAAGAATAGGCAAAGCACACGACCAGCAGAAAGCGCCCTTAAAGTTGGTGCCACTCATTAGTGAACCTTTCCGCCGCCTTGTCGTGGACGTTGTGGGCCCCCTGCCTGTGACAAAGTCAGGGTACCGCTACATCTTAACCTTGATATGTCCTGCCACAAAATTCCCGGAGGCGGTTCCCTTGAAGGAGCAGTCATCTGTAGAAATAGTGGATGCTTTGCTTTCAGTGTTTTCGAGAGTAGGCTTCCCGTCAGAGTTACAGAGCGACCAGGGCAGTGTGTTTACTAGCGCACTAACTACCACATTCTTGGAGAGGTGTGGCATTAGGATAATACACAGTTCCGTCAGACACCCTCAGAGCAATTCAGTAGAAGCATGGCACTCGGTTCTCAAAAGGGTCTTACGGGCATTGTGCTACGAGAATCGGAAAGATTGGGAAGCATGCTTGCCAGCCACCATGTTTGCCCTGAGGTCTGTGCCGCACGAGGCCACCGGCTTTAGTCCCGCTGAGCTAGTATATGGGAGATCTCTAAGGACCCCACTTCGCATGCTGCGAGAATCTTGGGAAGGGAGAGGTGAGGATCCCACTGTGATCGAGTATGTGTTGGGCTTACTCGGGCGACTTCAGACCTGCAGAGAACTCGTTGAGGCGAACATGACAATAGCGCAGCTTAAAGCAAAACGTCTGTACGATAAGAACGCACGTCAACGTTCATTTTCAGAAGGAGATCAGGTGATGCTTTTAGCATCATCTAAAGCGAACAAGCTCGCGGTTCAGTGGGAGGGCCCTGCGAAGGTTATGCAGAAGTTGTCGGACACCAATTATGTGGTCAAACTACCGGGAAGGCGGAAAGAGGTAAAGATTTACCATTCAAACTTGATGAAACCTTACCACCAGCGGTCAGCAGTAGTTCAACTCGCGCTTAACGTTCCGGAAGAATTAGAGACAGATTTTCCTTTTCCCGGGCAGGCTTCTAATTCTCAGTCCCTCGACATCTTGCTAGACACGGTCACCAGTAACTCGAATTTGAATGCAGAACAGAAAAGAGAACTGGAGAACCTACTGCGCGAGTTTGAGGGAGCTTTCGTCGACAGGCCAGGAAGAACCGATTTAGTTGAGCACGACATTGAACTAACTTCTAGGGAACCCATTCTTTCACGGCCTTATCGCGTGTCACCCAGGCAAAGGGAAATTCTCGCACGCGAGATTCAAAGAATGTTGGAAATTGGTGTCATCGTCCCGTCGGAGAGTGAGTACACCTCCCCTCTAATACTGGTGGAAGCACCCGGGAAGGAACCGAGACCCTGCATCGATTATCGGAAACTGAATGCTGTCACGCGAGACCAGCTGTACCCTATTCCCAACGTAGAGGAGAGAGTGGAAACTGTCAGCAGGGCTCAGTACGTCTCCACGCTAGACCTCACACGCGGCTACTGGCAGGTGCCTATGACCGAACGAGCCAGTAAATACGCAGCGTTTATCTCCCCCTTGGGCACTTTCCGACCCCTGGTCATGAGTTTTGGGCTCAAAAACGCGCCCTTTTGCTTTTCACGGCTCATGGATCGTGTGCTGGCGGGAGCAGAGAACTACGCTGTTCCTTATCTAGATGATATTGCAGTGTTTTCGGACAGCTGGGAAAAACACCTGAGCCACTTGCGGGACGTCTTGACGCGCTTAAGGAACGCGGGCCTCACTGTTAAAGCAGAAAAGTGTCAATTGGGACAGGCGGAAGTAGAGTATCTAGGGCACATTGTTGGGCGAGGATGCCGGCGGCCCCACGAGGTAAAACTTGCCGCCATCGAGAACTATCCCCGACCTGTCACTAAAACTGATATCAGGGCCTTTCTAGGCCTCACTGGATATTACCAACACTATATCCCCAACTATTCACAGATCGCCAGTCCTCTGACCGACAGTTTAAGGAAGGGAGAGCCCGTTAAGGTCCAGTGGGACGAGTTAAGGGAAAGTTCGTTCCAGGCTTTGAAAGCAGCACTGACGTCTCAACCGATTTTACGAGCTCCGGATTATAACCGACCTTTTGTACTTCAGTGCGACGCTAGTGAAAGGGGTCTTGGGGCTGTTCTGAGTCAGCGAGATGAAAGTAGAGAGGAGCACCCCGTGCTTTTCATTAGTCGTAAGCTTTCAACACGGGAGGAGGCTTATAGCACCTCAGAGAAAGAGTGTGCATGCTTAGTATGGGCTATTCACAAGCTTCGGTGCTACTTGGCCGGCTCGCCCTTTCTTGTCGAGACAGATCACTGTCCCTTGTCATGGCTTCGGAATATGTCGCCTAAAAATGGCCGCCTACTGAGATGGAGTTTGGCACTGCAAGAACATAATTTTGAGATCCGCTACAAAAAGGGGCGGGATAATGGAAATGCCGATGCTCTCAGCCGAGGCTTCCTGTGATAAGGAGCAAGCGCATTCCGATTGAGTTACGACAGCCAGTGTTTTTATTTTGTTATGTCATTCCGTGTATCTTTTCGTTTTTCGTTTTGGATTTTTTTTTTTTAACCTTTACTGCATGGTGAACCTGTTACTTAGTCTGCCTGCCAAGGCCAGACGTTGAGAAAGGGATATAATTTGTTAGTTGAGTTTCCCGACCTTCTCACTTCTCACTCGCCATTTGCCTCAAAGCTATGCGACTTGCGGCTTGAGTGCAATTTATTTAAGGTAAATTCTTCAAAACTTTAGGAGCGTTGCCATATTGCTTTGTTTAGGGACGTTCCGAGCAACGTTCTAGTGTGGCTGCTTTTATGCCGACAACGGGCTAAGAGTTCAGTAGCCTGGCATATCTCGGGAGGGGTGGTGTACCGCCTTGTCGCTGCTTGGGTACTGTGCGGATTTGATCACTAATGTCAGTCCCAGCCTTCGACCTGCGGGGGCCCCTTCGACGGAGAAGCACTACTTACGGACCTGCTGACCCCACTTGAGCGAGAGAGAAAACCTGAGCCGCAGCCGTTCCAGAGCTGCTGCGCTGCCAGGCCTCTTCAAGGTGCAGCGTTGGGCTGCCCATCTACGAGTCCTTTTCCCGGCGGCGGACGAGCTGTTGTGATCGGCCCCCATGTCTGGGCGCCGCTTGGACGCGTGGAATGGTTCCGGCTTCGCAGCGCGTCCTGAGACGTCCAGAATCGGCAACAACACAGCAGTAGTACTGCGAATTCCTTAGAGTCGTCGGCTCGTCTTGCCAAAAGCCCTTTGGGCACGCACGACCGACGGATTACCGAGGGGGGGCTGTTCGCTGTCTGGGCTGCCTAGAAGGAGTGGTCATTGCTTGGGTCGTCAACATTCAGCGGACAATGAGCCGAGCGCTTTGTATCCATCTTCGGGGACATTCCTCACGTTCCATGGCGCCTTTCCCGAGCGATGTCTCCTCGAAGAGTCATCTCGGCGCGTACGACTCCCCGTTCTCGCACTGTGCCAGTGGTGTCGTGTATTGTGTGTGTTACACCCTCGCCGGGCAGCGAACTGGGCGGGCCTCTCCTCCCTTCCTGGGTTGGAAAGGAGGCGGTGTGACTTTCTCCCTTCGGGGGCATAAAAACGCGAGCGCAAGACGCTCGGAGAGAGAGCTTCCTTCCATCATCTAGTATGATGCTTACTCCATGTAACACGCTACCTTCAACATCATGTAAAATAGTGTAAATAAATCGTTCAAGTTATCAGCTCCGGCTCCTCGGCCCGTCTTCGCCCTGACCCTTGGATGGCTCCGGGCCCGACAAATTCCCCCAGTCACAACACGGGGAAGTTGGGTCGGGCTCAAAACGGCAACGGGACGCATATTTCCTCCAAATGCGCTGTCGCTACTGAACTGCCTATTCCACCACCGCTCTCTTTTCCCCCATTGCACCGTATTGCGCGTTTCCATATCATCGCAAAGCGAAACGCGCGAAAGTTTCGGAACTATATGGCACTGCGAAACCCCAAACTGCTATGTAGCCGAGCGAGTCAAACTCGTCTAAGCGATGCCGAGGGCGTATGCTGCACACATACAAACGCATCCCCCCTCCCTTACACACACACACCATTGCTTCATCCACTCGCACCAACGCGCACGTCGTCGCTGGCTGGCGTGTTTATAAACACGTGCGCGCGCAGCTCCATACAGGCGCCCTCCGGCACTCGCGCGGCGCGCCCGCTATTGTGTACGCCACTTGCGCGTCGGGCCGCATCTCGAGAGACCGAGGCGACCGGGCTGTCTCCGCACCATACGCGGCGGTCCCACTGAATTGCGTGCAGCGCAGCGTCGCGTGACTTCAGCGGGGAGACGAATTCACGCGCTGTATGGCGCTCACGACGGTGCAACGACGCGCAGCGCCAGCTTTAGGGAACGCAGTGCGTGCTCCCCCAGTGTCGCGAAGTTGTACGAACAGTACGTTTCTTCTTAGTCCAACCCCTCTCCACATTTCTTTCATTGCCATCTAAATGACGGCACGAAAGCGCGTTGCGCCGCAGGTCCGTCGCCATCGTTCCCATTTCACTGTGCAGGTCGTGTCGGTCGGTGCTCGTATGTGACGACACAGCTCCGAGCGCGAAAGGCCCGGTGTTTAAAGGTGCCGCTGCGTTAATGTGAGGAAAAAGCCCCGCGCGAAAACGATCGTGAAACTCGCCGTCCCCAATGGGCCGACAATGTGCGTGACTCATCGGGGCATGGGCGTCGGCAAGATTTTGTCTTGGGGAAGCGCAAACTTGTGCTGTATTGCGAGTGGGTAGGGGGGAGTGCTGGTGCGGATTAGGGATGAGGGGAGAGTGGGAGAAAGTTGCAACATCCCCTTTGGCACGCCCCTGTCGACGTGCCCGTGTTTCGTTGGCTTTCGGCGCGTTGCACGGTTTTATGGTGGGACAGGCAGCGCACAGTGTGAATAAGAGAACCGAATGAAATTAAAACTGGGAAGAAGAATAGAAAGCAGCGCGTGCCATGCATTTTCTCACCGCGCTGCACGTATCGTGCTCGCCTCTTCGCGCTGGCTTTGAGCCATCGCGATGCGCGCAAGCAGCTGTCGCTGGCCGTGTGGGCGGCGGCTGCTCTTTGCGCTCGCAGCGCTCAACCGAAAGCTGCAGCATTCAAAGGAGCGACAAGGGAGAGAGGGAAAGAAAGGGATCAGCTAGACGGCTTCGAAAGAATATTGCGCCTCGAAATGCGGCAAATGCGCCGCATCTTCGCTTTATGGAAAAGAACGTGAAAGTACCGAGGCAAAAACGGATAGAGAGTCTCGAAGGCGGCATTGAAGTTGGGAACTTGCGCGCCGTAACTTCCCGCGGGCCCCTAAAGACGCCGCCGGTCTGTGAGCGCAGCCTTTTGAGCGCCAGAAAGCGCAACGCACCATGCGCTACTCTGGAATGATGTATTCAAAATAGTAGACATTACGTAATAAGTGATGCGTACTTATGTAGCGTAGCCTGTTGTATAAGGAACTACCGATTGTCATGATTGCGAGCGATTGGTTGCATCACATAACGGAAGCTTTATCCTTTCTTCCGCTTTAAAGAATCGCTTTTTGTGCCAAGCCCACGGGCGGTCCGACAGTTGGCGAACTTCTGAATCGGTGACGCCGGCCTTCGTTATCGCTAGGGGAGGGCAAGTAAGTGCGAACGAACTCCGACAGAAGAGAATCGCGCTGCATAGTACACGCGAGAGTGTATGGGGTACCGCGCGGCTTGTCAATTCAATTCGCTGACGACTTCAAAGGGAGAAGGCAGTTTTCGGACCCTCCGAATCTGCCGCCGGACACGATATATGAATCGCATAAACAGGCGTCCGCGCGTATTGGGCGCTGCGGGCGCATTGTCTGAAATACATTTGCGCTTTTCTCGCCGCGTTCCCACCGAAATCGAAATGCAGCACCACGTTGGCATTCCAAGCCGAGCCCCGCCGGCGGCCCGCCGGCCGCAACTCGGTTGCTTCGCAGGCGCGCTCCGTTCTCTTTCGCGCTCCGTCGAAGTAAAACGGCAAGAACTTTCCGCGCTCTCGAAAGACGGCCGGAGAAAGTTTTGCGTGCAGCTCTCTTCGCAGAATTCGCGCGAGCTGGCGCCGCCGTGACAGGAATGAGGCTCGCCGGTGTGCGGCCTCGTCTTCTCGGGCGAACTGCGTGACGTCTCTATTATTTATGACGACGAAGCGGGGGTCTCGCGTGGCAGCATTTTTTTGGTTGTTGACGCGCGTACGAGCGAATAGGGCGTGTGCGCGCGTATACGGACGAGAACAAAGCCAGAAAGCCTCGCAGTTTACGAATGCTACGAACGAAGAAAGAAGGAAAGAAGCGTTTCTTTTCTTTTTGTTTTTTTTATCGCCGGCTATAGAAGCATGTGCGAGATCCAAGGGCATGGTCCGAGAAACTCCACGAGTGCGCCACATATTTTGAGTTAATTGTATGGCGTTCAATAAACCCGTTCCGTTTCTTTTTTTTTCTTTCTTTCTTTCTTTCTTTCTTTCTTTCTTTCTTTCTAACATTTGCAAGGAAAAAAATAATGGCGTTGAGGCAAGGTCTTCGAGAGTCAAGCTTCAACGCCGAGACGCTGCAAGAGCTTTAAGTATATGTTTTTCTGTGCTGGCTTTTACATTCGGGAAAAAAAGAAGAAAACAATGAATGTACGCTGCAATTCTGCGGAGACGCACATTAGGCGGGTTTCGTAAACAAGCCCTGATTATTCAGGAGCGGAGACGTTAACAGCCGCGCAGAACACGGATTTCACTGGATCCCGTACTTCGGACGTCCATCTTTCCCTGTGTGTGTCTGTCGCGGAGAAACCTATTAGGCACCGGACGAAACACACGCACGCGCAGAGCGAGATAGTCTGGAAGCAAGATCAGTCTCGTCGGGACTTAGTAGCACGGCAACGGAACGACCGCGCCATGTCACGAACGGTTCTCGGTGGTCCTTGCAATGAATCGTCAAGTTTCGTTATCAATGGTGCCCCTATTAGCAGAACACTGCAAAAGACAAGAGCCCAGTCCGCGACGCACTTGGGGGCAGCGTCCTCCGGCCCACGCGAGACCTCGTGGCGGTTATTTTTGTGGAGCCGTCGTCACTCTAACAGGAACAACAAGGGCAGAGGGAGACGGTTTAATGATAGCCGGAAACGTGAGACCGCCGCTGAACTGCGGGGCTTCCTCGCCGCAGAACTGCGCTGCTGCAGTGCTGATCAACGCGATGCGCAGCCCGTGCTATTCCGCGCGGGGACAGCATTTCAGTGCTACGAATATGAGGGACAGCGTTTCGGAGCTATACGAGTATGATCATCGTCGCTAGTGCGCGTGTACCAATTGCACATCGCTGCTGGTAAACCGTGTTTCTTGAAACATGTAAAGCGTAGCCATAGTAAACATGTTTTGGCGGTGACATCGACGTATAATAACGCTGAACGCCTTTCGTTTCTGTGTGGGTGTGTCAGCGCGAAAACGAGTTCGCCTGTACGTTATAGGTTAACCAACTTACCCAAATTGCTCATTCGTTGCGTTACTCAATTACTGAGGCCACCTTTCTCGACCGATTAGTTGCGATCAAATCTACTCGGTTAATCTGTCTTTTCCTGCGTGACTAGGTCAACAGATATGGCCGGCTTGATTTGTTAAGTGACGTTCCAAATCAGTGATTGATAAACATTGTTGGGGTGTAGTTTGACGCGACTAGAATTTACTGTTGGGCTGGTTAGTTCGAAACAGTGTTACACATTATAAAGATGGCATAACCGATTATAGCACAAAGTGTATTTTGCACATTCATAATCTACTTCTTTTCAGTTTTGTTATAGCTTCCCCATTTTTTTCACTGTTAAACAGCGCATTTATTATTATTATTTTAGGAAGAAGTGCTCTATCAGAATCAGAAATGGTTTTATTTCGTCATCAAATCTATACTAAATATGTGTATACAAAAGGCGGTTCCATAGTCTAGAGACTGAATCTGGACCTCCCACAGCAGAGAATATAGAAAAGATTGAAGCAGTAAACAGTGGTACAGAAAACAATCAATAAAATACATCGCTGACAAAAGAAGACTTCTACTTAAGAAAAGCTGCAGAAAGCAGCAACAAAAGTCGAAATCAGGCAACATAAAAATATAGGTAATTCAATTCTCTTAAACATTTTTCAGATATCAAAACAGTGGCATCTAACTTCAGCAATGCAGGGTGGTGACGCGATGCTTCGTCAATAGTAGGTTGTGAGAAAGCATGGCTGTAGACTCCGTATACGACTGCATTGGGATTTAATCGAACCATGACTCGCACTTTTCCTCTTTCCTTTACACCATCATTCCGTATTTCAACGTTTCGTAACACTTCATCGATTTTGTATATGGCGCCATGGTGTCTTCTTCGGTTTCACCGAACAGGAAAGGAATCGTCGGTTGTTTTCCCAATGTTATAGGGAACTACTCAGAGAGAGGCTCGGAGCGAATAACGGGATGGAAAGAGGCGTAGCGTGTTTGCGCAACCACTCTGTACAAACGATTCGTTTGATGAGAGGTATACGTGCGCAGAGGATGCGGCAACTTTGGCGAGGGCTGCTTGTTGAGAGAGTGACCTGGAAAGAACAACGTGCAGGAATGCAATTTGTGCGACGTGCACTCGTGAAAGTTTTGTTAGAGTTCCACGGGAAGCAGGTCTCTTGTATACCATGTGTTGTCCCTGGAGGTAAATGAGATCGAATTGGAAAGGAAAGGGGGAGTCGTTCGCGCCGCAGTCGTCGACGTGGTAAAAGTTGAATAGGACGCTAATGAGTCTATCGGCTCCAGCGTACGCATTCGCTCGCGAGCGAGGTTCCGTACCGGCTCGGGGCGAGGCTGCGGGGCTTCCACGTTGTGTACCTGCCGTCCGGTGTTTACATGTATCCGCCCGTAGACGAATGGTTCGGTAACGACCAGCGTGGATGCAGTCCTATAGAAGGAACGCAAGGGAGAACCAAAGGAAGGGCCGAAACTCGAGTTGATGAGGTATTTTTTTTTCTACGCGCTGTTCCGACTCCGTTAAGCCCCACCGAATCGGAGTCTGTTGTAACGGGCAGTCTGCACAAAAGATGTTGAGACGGTTGTCGCCGAAGGTATACGAATGTTTGTGCCGAGTGAACGAGAGGAATGCATCGTCTCGCGAAATTGACGAGGACACGGCGATTGTTGTGGCGCCGTCTTTGTGCCTGTGTACATCGAGAGCGCAACGGACTCGAGAGACGCAGTCCTTGCTTCACAGTGCACACAGAGTGCGCGTGTAGTGTACCAGCGCGGCCCAGAGCTGGGACACCGGTTAACACATTACAATGTCCATGAAATCCTTCGCGGTCCGCTTGACGAAGAAAAAGAAAGGAAGAGGGTGGGTCGCGACCATTCGCATGTTTATTCGTTCTTTGTCCCGGACCATCGCGCATCGTCTGCCAACACGGAAAAACGCGCCGCCTGTGTAGAGGAGAGAGAGAGAGAGTGGGGTGTGCGCCTCGCGGGCGCCGAGTCGGGAGACACTCCAGCAGATGGCGCGATCCCTCGAGGAAACCCGAGCTCGGTGGTGTAGTGCGTGTACGTCTACATTGCGGCACTCCGCAGAAAATTTTCCTCGTGGGGAGGTTCTATGGCCAGACAGTTCTTTCTTTCTTTTTCTCTTTCTTTCTTTTTTTATCCTTCTTTCCCTGTAAGCGGCCGTTTCTTTGTGTTGCTCAAAAGGCGACTGCAGTGCAGCGCCTCGAGAGCAGTCGTCTCGCCACGGGGACCACTCTTTCGAGCAGTCTGCAGACCTCTGTGTGTGTATATGACTGGCGCTGTCCGTAGAGTTCACTCTGTGCCCACCCTTCGGAGGCTCGGAAAAGCGCTGGCCAAGCGCTTCTGTTGTCACGGTGGCGCTTTCATTTCGCGCCGCACTATATACATATAGTGCTGGATCCCAAATGGGCGGTTCCCGTCTACGCACTTTGGGAGATGCTGACGGAGCCAGCTATCCACCCGAGTGCTTGTAGTGGGCCCCCGAGTCCCCAGAGGACGCCGGCGGCGCTGTGGTGCGCGCAAACCCAAACATTGTTCACCGTCTTTAAGAGGGACCACTTCGTTGTTGGGAAGCGGTAACGGAAAGACCCCACATTCCAGGTTCTCTCAGAAAAAATAAAGAAGAAAAAGAAGAGTTAACGGTGCTCGTGGCCCCGATTTTAAAACCCCTTCCTTTAAGCGGTCACGTTCGGCTGCCTCACCCATCCGATCTTCAGGGCCGTTCACTCGGGTTTACGATATGGACAGGTTTTTGTTGTTTCTGACTGCAAGTCAGCCACACTACGTCGTTTTCACAGTGGCACTCGTTTCTGTCACTTCCGTTTCTCCTGTTACACTTCTGTCAACCGGGTAGACGCTTAGATCAGCAGGAATGCAGTGGCGGAATGTGGTTACAGCAAGGTAGCTGCGTGATATATATCTGCAAAACCACGCAGTGCGCTGTATAGTGTTGTACGAAAAGATTCCCCGCTTTCAGTGTCTCTGACTCCGAGACAATGAGGTCCTCAAGGCGTTATAATAGGGCTAGCATTAACAATATCGGTGGCGACAGAACACCGCGGAACCTCCTTCTTCCTTGTCTGTAAGAAGAGATGTTGTTGACCACCAGAAACTGCGTCGTTATTCAGTGTAAATTAGATATCGGTAATCTGCAGAAACGCGCATGTCGGGAAAAAAGGGATTCTTCAGCGGTACTCGATGTCAACTATGGAGAAAAGACAATGAATTGCTGTTATTTCCTGCGATAAACGTCCTCTCGCTGAGCAAATATTTCAATAATAAATGAAGAAAAGAAATTACGGCAAATGCAAAGTTCTTGTTATAACGCGCGCTTAGTACTCTCTAATCGCTTCAATATAATAATGAAAATATTTTTCAAACAGTCGCACGACACGTGTGATCACTTATCATTTCCAACTTGCGTAACTGTCTGCGGCCTTCATTTTGAATCCAAATATAAGCTCGCGAAGGCTGATGTTATGCGAAGTGCCATTGGAGGTCAGTGAAAAGATCAGCGTAGCATATGCGAGTCGTATTAAAACGTATATATGCTTGATGCTTAGCCGCCCTCTACTGGTGTCGTCACGTTACAGCAGATCCTCCTCACGATGCCGACTGCGAGAAAGATGCCACGCGCCGAGTCTTTCCGGCTCGAGAGATGTCATTTGCCCTTGGCCTTGTACATATATTCTGCGTACTTTTCTTGGCGCCGCACTTGTGTAGCAGGCCAACCCTATACTTGGTTAAGTATGCTGATGCCAGAGCCGCTGAAGGAAAAGGCAAAAAAAGGCCGCGAATGGTTGTCTGTAGCGTGGGCCCCCGGTGCTCGGCACCGCGGGCTTCGCGCCGGGGTCCCACGTGGAAAGTCAGGCGTTGGCGACGCCGCCTTGGGTATGTGTTAGTATGTTGGGTGTGTTAGTGTGTGTTTATCATGTTATTGTGTGTTTAGTGTGTCGCTGCGTTATGTTGTTTGTATGGTAGCGTGTTAGTTAATACCGCAGGGGTGCCTGCGCAAGTAGGCGTTTGGTGTGTAGCGACACCACGAACCCGAGCTAACGGGGGAGTTTCGACTCCCTCCCACGCCTAGCCGTGCGTGGCTTTGCCGTGTCCGAGGAAAAGGGGATTTTGGGGGTTGAGCCGACGCTGGGTGATTGGACCGTTAAGGCCCCCCGGCAGAGGCAACACACCCCTTTGGCCCCGGCTTCACGTAAACGGCACCCCTGAGCTGACCCACCTAGGGGAATCGGCAGTCGCCTTTTCCTATCTCTCTCTCCCTACATCTTCGTCTTTATCTCTTACTATTTATCTGTCCTGTCTTCTACTCTCTTCCGTTTACTTCCAAACTTCCTGGCGGCTAGGGTTAACCCTGTGCAAATAGCCTACCTTGGTCTAGGCGCATTGGGTTATAGTGGCGTTGTACGGCTGGCGTCTGCAGGTTTCAGCATTTGTAAACTTGTAGCGTCCCCTCGTTGGGCTCCGTGGTGGGTGGCCGCCAACGCTGCTGAACAACAATAAGGAAGACGTGCATGGAGCATTCCCACTACTGTCTGATCGTACCGGCTTAAAGCCGGTACGCACCGATGATCTCACCAGAAAAGGATTGGCCACCCTGGTGCAGTATCTGGCCACCCCCTCCCGTAGGCATTCGTCAATTAACTCACGGCCCTCAGTCCCCACCAGCTGCGGAGCAACTGACCACGGCGGCGGTCAGATCTGCAAAGCAGCAGAGGGTGCTAGGAATCTCTGGATACGGACAGGCCACCATTGGAACTTGAACTTAGCAACGTTTAACGTTAGAACGTTATCTAGTGAGGGAAGTCTAGCTGTATTATTCGAGGAGCTAGAAGGCATTAAATGGGATATAATAGGGCTGAGTGAGGTTAGGAGGACAGATGAGGACTATACTGTGCTACAGAATGGGCACATCATTTGCTATCGGGGCTTGGCAGACAGAAGAGAACTGGGAGTAGGGTTCCTAATTCACAGAAACATAGCTGGCAACATAGAGGATTACTATAGCATTAATGAAAGGGTGGTAGGCATTGTAATTAAACTGAATAAAAGATACAAAATTAAGGTAGTACAGGCTTACGCGCCTACATCCAGCCATGATGACGCTTCAGTTGAAAGCTTCTATGAAGACGTGGAATCGGCAATGAGTAAGGTGAAAACACAGTATACTATAGTAATGGGCGACTTTAATGCAAAGGTAGGGAAGAAGCAGGCTGGAGACCAGGCAGTAGGAGATTATGGCATCGGCACTAGAAACGCCAGAGGAGAGCTACTAGTAGAATTCGCAGAACGCAATAATCTGTGTATTTTGAATACCTTCTACCGAAAACGAGAAAACCGCAAGTGGACATGGAGGAGCCCCAATGGCGTAAATAAGAACGAAATAGACTTTATAATGACTGCACACCCAGGAGTCGTGCAGGATGTGGAAGTGGTTGGCAAGGTAAGATGCAGTGACCATAGAATGGTACGGGCTCGAATCCGCCTAGACTTGAAGAAGGAACGACAGAAACTGATACGCAAGAAGCCAATCAATGAGCTAGCACTGAGAGGGAAAGTACAAGAATTCAGAGTGTCACTGCAGAACAGGTACTCTGCTCTTAGCGAGGAAACCAACCTTAGCGTAGATACAATGAATGATAATCTGACGAGTATCATCACGGAGTGTGCAGTGAAAGTTGGAGGCAGGGTAGGTAGACAGGACACCGGCAAGCTTTCCCAGGAAACGAAGAACCTAATTAAGAAGCGTCAAATCATGAAAGTGTCAAGTACAACAGACAAAATAGAACTGGCAGAGCTTTCGAAGTTGATTAATAGACGTAAAGTATGCGATGTAAGAAGGTATAACATGGAGAGAATTGAGCACGCTCTGAAAAACGGAGGAAGCGTCAAAGCAGTGAAGAGGAAACTTGGGATAGGCAAAAGGCGGATGTATGCACTAAGGGACAAAGAAGGCAAAATAACTACCAATATGGATAGGATAGTTAAAATAGCGGAGGAGTTTTACAGAGATCTGTACAGTAGCCGAGACAACCACGACCTTAATACTATAAGAACTAGCAGTAACCTAGACGACACCCCACCGGTAATGATAGAAGAAGTCAGAAAAGCTTTGGAGAGCATGCACAGAGGCAAAGCTGCTGGTGAGGATCGGGTAACATCAGATCTGCTGAAAGATGGAGGACAGATGGTGTTAGAAAAACTAGCCACTCTATTTACGAGGTGTCTCCTGACGGGAAAAGTACCAGAGTCTTGGAAGAACGCTAACATCATCTTAATACATAAGAAAGGAGATGACAAGGACTTGAAGAATTACAGGCCGATCAGCTTGCTCTCTGTAGTATACAAGCTATTTACAAAGGTAATTGCTAGCAGAGTAAAGAAAACATTAGAATTCAATCAACCAAAGGAACAAGCAGGATTTAGAACAGGCTACTCAACAATGACCACATTCATACTATCAATCAGGTAATAGAGAAATGCTCAGAGTATAACCAACCACTATACATAGTCTTCATAGATTACGAGAAGGCGTTTGATTCAGTAGAAATATCAGCCGTCATGCAGACACTGCGGAATCAGGGCGTAGATGAAATATATATAAACATTCTGGAAGAAATCTACAGGGGATCAACTGCTACCATAGTGCTTCATAAAGAAGGCAACAGAATACCAATAAAGAAGGGTGTAAGGCAGGGGGACACAATCTCCCCAATGCTACTCACTGCGTGCTTACAGGACGTTTTCAGAAGCCTAGAATGGGAACAGTTAGGGGTAAGAGTTAATGGAGAGTACCTCAGTAACCTGCGCTTCGCCGATGACATTGCATTGCTGAGTAACTCAGGGGACGAATTGCAACTCATGATTACGGAGTTGGACAAGGAGAGCAGAAAGGTGGGTCTTAAAATTAATCTGCAGAAAACGAAAGTAATGTACAACAACCTCGGAAAGGAGCAGCGCTTCGAGATAGGTAATAGTGCACTTGAAGTTGTAAAAGACT
Organism: Rhipicephalus annulatus; assembly: GCA_013436015.1. Classification (NCBI taxonomy): domain Eukaryota; kingdom Metazoa; phylum Arthropoda; class Arachnida; order Ixodida; family Ixodidae; genus Rhipicephalus; species Rhipicephalus annulatus. Next base: position 392,331 of record WOVY01010215.1, on the reverse strand, counting down.
ATGTCTACTTAGGGCAGGTAATAACCGCAGAGCCTAACCACGAGATTGAAGTAACTAGAAGAATAAGAATGGGGTGGAGCACATTCGGCAGGCACTCTCGAATTATGACAAGTAGATTGCCACTGTCCCTCAAGAGGAAGGTATATAACAGCTGTATCTTGCCGGTACTTAGCTACGGAGCAGAAACCTGGAGACTCACAAAGAGGGTTCAACTTAAATTGAGGACGACGCAGCGAGCAATGGAAAGAAAAATGGTAGGTGTAACCTTAAGAGACAAGAAGAGAGCAGAGTGGATTAGGGGACAAACGGGAGTTAAGGATATCATAGCTGCAATAAAGAAGAGGAAATGGACATGGGCCGGGCATGTAGCACGTAGACAGGATAACCGCTGGTCATTAAGGGTCACCAACTGGATTCCCAGATAAGGGAAGCGGGGTAGGGGGAGACAGAAGGTTAGGTGGGCAGATGAGATTAAGAAGTTTGCGGGTATAAATTGGCAACAGCAAGCACAGGACCGGGTTAACTGGCGGAACATGGGAGAGGCCTTTGTCCTGCAGTGGACGTAGACAGGCTGATGATGATGATGACACATTTGACGCCACCGTACCCAATTTCGTTGTACGGTCCAAGTCATTTTTTATAAAAATATATTACTCGAATGAAAATTACCTACTGATAGTCAGCACTGTGTCCCGGCCTTTGTGCGCCTTCGCTTTTTACGTCCCTTTTGTGTAGCATAACGAACCTGCAGTGGCAAAGCCAGAAAAACAAGTTCTTATAAGGGGGAGGGGGAGGGGGAGAGGTGTTACTATACCTGGTGTGAGTTTGTACGTTTGTTTACGTGTGTATGCACGCAAACAAAATTTAAACATTGCGAGGGGTTAGGAGCTTGAATCCGCCCGTAATCCCTCCTGGATACACCAGTGCCAACTATAGTTCAATTCACTGCACTCCTTACGTGACGACCTTCAATCGAGACGTAAGTGCAGTTTACTAGCCCTTGTAATCTGTATCGCGAATAGGTACAGCTTTGGTTACACCATTACGTGATTTTTACCTATTATACGATTAAACTCTTTGGTTCGGACACAGCCAGAACATATGATCAAATATGCACGGATCCAGGTCTCTACAGCGAGGAGGACTGGAGTCGCGCATACACTGCTAAATATCTACATTCTCCAGGCAAAAGAAATCCCCGAAGCGACCATGATTGCGCCATAAAACTATACCAAACAAATACTGACGCATTTAGACATTATTTTTTTTTCAGATGTCATAGAAATATGGAACAAACTGCCGAAGGAAATTGTTGTTTTAAAAGATGTCGCTGACTTCGCAAATGCTGTAGAAGCGCAATTACGGGATTGCTAAATTATTTTTCTTCAGTGCCAAGTGATGTAAGCGACTTCATGTTCATAACAAGTATTTTGAAAAATGACTGTGAATTCTGAATTGTTTATGAATTGTTATTTTGAATGTTGAGGTGTTAATTAAAAGAATACCAGTTTTCATTGTGAGTTGTCAAGGTATTAAGAAACTTTATGAACACTGTACATTCTTTATGTATGTCCTCTCTGTTACGACCCCCTATGAGGGTTGAAAGTATTTCCAAATAAATAAATAAATAAATAAAATAAAATAAAATAAATAAATAAATAAATAAATAAATAAATAAATAAATAAATAAATAAATAAATAAATTCTCCAAGACCAACTCCTGGTCGTCCGGAGAGCTCATGACCCCGGAAAAGCATTTGGCCTATACCGGTTCTTTATGTGGGCGCGCAGAGTCACCGACTCAGCCTTGGAGCTTTGCTTTCTGGCCCTTGTTTTTCGGCCACCAGAATAAAGTTCTTTCCTTCCCTTTCACATACGATCACACAGTCTTCGGCCGCATCGGCACACTTGTCACGAAACCACCGATCGACGCAAAGCGACGGGGATGTACACAAAGGAATACGTGCACGCATTTTGTCGTCACTGGGAATGCATTGAGCGAAGACGCTTTGCAGCTCATAATTTGATCATTTCGGTTGACAGAGGCGCATACACTGTAAGGGCAGGGGCACTCAACGCCGCCTCATTGTCACGTTATATCAATAATATGAAGAGGAAAGAAAATATACTGAGACATCTTTATCCGTCGCCGCGCATCCGGGTGCTTGCGACGCAGTCTACGCTGTTGTAAGCCAGGAGTCCCAAACGCGCTGCCCGGCGCCCTTTCGTTAGTGGCCCGAGGCATGGCTCGCTGGATTTCGTGCCGAGCGGTTGTGACACCGCGATCTCCGACGACAGCGCAGCTCTGGCCGACTGGCTCGCCCTACGCCATCTCCTGGCGCCAACAAGAGCTCTCGCTGAGTGGTGCCCCGTCCTCGGACTCTTGCGACCGTGTCCATCTTTCCTATATTCTCCTTATTTCTATATGCGAGTCTCTCTGTCCCTGCCCCTATCTCTATCCCTATCCCTTTTATTCCTCCCTATCCATTTTAATCCCTTCTTACCCACATCTCTCGGGAGTCACTGTTGAGGTGTCGCACCATGATGCAGACAGTTACGGGGCTCACTTTCATCTTCTTTTCTCTATTTTAAGAATTACCCCCCCCCCCCCCCCCCGGCATCACACATTGGCGTGCGCATGGCACGGATGGCGCTGCGACTGCTCCGCACATTAACTTCTTAGGGATCCGAACCTTCGCCTTAATGGGAACCCTGCGCACGCAAGGAATAAACTTTTGTGGCTGGCTAAATGCCATGCACCTTATTTTTTTCGCCCATTGCAGTTAATCACGTTTCTTTTGGGGGCGGCTTCAAAGACAGGAAGGACTGGTGTCAAACATTTTTTTCCTGATCTCGGCACCTCACGCGGTCATTCTATTTCCGAATTTAGTAATTCTGCAGATCGTATCGGTTAAATCAAATCTTTTGCAGATATGACTGACTTGTTAGATTCGAATATGACCCACTTGTTAAATTAGAACGCTGACATTCTTTCAAATGTCAAGGTTGGGTAACATTTTGTTAAAATACCCCCTCCCCCACTTTCCTCACTGTCCCGGCCCTAAATTTCGGACGCGGCCCGCTGGCTGATATCAGTTTGATGGTGTAAGCGAACACAGCTCGACACAGGCGAAGGTCTTCTCTAAAGTTTATGACTTGATTAATTTGGTATGCATACGAAACCACACGTGGATCTGTTGCTGTTGTCCAGAACCAGAATCATGTGCAAAAGTAACATATAGGGCTTTGTATTCATGAAAACGCCGTAACGTTTTAACCGTGGCCTGTTAGGGAAGTAACGATCTTAAAACAAGCCTCGTCTCGTTGGTGTGTCCTCCGAGAGTTTTTTCAGAGTAAACTGACTGAACTGGCTTAACAGTTGATTGATTGTATTTACCAGTTGTGCCGGATGCTGAAACTATCTGTCCGAGAACTGCAATTTCCAGTGGCAGAAGAAATAAAATGCACAAAACTGGCGGCTGGCTCGTTTTGTACGCGCATACGGGGGCGCCCGCCCACTTTCGTCATCGCCCTCCTCGAAGGCGCAAGGACGTGCTGCGTACCAACGTACACCATCGCTTTGTACAGTGGCAAAGAAGCACCGAAACGCGCCGCACTCCTGCCAAGTCGCGGACCCCCACGGTTGTTTGGAAAGTGACGTCACAAAGCCGCGTGCGGTCGCGGCTGGGAGAGGAGGAGGAGAGAGAGAAATGGTCTCGGTAGACTGCGACAAGCTCCCGGTCGTCTGCCGTCGACGACAGGCGTGTTTTGTCCGCCGTTAATGGAAAGGGTATTTTTCGCAACGCTGTCGGTGCTTCGCGCGCTTTCTTCCGACAGAGCTGCAGATGCGGGCCGATCGTTCGACGGCCAGGAATCACCCTCCGTTAGCTTCCAATATAGCACCGTGCTGCGCGGCCCGCGCGCATGCGCCCAGAGAAGAAGGGAAGGACGCGTCGGCTCCCCGTGCCACGTGAGACCACGGGTTGGTGAGGAGGCAGTGGACCCCGTAGGGAGAGGGGGTTTACTTCTACGCAATAATGTCGGCCGCGCCGCAGTTGTCCCTCTTCGCCTCCCTGCCAATCAACCGCAGTTGGAACTCCGCTACTACCCTGCCTCCTTCCTCGCCCTCTCTGGCGGCTTCGTTCGCGGACGAAGTTCCATTCACCCGACGACGTCCCGGTTGATCGACGACGTGGCCCCCTTCCCTCGCGCCGATTGTAAGTCCTCCCGCGCTGCTCCCTTCAACCACCGGAACCCTCCTGCTCCTTCACCGGCGTGCCCCCGTTGTCATCTGTTTTACGAATAGAGACGCCAACGCAGTTCGTCGGAGCTGCGTGACGTTTCTGCCACCAGCGTGTCCGATCGGAGTGAATGTCTCCGTGCGATGCCGCCATTAGAGTCGTCAAATTAGTAGGGGGGATATACTCGGTCGATATCGGCGACTGCGCCGATGAATGTAGGACAAGCTATGTCAAATTATGGCAAACAACACGTTCGATACCAGATACCTACAATGTTAAATCGTCTACGAGGTCTTCTAGATCACAATTCCACACTTTCTAACACCATTATCAAAACCATACTGATGCGTCTTGCCATTGAGTACGCTATCTAAAGTTGTTTGATTTCTAATATATTGTCTTTCTATATCTTTGATTTCTAATATTTTGCAATATGCTACGAGGATCTCATTTTCTATTTTGACGCTGTGCTGTTGTTTCATGTTGTGCTGTTGTATTTTCAGGTCTGCTGAAATGTTGCTTTGTGATGAATTTCTTTTGTGTTTATTTCACACTGCGTAGTAAGACTGCGCTAATGTTTATAGTGTTTTTGTGCAATAATATATTCAAAATATTTGTTTGATATGCAGATGCTCTGTGGCCTGCGTGCCAAACTGTATTTAGGAGCAGAGGCCCTTTGTCAAGCTGTATAGCTTTTAGTCTCTGCTCCTGCGAGTTGTTTTCAGGGCGAATAAACTTTCAATCCAATTCAATTCAATGTCGACTGCGTATAGCGGCGGCCCGACAATAACCTCGTTAATCGAGTGGTAAAAAAGCGCCATCTTTATAGGGTTCTTCTCTCAGCACACGTACGTGTTCTGCATACGACCCGGCGACGAAATAGAGCACAATAGTGCAAAGGATGCGAGGTTCCCGCAGAAACTGACGGTCCACTGCTAGGGGCGAAGCATCTTAGGGTCTCTGCTTGTCGGCCTGTCATGTGGTCGTCACGGTCCGTCATAAACGGGTAGGCGCCACTAAAATGGGGTAAATCCCAACCACTCGCCACCGGTATATGCATATTTGAGTTAAGGGTTAGTCGTGATTATCTAAAGCAATATATGCTTGGCTCGTCAGTGGTGTCAGAACGCAGTGCACGGCCTACAGTGCACAGACGTACAGTGCTCAGCTGAGATGAAAATAATGACAGTGAACTGTGAAAAACATCATGACCATGAAAGTTAACATTATAAAGACTTTGTATTTTGTGAACGGTAGAGTGTTGAAAGAAGTTGGCCAGTACATGAAATGGTCTATTTTCTCTGCTCAACCTACGCGGAATCCTAAAATTTACTCATATAAGAAGTAAAGGGCAGGATATTATACATGAACTAGTTAGTAAAGAAATAACAGGTCAGCGCGATTTCGTCGGCAATGAAGTCGTGGCAATGATAATAATGTGGCAGTGTTAGAACGAGATCCAGACTCGTTTCTATAGAAACGATTATTGTAAATGCTTATGAATTTTTAGATGCGGAAGCATCTTATACTCGCGCCTTGTAGTGCGCCGTCCGCGCCGTCCGCACCGCTTCTCGAACATTCGACAGCTGACGCGCGCGCATGCGCCGTCGCGCCGTCGCCCACCATCTGTTCCGCGCGCGCTTCTCCTTCGAGAACATTCGACAGCTGACAGCGCATGCGCCGTCGCCATCTGTGCCGCGCGTGCGCTTCTCCTTCGAGAACATTCGACAGCTGACAGCGCATGCGCCGTCGCGCTGTATATATACTCAAGGTCGGCGCTCGCTCAGTTGCCGCTCGTCCGTTGGTTTGTACGGCGCGTCGACGTCCGAAGTCGCCGTGAAATGAATGCCAACGAATCCACAAACACAATGATCGACGTCCCTTCGACCAGCGCCGCCCTTTCGCATACGTGTGTACGTGTTCACTCATTTAACACCCCCTCCTACAACCACGTTCACCAATTTAGCCATCGACCCAAGTAAGTCGCAATTTAACACCCCATTTCACAACCACGTTAACCAATTTAGCCATCGACCCAAGTAAGTCGCACTTTAACACCCCGTTAACCAATTATATGCTCCGCATCCTCCACAGTGTTCCCCCGGGGGAAGCTGCGGGCAATTTTTTTCTGGACTCGCTCAGTGGTGTCACTGCCAGACTTGGCGATGCCGTTCCAGATCACAGATGCATATTCAAGTTGAGGAAGACATATTGCGGTGTGCAATATGCGGAAGGCTGTAGGAGAACTGAATTCTCCAGAGATTCTACAAACACAGCCGAGAGAACGAAGGCGCACGCATGACAGCACGTTTAGTGTGAGCTGAAAAATTTAGCATGCTATCAAAAAGAACACCGAGATCACTGAAAATCATAAACCTTACTTAATGGCATGGTATTGACAAAATATGGAAATGACGCAATAGACGTTTCACGAGATAACAACAACAACAACAACAACAACAATAATAATAATAATAATAATAATAATAATAATAATAATAATAATAATAATAATAACTTGTTGTTGTGTAAGGTTTACGTCCCAAAACAACGATATAATTACGAGGGACGCTTTAGTGGAGGGGGGGGGGGGGCTACGGAAATTTTGACCATATGGTGTTCTGACACAGTACGCGAGCCTCCAGCACTTAGCCTTCATCGAAATGTGACCGCAGTGACTGGAATCGAACCCGCGACCTATAGGGCCACCAGCAAGGTTTTTTCTTTCTTTTATTTTTGGAAGAGTACATCGATACTCGCATTATTTATGCAATCGCTTAGACATTTGAAAGTAAATGGACTTCTCATTCGAGAAAACGGGCCCGGCCGTTTTAAAACAAATCAGCCGAAGAAATCCAATTCATCCTTTTTTCGGGTAGACATGTTCGCATGCGTCACTGATAAATTGCGAACCGTTCTGTCACGGTACGAAACGCCTCCGAGCAATCCGCGACGGCTTTCGATTTCCCGATTATTTTGATACGGCTATCGCGGTTTCGGGTCGGCAAATGGCACGCGTATACGAGACGACGCAGAGACGAGGCTGACAGGCGAACCCGGAAGCGAGCAAATTGCCGTCAAAGCCAAACTGCGTGTATGGAAGGCAGGGAGATGAGGAAAATAAAGAAAACCTGCTTACCGCAAATGCCAAAGTTCCTCCTCGATTTCGTTTTTCCCTCTGTCTCTATCGCATCGCTTTTGTGTAGAGTTTCGGTATCGACTTCCCAAAGACAGATCCAGGCGCTTTCGCAATCGTGCGGCCGAAGTATATGGCCCCCGCGCGCATTGCCCCGCGCTATTGTTTTCTGATGCCCGATAAATACATACATACACACACGCCCATATATATATATATATATATATATATATATATATATATATATATATATATATATATATATGTATATAAGCATTCTTATACTAGCCTGAATCCCTCTACGGAAACCAGCGACGAGAAAAGGGGAAGAAATACTAATAATAAACAGAAGAACTGCAGTCGTATGCAATGCCGTCGTCGTAGCGAATCCGTATTTGCCTCTTCCTCATCGCAGCGTCTTCCTTTCGCTGTTAAGGCCCTTTTCTTTTGATCTAGGCTCCATTTAAGGAAGGACAGTGCTTTCACGTTAGTTATTTCGACTCGAAAGAGGGAAAAAAACAAAAACTGAGATATGTGAAAAAGCAAGAGGAACAGGGAAGAAGGGATTCCGCCTCCTTGCCAACGCGAAAGTGCGGCCCTTTTTTGAGGAACGCTCGGGAGTAGGGAAGGCACGTGCGTGAGGACTGATCATTCGATCGGGTACATGACCGGAAGGATCGGGGCGCAAAAGCATAAAAGGAACCTGGCAACGACGATAAGCGGTCGCTCGAGTGTAAAGGTGGGCGTCCGTGTAAGCCTCGCGCACGCACATAAGGAGAAGCGCGCTCGCATAAGGATGGGCGCATTTGGCGAAAGAGCAAAGGGGGGAGGGACGGGAAAAGGGGCACGCCATGGAAAGTATAGCGGCACGTGAAATCACAGGGGCGTGCGGCGCGCCCCGTAATGACGAGAAGAGCGCAGCGCCGAACGAGCGAGATCGATCGTGCACCCATCGGGGCGGACACTGCGCTATTTCCGCTATCCCCGAGTTGCTCCCATTTTCCCGAGTAAAAAGGAAAACAAGGAACGGCTCCATACACAGGAAGCTCCCTTTTGCAGCGTGGAAGCAATCGCATTCAAGCCGCGCGCGGCCGATTTTCGATCGAACCGAGGCAATCGAGAGCGTCCGCGCGCGCCACCGTCTTTTCGATCGGCCGCGCCACGAACTTCGGCGCCCAGCAGTCTCCGAGATTTTCTCGTTCGGCGCTGGCTCGTTAATGAGCGGGTCCCAGGTGGCGCGCGCGGTGTATAGCGTCGATTAGTTTCGAGGGCTCGCGCACTCATTATCTCCTCGGGCCGCAACGACTCATCCGCCGTGTCTGTTGCCGACTTCCCCTTGAGCTTCTTTAATTGTTTCGCCCGACTCCGGTCTTTTCGTTCGGCTCTGTAGCTTCCCGGGGCAAACTTCCGCGCTCGCGCGATCACACTGGCGCGGTCAATTGGAAACGTGGTCTCTGGACACTACGCCGCCCTTTCTCTCTCTCTTTCTCGAGCTCAAGCGGAAGACTGTTGTGGGTGATTCCGATGACCGTAAACCCCAGCGATTCACCGGAGCAATTAGTTCGCGCGTGTGCGCGCCACGGTTAAAACGCCCCGGGGGAATATAGCGAACCTCGAACTGATGTTGACACCGTGGAAAAGCCGTTGTAATTGTGGTTCGCACTGAATATACTTGCATATCTTGCCTCTGGTGCCTGTTTCGAACTGTCGCAATCGTACGTTAGTTTTCCACATTCTTCGGTGTAAATGAGAAACTTAACGAGCAGTCATCCGTATTCTCCGTTAGCAGTACATGCAGAAAGTTTTCCCGACAGTATCACACTGCCGGCTGCATTTAGTAGAGGATGAAATCATGTTAGCTCCAGGTGAAATAGGGGGGAACTCAGCATACGTGACTCAAGTTGCGCACTCTTTCGCGCCGAAGGGCTTAGGTGACGGTAGATAAACAAACGGGTTTATTTGTTTGATATTGAGTTATCTCCAATACGCGCCTGGGATCTCAAAAGAGTCACGATGTGTGTTGTTGAATTTCGATATCGACCACTCGGTTTTCTTTAGCCTTCCTCGTAATCTTGCGACGCCAGTGTTTATCATTAGTTCCTCATTCCGCCCTTATCGGAACGCGGCAGCCGAATTCGGATCGATAATTATACGAACGGAGAGTGAGTGCGTCTCGAAATCTTTAGTCGCAGCAACATACTGTCACGCTAGGCCGTTCCGCTCAACTCTCGCTTAAGATTACACTGAAGTTTTCCGGTTCCGATTGACGTACGCTTCTTGTAACTCCGACACCAAAGTGAAGCCACGATTGAACAGCGCTCTACGGCTTCATGAGAGACGCCAGGGCGGATCAGTAAGTCTGTTAGTTATGCTGCACAGCCAGTCGCCAACGCTATAGAATTAGAGTCAGGAACAAGCGCCTATTTCAAATCGGTTCTGCGGAATCACGCAGACAGGCTGAAGGGTTAAAGCAGAAAAAAACTGACTTGTGGCGTCGCACTAAAGAAAACGGCTGGTTGTCAATTACCCTTACTTAGCAGGCGCCTATGCCGACGAAAATAGTTAAGAGAATACGTTGGTATAACCAGAAAGGCGACGTATTACAGACAGGAAAGCGGAGGGTGTTGGTGTGTACTATTTTCTTGTACTGGCTGTATACCATTTTTCACATCACCGCAGCGTCACTTGGCCGTTGCCATTGGCGTCCAGTAAAGAGGCCGTGAGTCAAGACTTCTAAACAAATAGCTTGGAGCTTAGAGTTTGTGACAGTGCAGCTTTTACACACTCAGCATGGCCAGGGAACATCTCTTCATAATTTTTACCTCTTGGTGATAGAACCGGTCGGGTGCCGGTCACAGAATCGCTCACGTGTTTTCGCCTACGTAATCATTAATAGTTATATGTTATATTTGTCACTGTAACAACGCCAGTTACCGCGCGTACTTCGAATATTCGGAACTATCGAAAGAAGATCAGCAGGGCTTCTCCTCACAAACACTCATAAAGCGGAAAAGACAGCTTCGAGTTATACGAGTTGCTTGTGATAGCGCGCGTGCAGTTTTTCGGACCGGCAGTCTCGTGTGTGCGTCGATTGTAACGAAGTTTGCGCATTTATTTAAATCAGGAGACCAGCACCTGAGCTGTGTCGCTCAAATGTTGCGAACTATCTCGTATTTAAACGCCGCCACTGGGTCAGCGGGTGCACCGATATTTCGTTTCACCACGACGCCGCTTGGGTTCATTTACACCGCATCTGCTCACAAATGCAGCCTAATTTACTAAAAGTAAAAAAACAACGTTGAAGCAAAATATTGTACTTTGAAAACTCGCTACAAGCCCACCCGCGTTCCAAGTATAGCCGCCTATAGGTTTTGTTGGCTTTGCCGCGCTACAATCCTGTTGACAGGAGAAAGCAGCTTTCAAGAGAACGATGTTGATTTAAACAAGGCCATACAACATATACTTTCTGTTCAGGTTTTCTCAGCATCTATAGCTGGGAATGATACTGTAAGTAGCATGGATCACTAAGTTAATATTGGGATGATGGATGTAATCCCGATGGTTCACATGGCCACGACGACACGTTGAAGGACTGGACAGGCCCGGTTGTTCACTTCTTGGCAAACATCAGTTTATTTACACACTGACACTTATTTCCAATCAAAGGCCGGGGCGGCCACTAAACCGACTGCACAGTAAGAACTTGGCTGTATTAACGTCGGCGTTACTTGCCGAACCCTTAGCATACTGCACACATCGACACCAACTTCTCGATGGAATATCAACCCTGGATAAGAGTCGGCGCTAAGCACGACCTCTGTCAACGCTTCCCGATCTCGCACTCGAGCACCAAGCTCCTCTCCTCTCCATTTTCTCTCCATTAAATACCTCCCATCTCATCGGAGACCACCTCGTGGGACGAACCCCTTCTTCATCTTCACCAATGTAGCAAACAACTCTTTTTTTCCTCAGAGACGGGTCTCCGCCTCTGCGTTAGCACACTTTACTATTCTCATCCTCCAAAAAAAATCGGTTAAATAACTCCGTCCTTTTGTCAACGTACAGCTTAAAAATGCTTTCGTGCAACAACAAGCCTGGCTAGACAGCCTGTCAACTGTCTGGAGTTAGTACACACGATACTGCCATCTATCCACACGTATTGTGACAGCACGCCGTTACATTATCCTGTCGGGAGCTGTGTCGCGACAGGGACCACTTGTTTCTTATAGTCTGGCTCAACGTGAGAACAATCCGCCATGCGGTTGACTGTCCAGCACAAGTGCGGTGAACAAAATCTCACGGGATTTGGCAACGAAGGCGCGTGCAGAGGCGGACGGCTCAGTACTTCGTCTGCGCAGCCACTTTTCATTATCTTCCCTTTTCGTCAGGCGCCGTCTACCTATACTGGCCATCTTTCGTTTGCCCCGAACATATCTTCCCTTTTCGTCAGGCGCCGTCTACCTATACTGGCCATCTTTCGCTTGCCGCGAACATAACTATCCTTTAGGTGCTCTTAATATTGTCACTTCATGTTCACAGTAGAGGCCACACAACGTAATAATATCCTTTAAGCCAACAACACCAAGTGCGAACTTCGAAGCACGCGTCTATTAAATGTGGTGACAGAGAATTGAAAGGTTGCAAGTGAACGCAGATGTCAGCTCGTGATAAACACCGAAGCTGCACGTTGCAGCTTCGATGGTTAACTGTCTGCACGGAGCGCTTGGGTGTTGATTTTTGCATCTGGTTGCTTGATTTCGTTTAAGAAAAATAGTAACGTAGAAAATGCCGTTATAAAAAGAGATAATAACGCATTTCTCCATTTGCGAGTGGCCTGTCCTCTTTCGTTTCCGTCCTCTTTGTTACAGTGCATTTAGTTTGTGTACATATTTAGCTGCGTTAAACAAACTTTTGTTACTCCTTCCTTATGGAAAGTCCTTTGTACAGTTTGTTGACTTCCGCACCTCCCCCTGTATCTGTAAATCCACAAATGTTGCTACAATCTTTATGCCCAATAATTGATTGATTGATTGATTGATACGCGTGCTTCTCTTTTCTTGGCAGAGTCGGGAGACGGCAGGGACGTACTTAACGAGGGGCACCACGAATTCAACTTCACTTTCCTTCTCCCATCAACGTGAGTGGAAATTTACGACGTGATTAACTCCACTTGTACTAAATGATCACTGATCTACTAACTGTATCATGCAGTAACGAGTCAAATTCTAGATATTACAACGTGTATACCATATGAATCTTTTTTATTGTGCTTTTTAATGTATCATACAAACTACGCTGGCTTTGATTGCTCAGCATGCTAATGTAAGTGTGTGAACTTTAACACCAATTCATAGTTGAAAATTTTAAACACTGGAGAAAAGATTCAATTTTATATTACAGTAAAAAAACTAATGACTAAAAATGCTCTGTACTAATCATTTTCTAATTTAAGTACCTGTTCACTATCTTTGTGCAAATGAAATCCTAGCTACACTAATAAGGGCGAATACTTTGTTGCAGTTTCACTTGTGAAACAGTGCCTTGGTGTTAGAATGTTAAAGGAAAAAAATATTCAAAACTGGCCGTGAAAAACTGCGCAATTTTGTTGCATATTCAAGATTACTCGACGAGATGACCATTACTATAGTTTGACAAATTGCAGCGGATTATAGCTAATGAGTTTTCTTTAATTGTTCCCATATACTTTTGGGTACGTCTTACACTTTCGAAATCGAAACCAGGCAGAAGAATGTTACTCTTGGTAAGCGCGAAATCCTACGTTCAGTACCACATCCGAGACGCGCAACCCAAGACTCCGTAGCAAAATTAATTTGTGACGTAGTTATCGCTGTACATAAATGCGACACCGATGAAGCGGAGCCCCCAATCATGATACGACGGTACTTCCCTCCGAATGCCACAAACTGCAGTAGGATTGAGTTTTGAGTGGCTGCAATGTCGCGTCCTCGTATTTGCGCAGCGGTGTGACCACCTCGTTCGAAGGCAAGTACGGCAGCATCCGCTACTGGCTCAAGGCGGAGGTGGAGAAGCCATGGTCCTTTAACCACAAGACCAAGAAAGCCTTCACAGTCATCAGTCCCATCGACATCAACCGCAATGAATACCTGGTACGACCTTTTCCCACGCGTGTGTGCGCGTGCATGTCGGAGTGAAAATTTCATGTGTGTATGTATGTATGTATGTATGTATGTATGCATGCATGCATGCATGCATGCATCCATGTATGTATGTATGTATGTATCAGAATTCTCACGTTCTTTTTTTAGACTGCAGTGGAAAGCAGCGTGGAGAAGACACTATGCTGCTGGTGCTGCACTTCAGGGCCCATCTCACTGTACGCCAGGACAGACCGCAAGGGATACTGCCCAGGTAAGCAGTAACAAATTCTTTCTTTCTTGACAGGTGAGGAAGCGTAATTTTGACACACGATGCTGTCGGGTGATCTCCAGGTGTTTGTAATGCTGTCGCGTTGCTGTTTGCCAATACAATGATGCGGCATGCTGGCCCTAAGATAAACCTCGCGAATCACTACGAGCGGCGCCAACGCTCCCACGTTTAACTACACACACATGCCCGATGAAGTGGATGAGAGGACAACCGCTGCTCTAGTTCAACGGTAGAGCATCGAACGCGTTCTAGGAAAGTTGGAGGTTCGCTCCGTGCCGGCGGCAAGTCGTCTTTTCGTCCACTCTAAATTCTTCGCGGGATCAAGTACCGGCCGTGAAGCCCGCATTTACGATGGGAGCGAGAAGGCGGCCATAGTTAAAGAACCCCGGGTGGTCGAAATTTTCGGAGCATTCTGCTACGGCGTCCCTAATTATCATATCGTGATTTTGGGACTTTAAACCGCAACCGCAACAACCGCAACTAATTTCTTCACATTTATATCGTAGCTACCTCAGATAACGTCCCCGCTTGGCTTGAACGTCTGTTTGTTTTCACTAACCTTGAAGGCACCTGTGCTTTTGAACTGACTTCAATGCCTTGAATTGGCATCACAGTTAAACCAAAGCAAGGAATCTTTCGAAACCTTCACCAAAAGGTCATGCAATGTAACAGACATTACAATTTCGAGTCGTGTGCTGTATTTTTATACTTGAAGTGTAACTCAAACTCTGTGCAGCTTCGTTTCGTAGGGGCGTGGTCGCTCACTCGACGCACACTGTGCAGGTGAATCTATCGCCATCACGGCCGACTTCGAGAACCTGTCGGGCCGCACGGTGGTTCCACACGCAACGTTGCACCAGACGCAGACTTTCCTGGCCGGCGGAAAGTCGCGCTCACGCCATTGCAAGTTCACCACAGTCACCGGTGTGGCCCTGCAACCAGGCCGATCGGCCAACTGGGACGCCCAGCTGCTAAAGATTCCTGCAGTGTCACCCTCCATCACCAATTGCTGCCTCATTCACGTGGAGTACACTGTACGGGTAAGAGGACCGGGCCGCAAAACCCGTTTCTCTGATGTAGTCAAAGGATATCTGTCATGAACGTGCGCATGTATTTTTCACGAAAGACCTTAAACACGAGAAGCATGCACTGCTCGGCGAGTTGGTAATTCGTCTTAACTGAGTTGCCCCCCCCCCCCCCCAAGAAAAAAAGTTGTAGTAGAAAAGGAGGACACCTGGACACAGCGCACACTAACAACTGAAACTTTATTCAAGAAAACAGACATTGATTGATTTGTGTGGTTTGACGTCCCCAAACCACCATATGATTATGAGAAACGCCGCAGTGGTGCAAAGTGACGTCAAACGCGGTGTAGCCAACATTACATGCACGATGGCGCGGCGCCCGCCCGTTCTTTGCCCACGCCGATTTCAGTTTCATCGTGACCGCCATAAGGGGCTCTTACTTTGTACGTATACTTCTTTACTTTCTTTATAAGTGGCGCCGTCTAGTAGGGCCAAATGAACCAGGCAATCACAAAATTGTTATTGCAGAAACATTATGCATCGTATGCCTGGTGTAAAAGCCACGCAGCGGCGTTAATACGAAAGAGTTACCCTTTTAATTGGTTTCACATAATTTAATTAACTGTAGATTTTAACGTCCCAAATTTATTTACAATTATGTTCCATTCGGTTTTCGGCCACAAAGCCTGTCTGGAATGCTCAGCGCAAACTGCGCCTCATTGTTCTGACTCGCTCGCTGGATTTCGTGCCGACCGGCTGTGCCCCCGCGATCTCCGACGACAGCGCAGCTCTGGCCGACTGGGCTCGCCCTACGCCATCTCCTGCCGCCGACATGAGCTCTCGCTGAGTGGTGCCCCGTCCTCGGACTCCTGCGGCCGTGTCCATCTTTCCTATCTTCTCCTTATTTCCGTATGTGGTCTACCTGTCCCTGCGCATCTCTATACCTTTAATTCCTCCCTATTTTTTGATCCCTCCTTACCCCCATCCCTCGTGAGCTACTGTTGAGGTGTCCTCCCCATGAGAGACAGTTACGGGGCTCACTTTTTTTCTTCTTTTCTCTCTTTTAAGAATCACCCCCCCCCCCCCTCATTGTTCTAGAAGGTTCACGATTATAGTAGGTCGTTTTGTCAAGATTACGCCCACTTCGCCGACATCACAGATTATTGTGGAAGCTACGCGGTCGCTAGCGATAACACTAGAATGTTCGACGCCAAGTGTATAAATGCCGACGTGCTTCGCCGCTTGTCAGTTGATCGACGGCCGACGCTCTGCATGCTCACCGCTATCAGTGACAGTGTCTTGCTGTTATGTGACTTTCCTTTTACGCGACCTCAAGTTCAGCCCAAATGAACAGTTTAACATTCGAGTTGCAGTCTGCTCCATTCGTCCACGTCACGACCCCGTCACAACATCATTAGAGGTTTTTAGTTTGACGTTTTTGTGGTCCGCCCCGCTCCGGGAGCACCCGCGAAACCGCAGCGGAGCGGTGGCTGATTTTTCTTTTTTAGTTATTCGTTGCCGGCAGCGAAGCGGACTTTTCGCAGTTGCAGCGCCCTCTGGTCGTTTTCATCGTCGGTAAACAAAATAAGAAAACATTTTTTTCACGTATACAAAGCAAAACAATAACGTATAAATTATCTTTTCACGAAGTATTTAGAAATCCACTTTCAATGTATTAACCGTCTATTTTTTTGACAAAGAAGCAAGCTCTGACTTGATAGTAGCCGCTCAAAAGCCAGCAAGGTTCCGTTCCAGATCCATTGCAAGCATTCACTGTGTGTTGTTTGCGCTTTTGACGCGTTTAGTGGCGGCGTTTTTATTTTTCACCGTTGAAACTGTGTTTGCATAACCATGCAAGCACTCGCGGAAAGCGTGCCATCTCCGAAGGCAGCCATCTTGAAATGAGCAAAGTTGCTGCACGCACGAGAGAGGGCGCGCGCGTTGTCCCCCTTCCGCTTGCAAAAACGGCAGCGACGCACCGCGCTCCGCCTAGGTTGCTCGTAAGCAAACCGTATTCCCCGCTCCGGTAACCCCGCTCCGCGAGTGCGCATGCGCCCTCCGCTAAGGCTCTATCGCCTTCGAGGATGCCCCGCCGCGATGGTCTAGTGGCTAAGGTTCTCGGCTGCTGACCCACAGGTCGCGGGATCGAATCCCGGCTGCGGCGGCTGCATTTTCGTCGGAGGCGAAAAAGCTTTAGTCCCGTGTGCTCTGATTTGGGTGCATGTTTAAGAACCCCAGGTAGTCGAAATTTCCGGAGCCCTCCACTACGGCGTCTCTCATAATCATCTAGTGAAATAGGGACGTTAAAGCCGACATATCAGGCAACATATCATCACCTTGAGATTGGTACTCAGGAACCAGTGCGTTTTCGAGGAATACCTTCTTTGTTTTCCTTTGAGAAACCAGGCAACTATCGACGCCAAAGGCACATCAAAAGGACACGACCATAACATTGGTACTCTGCGATAGCTGAGCGCTAACAACATTGCCGTATGAGGAAGTACGCATCCCTGCAACGAAGTTTTAGTATCAAACAACGTCCGACTTACTCGATGTTTCGCACCTCTGACCCCGTTGACTGAGCATTCTCAAGCACCGAGAGGAGTCAGGAAGCTTGCACACTTACTGCTGAACTAGAATAGCAAAATAGTGCTTCAAATTGTTAGCGTCTGTCACGACAGCCACTGTTCAAAAATCTGGCCAATATGGCTGAAGAAAACATGAGCAACACGCTATGGCGGCTCGCGCATGCGCAACGGGCGCCAGCGAGAGGGAGGCGATCGCTGATTTTGGACGCGCCCAGCGGCACCGCCGCTGCCATCAGATAGACGAGCTGGGAAAGCGAAACGTTTGTGCTGATTACGAGCAAACGTGCTGCGATGCTCCCTTGTGTGCCATTCGCAGCCTCTTTACGGCTCATGTTGTGATCTATAATACACTTTGTATTTGATGCTTTTCCCCCTGAACGCAAAAGAGCGACGAAGCGGACCGGCGAGATAATCTGCACGACAGGCAGTTCAGGGACGTTAAACCCCACTTATCTATCTACTATCACCAGTGGTTTCACCAACTGCTGACCACGAAACTACCTGCATTCCCGCTATCAGCCGGAGCAAGTGCAACAATTGTTGCGAGTCGCGGCGACCGCAGTCTGCGGGTAGCGGGGCCGATCGCCGACCCTCCGTCGAGCCAAGGACTAGGGGAGAGCTTTGAGCAAACTTAACGGATTTATTTACATCTTTACAGGGAGTTGTCGAGATGACAGAAGAGAAGAGAAGAACTAGTGGTTTCACAAACCACGAGCGTGGTGGTTGAACTTTACTTAGTTCAGAGCGACGTCCAGCACTCTGCCGCGTCGTTTTATGCCCTGTCGGGCTCCTCCTCTACGAGTCGACCACCAATCACGCACACACAGGTGAGGGGGGGGGGCGAGCATGCAAGGTCCACGTGAACACTGCACTTTGGTGGCGCCAGCAGAGCTCTTCCTCGTCGTGTGTGAGCCTTTAGTCGAGAGTGCCCACGATCCTGGCCGCATACTTCAGAGGGTCCGCCGATTTTGTTCGCTCAATTAGCGGGGCGATCCGCGGCAGCCGCCGCGGTCTCCCCCAGGAAGACGCCGTCCCTGTTGTCCTCTTGGTGGCGTCGCGGCGTCTTGGCGACACTAAGTCTCGTACTCCGGGACAATGCCTGGCGGGCATAGGCAGTCAGCCGGTCGGCTACTTGACAATGGATTAAACAAGCGCCGATCTTTTGAGAGGTGCCCGGTTCGTGGATTCCTCTGGGGAGAGCCCTTTGATCAGCGCCGTCGTCGTCTGCCGGTTAACGCGCTAACGATGCGTGGCTGGCGCAGGCGGGAGATAGAGCGGCGGCTCCAAAACCCTCTTTGGCGACATTCCACTCCGTTGGCGCCGCTGTCAATCAGCAGGCGACGTCTCGTGGGGCCGGCCTCTGTTGCTTCCTCCGTCCAGACGTGGCGAGACTGTCCTTTTTGCACTAATCCGGCGTGGCAAATGACTCGCTGGGTCAAGGCATAGCCCGATCGCTACACAATGTGGTCAAACACATGCGCAAAACTCCGCTATATCCCACACCGCGGCAGGAGGGGGGGGGGGGGGGATAGGTTGTCCTTTCAGTCAAAAGGTCTCTGTCTCCCTCGAAGATGCGCGGAGAGGGTGCGTCTGCTCGTGATTCCCCCCCCCCCCCCCCGCTGATTTATACCTCCTGTGAACACCACTTTAGGTACCACAGCTTTCATTGTGGTAGGTCACCGGTGAAAAAAATTTGTTCTTACTACAACGCTGTAGCTGTGACTTCTTGTGCTTGGAATCAGCTGGTGAATCTTGCATTCAACATGGCATGAAATGCTGAAATCAAACCCGTAAAGGCAGAACTTTTCATAATAACGCCTAAACGCATGCAGCACCACGATAATTATGAGCATGGTCATCAGTAGTTGCAAATTTCAACTTCCATTGAAACATCTCACCTTTATGCGTCCATCATCATTCATATTGCCATAGTGCTATTCTTGTGATGCATGCATGCAATCAGATTAGAACATTTTCAAATACCTGAGAAGGTTTCAATACAATCAAGCATTGCCTGTGCTGAGTTAATAATAGTACGCTCACAAGTTTTAGCCAGAAAAACCCGGTCACAACAAAAAGGAAGTAATCAAATACACATGCCAATATTCAGAAAGCAGTTCGTGTATATTTCAATCAACTAAACCACTGCCATTTTTGTTTTGCTGCCCCGGGGTATTTCGTGACACTATACAGTAATGACAGCAGAATTTTAGGAAAATTCATAATTATAACTTCAGTACAACTGTATAACGAGAAAACACAAACAACAGAGAAAACACACCCAGTGCCAAATAGCACTACACTAAATCTAGGTGCTACACTGAATCTAGAAATGAATGCACTCATTTCAATGTCTACTGGGCATGCCTGTTCAAAATTTTTGCTATTTATGCATGAACGGTCTGGGCGACCGAACCTAGTATTGCGAGACATGGTCACTTACCAAAGCGAAATGAATTTGCTTTCCAGATCACCTTGCAGATTCCTGGAGCTTACAATTTGTTTGTGGACCTTCCTATTGTGATTGGAACAGTGCCGTTGAGGTCTCGACCTCCACACTACCGCACGCTGGGTCTGCCCAGCCAGCCACAGATTCATTTCTACCCAGCTGCTCCTCCATACTCGGAAGCCGACACCGATGATGCTCTGCCCGCTGAACGTGAGGAATACATGTTGCCTCAAGAAAATGCCACAATTCATAAATATTGGCATATTGTGCCAAAGATTCTCATACCTGAGTTATAACAGGTAGCTTACTGCTAATACAGTAGACTCATTAAACGGAACGTGAAGGGACAAAGAAAATATGTTCCACGTAACAGAAGTTCTATATACTGAGAGATCAACAAGGTTGAAAAATGCAGGTACGATATCAATCATATTAGGTGCAGTTCGTTCATCTAAGCAGCAATTCTGTTTAAAAGATTTCCATTTGTCAAGTGTCTACTGTACAGTGTGTTACTGCTCACGGCTGAAAAATAATGACAGTGAAGCAATCAAGTATTTCTTGACAGGGGTCGCTCTCTTACCTGATTGTATTCACGTATTATGAAACTGTTCGGAAACCTTAACAAGTTTCGTGCTTCGTATCCGATGAAGTGAGTTAATGCACTTTAATAAGTTTAGAGCTTGTGTCATCATAAACTGTTCCTCGTACTCATCATTATATGGTGTTGGGACACCTGTGGCTATAAAATGAGAGCTACAAATTTTTAATCACAAGTAATTAAGTTCTTGTTCAGAAAGTTTCTTCTCTGTTTCTTATTTTACAAAGGAAGTGCTCAAATTCAGATGATTCAACATGTTGCTCTTTACTGAAGCACTTTTTTTTCTCAGCAGCGTCGTTAGTGCAACTACTAGAAGTGCTCGAGAACACCATATGCCTGTTGTTCGTTTCTCAGAAAAAAAAAAGCTGATCTCACATGTTGCTCACATCTTGAGAAAATGTGGGGTATTTTTGGGGCAACGTGCAGGAAACCTTTGGTATGGGTTTGCATGTTTATTAGGGGGTTGATTGAGAATCGCTCAGCCCTCTCTTAGTACTGTATGACATGTTTGCACATTCTATACTTTCCTGGGAGGATGATAAGTTGAAGAGTCTTGATATTTAGAGTATACAGGGACCACCGCTACGTGGCCGTTACATGCACATGAAAATTTCAAGTGTGCAGGTTGCTGCTAGAAGTCATAATACGGCCAGCAGTCTGGCCGAGTACGACTTACCTGCCTTTAAAGAATTGCTCTGGAGATTCTTTAACAAAAGCATGAAAGTGTGATACACAGGTCAAATATTTCAAAGCATGTAATTTAACTACAGGCAACTGAAAGCATATTAGTATTGCAATAGTTCAGTGAAAGTTGTGTCATAATTATACAAAGTTTCCCAAGTCTACCATCTCTTTTTTTCTATGTGTCAGGGGTAATGACATGCACGATGAAAAGTGAGCTCTTTTTGTTTGTTGCAGCTCCACCTACCTATGCCGAATGCATAGAAGGCTCAGTAGACATTGGCGACGACGAAGATGGAGAGATGCATGGAGACACACGGTTCACACCTATGTATGCCTATGTACAAGACTACTTGTACCACCCACCTCCGGCGTATTCTGAGGTATTAGCAAGTTTGCAAGAATGAAACATGTCATCCTATATAGTTATCAAAACTAGTTTAGATTAAACTGTCACTGTAGTGTCATGTGGTAGTTTGCATTGCTGCATAGCTATTACAGTCAAACCCCTTTATAAGGGACACTGATCTAAGAGACTAATGGGTATAAGAGACGCCAGTCGGCCTACAGTAAACTACGGGTTGATAACAAAATGAATACAAGGTACCCTGTTTATAAGAGACATCTCTTATAAAAGACAAGGACTGCTGCCCAGAGCATGCCTCTTATAAAGGGGTTCAACTTTACAACAGCACTCGGGTGGCTTCACAGTAACAGAATTTTTATAGCTCAATGTTAGGTTAGTGAGCTTTACCGAGCAAAATTTACCACCCAACAAACTGTAGTGGCATACCTTTAGTACTTCTGTTTTGTGATACATATGCGAAGAGCTATAAGGTGGGCAAGTTCGTGTTGGTTCACCTTCAAAAGTGTGCATTGTTAACACAGACGCTGGACAAAAATGACATTGTGTCGTTGGGCCGTGTACTTTACATTTCTCGTCCAGTGTGTGCGTTTGAAGATGGATACATATTCCCCAAATTTTGCGTAAACTGCAAAGTCAATAAAGAGAGTAGGATGTAGTCTTCACAGAAGCCCGGGTTAACTGCAAGAAATTAGAATTCCATTTTTATGCAGTAAGTAGAGTCAAGGTGAGAAAGCACCAGAAAGAGAACTACGACAGACATAGGCTGTCTTCTATCCATGTCTAACCTAGCCTTGCTTCGAGTATCACCTGTAATCACTATGGCATGTCAGCAAGCATACTCACAAGCCTCACTAGAAACCTTTTGAGTCTTTATAAAAAAATGCACACCTTGGTTAAAGGAAGCTGCAAACAACCTCCTTCTTTTGCCACGTTTTCCTTTTATAATTTATTACTATGATTGAACTTTAAACTGACATTTTTAACTCAAAAAGTTTCGGCTGGGCAGTTACATACAAGCTTTTTAAGGCATTGATAGCGCACTGCTAATATGCCTCATAAGGCTGCTTTATGCATGCTTCTCTCTCTTTTTTTTTAAAGAGTTTGAGATTGTGGTGCTTGCTCTTAATATTGCCGTTACCTCACTCTGTTACCCTTTACCCCACACCATTTAGGTGAGGCGAGGAAACTAGTTACCCACTGTGTTGCGCATTGTGTGTCCACTTCGTGCACGGCAGTACACTACTTGAAAAAATAAAAAGGGGGAAAGGTACTACACAATGCTTCTGTCTCTGTTGCTTGCTTCCTGCAACCATTTTCTTAAAGTAACCCCACAAATACCTTCTTGCACGCATGTTTTGAGAAATACCAGTTGCATGTGCATGCCTTCATGACTCTGTTAGATTCCTAAATGTAATTATAAGAAAGTTCATCTTCAAGGAAAACTGCTCTTGTAGATGACAAATAGTATAAAAAGTGTAATCGATTTTGGTGCATTCATAACATTGCAAACCTGATTTGGAATTATCGCCAGAACTATAACGGTGAATGGGCAATGTCACTGAAGCTTTTTATTCTGGTGCAGATTTCTGTATTCAGAAAAACAAGTTAGCCAAGCACAGTATGCCCTGGCTCTATTACGTTTTCTAGGATGAAAAACGAGCAACAGTACCTTGAGATGTAGTTGTTGAGTGAAATCTATACTAATAGTTAGTGTCCATGTGCATGAATATACCAGAACCAACAGTCGAGATCTTCAATGTGGTTGCATGCAAATAAATAACTTTCATCTACTGGTTGAAAAACAATGGCACATCGTGCCCTTCTTTCCAAGCTTAAATTCGTGCATACCTGAGCAGCATGTTGCAGAACACATAAGATGTGTAATAAAAGTTATTGGCAATAATTATAATGAGATCTTGACGTAACCAGTTATTGAATGATGTCTATATTTTAGCTTACATTTGAAAGAGAGGTAGTGAATACACCTTAAAGTGTCACATGCTAATAGTGACCTGAACTAAGTGTTTAAACTGAATAGTGTGCTTCACTATAAATTAATGTAATTCCTCGACCTTGAAACATGAAATTTTTGGAGTAAAATTGTGTATTTATATTGTGAACCTTCAACAAGGTTGGAGGGGTTGTAAGCTAGAGTGAATTCTGTGAAAAATGACAGCTCATCATGAAGTCAGATTTGGCTCGAAATACATGTAATTACGCAAACTCATACGGAGCCTAAAAGTATTTCAATAACAATACTGCAGGCCTTCTCCAGTGTTCTAACACAGAAGTTATGGACAACATATTATTAATGACTTAACATTGCTTGAATTTGGGTGCCAGGATATTGTCTTGACATATCTATACCGGTGGCATTTTCATACCCGTGACAGAATGCACTCTTTGAGCCATATCAAGAAAGTACTCACAATTGCTCTGAAAGCAGTCCAGGAAACGTTATGTGGGAATCTTGGGAGGTCTTGTGAGAATGTTTCATTCCTTTCCTCTCATAGTATTGGTGCTTGGCTAATAACATTATGAATGAAAGAAACAAAAAAATTTCCAAATTGAATAATCTTCATTTAAACAGTTAAGCACTAGTAGCAACCATCAGGCTCTCTTTGCATAACTTTACAATATCTGGGGTTTTATGTCCCAAAACCACGATATGATTATGAGAAATGCCATAAAGAAAGTTTGCAGAAATTTTTACCATTTGGTATTTTTTAACTTCTTTCTGTAGCATTAAAAACACTCAATGAAAGCCATGGAATTCATTGGTGGCATGCTGTTTTAGCCAGTGTCTCCCAGTCCACATCCTTTGTAGTAGTCCCTCAAAATGTGAAAGGTACTTCAAGACTCTCCAAGAAAGTCTTGATTCCATATTCTATTGCACATTTGCAGGTTGACCCTCACCCATCTCGACAAACAGAAGGAGCAGCCTGTGGTTCCCATTGAGGCTCTGTACAGCAAAACATGCTTCCAATGCGGACTGCCTGGGACACTCTAGTGAAGTGCCATGCTTTAATAACCAAGATGCAGCAACGAGTTGGAAAACAGTGGAGAGCATAGTGCCTCAATTAATCAGCGTCACATACATATACATATTATGGCTTCGCATCCCCATCGGTCGTCATCGTCTTTTGCTTCTGCTCTCCCAGCTCGTGGGTCTTCGCTGTGTGCGTAGCATCAATGGAATTGGAGATGGACATAGCCAAAGATGCACCACAGTGAGGTACCACACTTCTGCGGCACTGCCAGTGTTGCCAAGTGCCGATGTGCCAAGTCGGACATGAAGTGCGACAGCGAGTCCTTGGGCTTAGACCCAAAGGATGACAACCACATTTAGTTCGGGGCCCGTCATTTATAGCATGACTTCTAACATTTTGTAGAAAGTCTGCTGTGATCTGACTGTGCCAACAGGGTGCTTGCATTGAAAGTAGGGCAGCTTATGAAAAAATAGATGTCAACTTCTTTTGAGAACAAAACTTAAGGTTACTGCAGTCGGTGAACATGCTTTCGTTAGGCGATGCTGCTGCTCACGGGACAGAAATGCTATAAGTGCTGTGCTATGTAGCTTGCACCTTTTGCAATAAAAAAACAGGCGCTTGAGTGTCTCCACTATGCTGATATATAAATAAGCGGCATTTCTCTTGCTAAGCCTGTTGACTTGTGTATAGCGATAAACGAAATCCACTTCTGCGAAAAAAATTTTGGTACAGCGTAAACTTCACCTTAAGTATGCTTGGATGTGGTATAGTGGACCAGACAATTTTTTTTCCATCATTGTTTTCAATGTACATCATCAATAACTGCATCGACAATGAGTGTGCTTTGACTTTGATGTACGACGACAGTTCCAGCAGACTTAGGTTCTCTGCGTGAATTCACCTAGTTTGAAATGTATCGGTGATCCTTGAGTCATGTATTGTGATGTTTTTATTTTTATCATCGGTCGCATTGAGTGGGTACAGCTGGCAAAAACTTCACTCGACAAACCTGGAAGGCAAAGTGATGAATCAAGAAAAGAACTTGTTGCAAAATGTGGCCTCTTGCAGTAGCACTGGTAATGCTGTCTTTAAAACATTGCTCACTGACCACAGCTTTCTCAGCTACAAGGCATCGCGATAATTACACATTTCAGTGTCTTTCATGTTGTGAACTATAACAAGGATGCTTCCTAGGAGAAACCATGCCCAAGTGCAGCGATTCATGCCTTGCATTTTCACGAGACCTGGGGTACAAGCTTTCATCGAGACGACTCCACAAAAACACTGTTTTTTGTGCTAAAAATATCAATATTAAAAAGATACCAGATCTCAACAACCTCTTATAGGTAACTAACATATTATGGCTATGTACTAGCCACTTAAAAGCTTCTAAAACAAGGTGCTCAGCGTAGCATAGACAAAATTACACTGCGCTGTTAGGTAAACCATAAACTTTTTCTACCTGCATAATTTTCAAATATGCAAGTACGGCCCTATATTAAAGAATGCTGCAGAGCACTAATTTGCATACAGCTGAAAAACTTGTGCCATAGCAAATGCTTCTTAGACATAAAAAAAAGTGAGAGTGAAACAAAACATAAAACTTACTGCCTAACAGGAATTCTGTATAGGACTACAATGCCACATGCATTGATGTGCTTAAATATAATGCTTTCAAGGCTGACCAATGTTTAAAAATAAATGCATAAGAAGAAAACTGATAACCTCCCCTGTTTTTTTTGTGGAAAAGAAAAAGTTCAAGACTTTTGTGTTATTTTTTTTTTGCACCCACATCTACATGAAACATCTGAAGTGACATTAACTTCTCCCAATTCAGCAACACAGCAGTGACAAATAAAAAAAATTCTGCTCGCAAAGAATATGTTTTTATTTCTTTGATGTTTCGAATACCCTGCACATGATGAGCTGAAACCAGCAGTGCTTTGAAAAACTGCTGCATTGAAGGCATTGCTTGGAAGCATACTTGGCGATCTCTCAGAAATGATCTACCTAGAAGGAATCAGTATGCTAATCAGATAATGTATATATACGTAAAAATCGCACACAGCAATAGTCACACCCCAGTTAACAGTACTACATAAGCTTTGCGCACGTCAGTGTTGTTGCAATAGTGTACAGCGTCTTCGTAAACAACCACTGCAGTTCTCTTCTTGTCATTGTGTATGTTCTCATCCCTTCAACTGTGCCAATGGTTTCTGCCAAGCACACTTAAGAAGCTGCAAATGCTTGATCGCATTTTTATCGAGAACCACAGTTCTGTGAACTACACTACACATGTTTACCATCTTGCTGAAATGCGTAACATTGTAACCAAAATAAAACAAAGCAAATTACAGCTGTGCGATTCAATGTATCTCCATGCTTGTTGATTTTCTGCTGAAGTGTCCCAACTGAGCCTGCTAATAAACAAACATCATCACTTTGAAGAATGTGTTTGAGTGTCTGCATGTAGAGGGCAACATCATAAAGAGCAAATGGCAAGAGGCCTAAAACGAAGCAAGTCCATTTATTTGGTAACAGGCCCTGAACAGCTTGTCAATCTATGAGCGAATCATGCATAAAGCAAACTCGTACGTAATGCGCTATTTTCATGCCGTGCTTATGAAAAGATGACTTCAACAAACTACCATATACAAATCTAATAACATCCTCAGTCTTTCAATATGAAATCGAACACTTTCGAATAGTGGTCAACGAAGTGGACTTCCAGGCCTTCTGTGATGTAACTCTGCAGTTCAGCATAGTCTTTCTTGTTCTCCTCTGGAAGGATGAGGCACGTCACACCAACTCTTTTGGCCTTTACAAACAACAGAAAGGAAACAAGAGTTAATGCTGTTTTCTGGGTGTTTTTTTTTCTTTTCTTCAAGTAAGTTTTTTGACATTGGCACTGCATCTGCATAAAATCCGAAAAAATGCTGGCCACCAATTAAAAAAAAATAACGAGAACTTTGCTGCCCTAAGCCAGAAACTGATGGTGTCAATGCAATTTTCTTGATAATAGTACATTTTCCAATATTTCTACTCTTTTGGCACATTGAATGTTTTTGAAGTTTGTCGGGCTGAATTGCTTTAACAAAACTTTTAATGAAACATGAGACCTCGCTTTTAATGGCAAAAAATAAAATTAAATATACCATAGAAAATGCTGTAAAAGTGTCAAACACAAGTGGGTGTGTTTAGTATTATAGCAGCATCTTTACCTATGCTTCATCCTTGCATCCTATTCGGCTTGCCTATGTTCTAGTCATGGTAACATTTCAAGCTAATTTAGCCAGTAAATTTTTCTGAAGTCAATGTAAAGGACACCTTCATCACTTTGAGGTAAGAACAACGAGGAATAAGCTGCACAGGTGCAGCGTCGCAAGCCACCTGCAAAGATTTTTAGCAGGTTTCCAGCATAAAAACACTAATGATACAAGCTGTCAGGCAATGTGAAAATAAAATCCAACTTTACCATGATTCTTGACTACAAGAAATCACAGTGCAGCATAATTTTTCTTTCCCTCTCTTTACCAAATATTCAATGAAAAATGTCTATTCCGTTCCTAATAATGAAAGTAATTTCTCACTAAGTCTTCAATCACATGAACCCTACATGAGGTACATTTAGACAAAAAAAAATCTATGACATGTGAAATAAAAAGAAAAAAAAACAGCTGAAATGCAAGTTTAACAGCATGGTGAGAACAATAGTAACAAGAAAAAAAATACACTATGGGAAAATTATTGGCATATCTATCAAATAGGAATACTATATTGAAATATTTTACATAAGCATTCAGCTAGTGGCACGAGTCATATCATGGTTGAACTGAATTGGTGCATCCGTCTGACCAAATGAAGAGAAAAAAGACAGATGCAGAGTAGCAAGTGACATAACTGGCAATGTATGTTTAATTTAGTCGTCGTTTCACTCTCAATAGTACCTCCGGCCAACAAAACTTTTTATTGTAATGTTTGCTTAAGTGTGCCATGATACACAAAATTCAAGTGTGGCCATAATAAAAATTCATGATACATGATCATTGGCTGCAGACCACAAATGAGGATTTACTTAACTCTTTCGTTACAATGCGAAACTGGTTGTTTCCCATATGTCTCGGGAAGATCGTTTTTGCCAGTTGGAAAAGTACTCCAGCACGCATTGCACCATTCCAAACTTTGCACAACATGCTCTTTCTAAAAAATGTATGTAATAGAGCAACAAAAATATTTCAGAATGAATAAAAAAGTGAAAAGAAAAAATTTTTGGTCACAAGCTGGTAAACAGTGCAATAAAAAACAGTATGCAAAAATATTCAAAACAAAGAAAATTCAGAATATACATTTTGTAGATAAATGACCCAGGAATAGTATAAAAAAGAATTAATTTTTCTCTTAACGTAGAGAAAGAAAATCAGACCCGAGGTGCTGCTTTGTTGATCGTGCCATGCGGTGAAGCATTGCATGTTTTTTTGTAAGACAGAAGTGTACTTGTACACTTCTTCTCAGTAAATTTTTCTTAGGATAAGAATCTCCTGGTATTCCAATAGAGGTAAATGGATACCGGTGATGTGAATAATGCCTCTATAAATGAGATAAATGTCCAATGAACTTCCCTATTTGATCTAGCGTCACCTCTTTCCATGAGTCACTGTACACCGCATAGGTTGGCGTTCTAATATATGCATCCAAGCATATTTTTTTGCATTTTCACGCATATCGTATTAAAAAAAGGACAATATCGCGCGCAGTTAGTTCTGAAAAGTTTCGCACTGCTCCGTAGTCAGGACCAAGATGGGCTCCGGGGGCCTTCTTGTTGTTAGAAGAAGCTCTGCAGCCAGCGCCAGCACACTGCACCCCAACGAAGTGTAGGCCACACACGTAACCACAGTAGCTATAAGATTGTGCCCATAGTCAGACGTTATACGCACTTGCGACAAAGGAAACAACTTGAGGATGTAAACAAAACAAACTAATGAACGGCGGTAGTTGTATCAGGCTGACACAAAACATCGCCACCGTAAAACATGGGAGTTGAGGTGCTGTCATCCTCGAACGCTAAGGTTGTCGTCATTCAATTCAGGTGGGATTGCAAAACAGTTTCGAGCAGCGCATGTTTTTTTCAGCGCTGATGCGCACCCACGCGTGCGTGACGAAGACATCATAGGAGTGACTAGTGACACTAGATGCGACCCTGTGTCTGATATAACGATGCAAGCAAAAACAAAGCTGCTGGAAACTGTCATAGAAGGCCACCTCAACACTGCAAACACGTGGCGGACCTTCGCAAA
The DNA here is from genome assembly GCA_013436015.1 of Rhipicephalus annulatus. Lineage (NCBI taxonomy): Eukaryota > Metazoa > Arthropoda > Arachnida > Ixodida > Ixodidae > Rhipicephalus > Rhipicephalus annulatus. The sequence continues at coordinate 362,554 of WOVY01010215.1, read as the reverse complement.
TAATTTTTCCTGACTCCTAGAAATAGTTTTGTATTGAATACGTGGTAAAAATTTCTGGCTATCATTACTGCTTAACATAGTCGAATTGCGAAGCTCACACTTTAATTCAATATTTGGCTTGCAAAGGTTCTTTTCAATACAGAACTTCAATGTTACTGTACCATAATCACAGGGGGCACGCACTTCTCTGAATTTCGCCAACCACCGGTAGTGCACTTTTCCAACTCTACACGCACATTGGTTTGTGCGTGTAGTCTGTCAAAAATCACTATGTTGCCAAAACGGGCAAATTCAAATTGGTTCTGAAATTTGAGTGGCTGGACTAACTACCAAAAAGTGGTGGGTTCACGACAAATGAATTTAACATGCCAAAATCTATGATTCAAATGCGTCGATCAGCAGTGATCGATTTGGATAGGCGTGGTAACGAAAGAGTTAAGCCATACTCGCATATTTTGCTTTCCAACAACTACACTAGTTTTGGAATTATGAAGGTATTATTGTAGGTGGGTAAAACCATACATGTTTGTGATGGTGCTCAGCTCATTTTTTCTTGCACACTAACTACAGACACAGTGACGTCATAGCCATGGCAGCAATGCCTATAGAAGTGTGGCAGCTTGGGCTAGTTGGTATTGCATGACGATAGCTATAGCGCGAGAACAAAACGACGACACAAAGACAAGAAGGACGCGAGCGCTCGTGTCCTTCGTGTCATTCTTGTCTCTGTGTCGTCGTTTTGTTCTCGCGCTATAACTATTGTCAAGCAATGCCTATGCTGCACAGATTGCTTAGTGTACACTGGTAAATGCCACACAGCTGCTGGCAGCACAAGCAGTAGTGAGCATAACAAACACATGAACATTAAGTAGAGAGAAAATTTACTCTTTTGTCTGTCATTGCAGCAGTATATTTTACATCATAGAGACAATGCTAGAAGCGAACATACTACCTGCATGCACCAAAGCACATATCTGTAAAATCTAGTTACTAAGGAAGCACAAAGCCACTTACCGCTATCGTCTTCTCCTTGATACCTCCTACTGGGAGTACCTTCCCGGTGAGCGACACCTCTCCAGTCATAGCCACACCTGGCTTTACAGGCCTATTCAATGCCAGCGAGAGCATTGCAGTTACCATAGTGATGCCCGCACTGGGACCATCCTTGGGCACTGCACCCTGTCGCGTTGAAACAGGCATCAGTGTGTTAACATAAAAAAAAAGAAATCAGCTACTTGAAGCAAGAACAGTTCAAAAGAAGTGGATGAATAGAAGGCAGAGACAAGGTGCTACGTATGCCTTTTCAATACTCGTGATTTCTGCCCTGTGCTGGTGCAATATAAATCAGGTTTATGCGCCAAAGCAGATACAGTTTACAGCCCACTTGCACTCACTTTTACAAAAACACTAATACTACTAGTTTGTACACAACACGCAAGCCACATGCTATTTCATTCAAAAACAAGAAGGTGAAGGTTGGGCTTACTCAATGTTGCAATATTTTGACATCGGTCATGAATTTCAGTTCTTTGATGAGATATTTGTAATTAAATTTATTAATGGTTTGGAAAAAGAAGTGTAGTAAGCTGCTCACAGCACACGTGCAAAATTTTTGCACACCAATGTATGTTGACGCGGGGGCTTGGAAGAGCCGCGCCGAACGAGCGTCAAACTCAGCAGAAAACGATATACTTAACACACTCTCTCAAATGCCGATCTGCAACGCGCCTGCGCCACGCTTCGCCCTTTTCTGTCTTTGCACGTAGAGACCCTTTTCCTTTCAAGGCCGCGCGTGGAGAGGGAAAAAAAACATGCTGTCGCAGAGAGTATTCTTTCTTGATGCAGAGAGTAGCAGCGGAGACGCTGTCATTGCCCACAGTCTTAGAAGTGTCGTTGCCATCGTCTTTAAGGCACCTAAGTGAGAGGGAAATCGCTTTGCACTGCGGCACCGTTCTCGGTCATCTGACTCGCTGAGCGCTTCCTCAATCGTCTCTGTTGGCTGTGTGAGAAGGATGGCTCTCTTGGCCGCGCGTTGGCTGTAAGGTCGGCGTGAGAGTTTAGAAGAGCCGTGTCGAACGAGCGTCAAACTTCGCAGAAAACGATATACTTAACACACTACAGTGTTTTTTTAATAGACTAATTTAGTTCGTTATATTCATTTACAGGTCAATTTCACTTTGCTACAAACGAGGTATAATATGCATGGTTCTCAATAGAGCTTTCAATAGAGCTTGCTTTATTATATCGATTATTTCGTTATATCCTGTTACGTTATAACGAGGTTTGAGTCTATAAAAAAGAAAAGCAAAGCTTTAAGTTTGCATAAAAATAAAACATTACCAACTTGAGTTTTTTAGAAGTCATGCTGGGTGGCTAGCCTTTTGTTTGAGTGCTTATTCTTGCTATGTGTGCTTTGTTGTGACAGGGAGGCAACTTGTGAAGTATTAGAGTGCCCCTACCACCTACCCCCCCCCCCCCCCCAAAAAAAACAAAAAAAAACAGGGAAACAGCAGATTCAAGCAGCACATGTTTCCACGTGTTTAGTAACTACTGCAGGGGAGGTGGACTGCCACATGCCAGGAATGAATTCACTTTTGCTAAAGTAACACCTCCATGAAACACCTGACGCTTTTCGAAAGCAGTGTGTTGTGGCTTATAATATTTTGAGCCTTGTTCACGATCTCTCCCATTCGTTAACATTATCATCAGCCTGACTACGTCCACTGCAGGGCAAAGGCCTCTCCCATGTTTGGCCAATCGGCCCAGGCCTGTGCTTTCTGGTGCCAAGTTATAATGAGACACAGCATATTCCATGACCCCACCTCGGGCACATGAAGGTGGATGTGAGCTTTCTGTAGGAAATCATTCTTTGGATCCTGCTGCAACAGGAAGGCCTTAGCAAAGGAGTAGGCGATGTTGGCACTCTCCTTCATCACGTCACCGAGGTGGCCAGTCAGCTGCAGAGAGCCCTCCAGCTTCTTCTCTGCACTGGATTCCAGCGGCCGTGGAACGGCTGTCTCTATGTATAACGTGGAGCCTCCTGGAATAACAAGCATCGAGCATGCCGAGAGAACCAGAGTAAGTGCATACAGGAAAAGGTGCAACCGCGCCATTACTACAGTGCATCCCCATAATATGCACATCGCAAAATTAACAATGCGCACAAAGCACAAGAATAAACTGTAGGGAAGAAACAAGTGCTTCACTCTCAACTCTAAAAGCTCATTTGTTTACAGGATTGTGTCCTAGTCTTCTGTTCTTGCTGATTTTCACCATGAATAGTAACCAGCTCACCCGACTTTCAGTTTTACTGCCATAATAGTAAGCCTATAGAACACCTGCTCATGCCTATAAATGCAGAGAAGTCTTACAAGATACCTCTAAACAAATAATCATAAGATAGAGCATAAGAAAATTTGTAGGAAAGCAGTAGAGGCAAATGCAGATACCTGAAAGTACGCTCGTCATTCATTGTTTATAAAACAACAGTACTGAAAGTACAACTGAACAGACAACGCCAGCAGACCCTTTTATTCCACAAGGTCTGCCTCAGTGATAACACGAAGAACAAGAATAGGGATGATGATGCCTATGTACAAGTGAGAACGACGAAGTGCATTAAATGTGCTTGCAATATCATCACCATTACAAGCCAGCTATGGTTTAACACTAAGCACTGCTAAGCCACACTACAAGGACAAGTGTATTGAATGAGTTAAACAAATCTAAGCAAGAAAATGCTCTTATGCAGTGCTATTTTTCTGTAACATTATTGTTAATTCGTATCCCTCTGTAAGTACTCCAGTCACACATATCGAGGACAAGCAGTCAATTGGCTTTATGGGGAAGCTCCATACTTCACGAATATAAAATATGCAAGAAAATTATGACCCAACTCACCCATCGCTGTCCATGCAAGACCCATGACAACACCGGGTGGGGTCTCTTCGTACATTCGATCGTGCGTAAATAATGGTTTCCCAACAAATTCATTGAGGTTTTCAGGCTGAACTTCCACGACCTCACATTCTTTACTGACTATTTTGAAGGCGGCCTTGCGAAGAATCTGCACCAAAGTAGTAGTCAAAGAAAGGGTCACAAACCAGGCATTTTTGCACAGGTCAGACTGCAGTCATTAAGGGGCCACATTTTGCCTAGATATGTAATAAAAAGACTTGTGACTTTTGTTATAATGGAAAGAAGACGACTTATTCAACAAGGAGACTGCTGATGAATGTACAGTAGTGTAGGACAATAAAACATTAAATAAATAAAAGCTAACCTTTTCAATATGCTTTTGCAAGTTTCGCACACCACTTTCTCGGCAGTAGTATTTGATCAGCCGCTGCAAGGAGTCTGGCTTCACATCCACTTGATTCTCAGCGATGCCGCAATGTGTCCTTGCTTGTGGAATCAAGTAACGCTGCACAGCAACACAAATTCATTTTCACATCCACAAAGTTCTCCAAACCAATAAAAGAAAAGAATGATGCTGGCTAGCAAGCAGCAAAGCCAATGAAAAGTGTAAAAACCTCCCATCCTGAAGTCAATTCAACCAGTGGAAGTCAAAGCAACAATCACTACAAGGTTTTTTTTTTTTTTATGCACATCCTTAAGTACACCAGGAGTGTAACAAAAATTTTGGAACATGGCACTGTGCCACCAGCCGCCTGAAAGCTGGTGCCTCTGGTAATGGCAGTAGTGAATGCACAGGTAGAGCATATAACGATTGTGGAGCAGCACACAAGTCATTCCACTGGACCATACATAAAATCTGGCACTTTCTCAGTTTTCAAAAAAAAAAAGAAAGAAGGAACATGCAGATGCCTAGTCAGCATTGTAAATGATAGCTATGGCAACCAATACTTCTTACATTGTACAGATAAGTGAATAATGCGTTGATTCCTTTCTCATGAGAGATAGGTACATGTTACGATATTTAAAAAGGAACAGCTTTTGCGAAAACACAACAGTATGTTAAGGGCTCAGTTCCAACTGTTTCGCCATATATTAGATCCCAACAGTTATATCTGTCTAAGGGGTGGAGGCAAGCTTCAGTTTTCAGGAGCAGCTCAGGGAACTGGAATAATGCTCTTTTAGAACAATTGGAGCAGTAAAAGGACAGGTTTTTTAGAACAACACAAGAGAGTTTTGGAGCAGATTTATAGGGTCAAACATCATTGTTGACTGGAACTTTAAATTTCTGGTTAACACCAGATTCGGCTCATTCCACAGGCCCAATGGGCAGTCCAGACCAGAGGGTTCTTGGATGAAGGGACCCTCCCACCTTTATAAACTGGCCCCTCATTAATAAATGTTTTCTTTTTCTCTCTGGTTGACACAAAAACTAAGCATTTAATAATGATGAAACGACCAGACCTGCCACAAAATAATGTGTGTGTGTGTGTATTGCCATCATTAAAACATTACAGCTGACTGAGGAATAGCTCAGCCAAAACAGGAAGTAGGCAATACTTCGGATAGCTACATTTGACTAGACCTCAGACAAGCACAAAAAAGTTCGCATTAATAAGACACTGCAGCTAGCATGAGCAACAACTGAAGACAAGAAATAAGCTAATAAAAGTTGTCTTCAATGTAAACCCAATGAGACTCCATAAAATAAATTATAACAGCTTACATCACTAAAGTACCACGACCAACATGCGAACGAAGAGAAAAATTGGGATAAGCAAGGTACTGCACAGCTAAACATGACTACACCTCAAAGAAAAAAATTTTTTAAATGTTCACCCAGACAAAACACAATTGCTGACATGCACAAGTGAGACGAGAGACCTGAATGTTCACTTTCCAACTATGTCAATAGATGGGGCGAGTAGGAGAGTCCCGCATTGTCCTGTTGTCTTCCTTTTCCTCACTTTTATTGCGATGACAATTTTATGAACACTCTTAACAAACTTTTGCTGTCCCTGTCATTGTCTGTATGAAATCGAAATTGATAACTTCGCCTTGCTCATCGTACGTTCTGCACGCAAGTAAGGCCTGTGAGTGCTGAGAATGAATCTGGTTGAAGCAGAGATGAAACGAACCTGCTATTTCTGTCGACAAAGCCCACATGCGAAAACAATGCCCTGCGTGCAAGGCCTGCAATCGGCTGCTTCCCAAACAGAGCAAATGCCCCAACAGTCTTTCAGCAAGCGAAGACGCACAAAGAGAGCCAAAAAGAGGGGGGATGCACCACTCGAGTAGCAGCTGTGAACTTTGATCTTAAAAACACAAGTCGCTAGTACTTTTGTGGGTTTGTCTCGGATGCATCAGAAAACGAGCCTTTTACTTTGCGTTGCACCAACAGACAGTTCTAGAAGCACTTCACTCCCTGAAATGGTCGTATTCCCAACATCAGCATTTCGTAGAGTTATGTGCGATTTGATCCAGAAGGGTAAGCTGACAGCCATACTTTGCAAAACATTAGATAAAATTTCTTGCCATTGCAGCTGCAATTTCTTGTTTTGCTAATCAGCAAAACTGATCTTTTTCGTGCCGTCGTCAACATCATGAAGAGCACGCCAGGTGGTTATAATGATAGAAACTCACTTGGGCGTGTCACAGCGCAACATGAAGATACGAAAGACCACCAGGGAGCAGTTTCAGCGCAATGCTGCGCTAGTGCTGTGCTAATGCTGGGGTGGCATACCTGTGCCTGCTTCCAATATGCCAAGTGCTGCTGCGGCAAGTTCTAGCGGTTTACGAAAGCACGTACCTCGGCGATGGCCATCTTTTCTTCTGCGACATAGCCCGAGAGCTCAATCATCTCCATTCGATCCTTGAGTGGTTCTGGTATTGTGTCTGTGACATTTGCAGTGCAGATAAACAAAATCTGCACAGAGGAAAGGAACAGGCAATATTTACTCCTACAAAATCACCTCGGTAACCATAAGATTGCAAATTTACCCCAGCTTTGAAACGATGCCCTTATTTTTCAGCAACCAAGTGGAAAACAGTACGTACTAAAATGAAACGGAAGGCGGTTGGGTCAAGATACACACCTCGAACACACAAGTGTACTAATGAAAGTTGCAGAGAAAGCAATATAATTATTGTCTAAATACTAAAGATTGCTTCATATTGTGCAATCTGTAAAGTGTGGTTCATTAATTATAATTGTTGCCTACATGATAGGCAATGGATGGCTTAACTTCCTTATTACTTAATGGAGAGCTTAACTTACTTAAAAAAAACACTGAACAGGCATAAAAAGTAAATATGCTGCGCTTGAATCACCTTTGAGAGATCTACATTCACATCGAGATAGTGATCCAAGAAGTTGGAATTTTGTTCAGGATCAAGAACTTCTAGGAGAGCAGATGATGGGTCTCCTTGATAGCCTCTTCCAATTTTATCAACCTACAGAAAAAGAAAAAAAAAGTTTGAACATGTAAGCTGTTATAACAAGAGATGCTTCAAGGGGGAGAATGTTTTGGGGAAAAGAAAACATACCTCGTCTATCAGCACCAAAGGATTTTCTGTTTTTGTCTTCTTCAAGCACTGTATCAGCTTTCCAGGCATGGCCCCAACATAGGTACGACTTCATGGTGAAGAGAAAGCGTGGATAAGAATAAGCTCACAGAAAGTAAACAAACGTATTCAAGCAACATTTATTTTACTGCACATAAAGAGGCTTTTCACTTGCCATCTTCAACAGTGGTAGGATTAATATTAGGCAGCTTGTAGGAAGTACAGGCTACCAAGGTAGTGAATCACCCAAGTCAGAATTATAGCTAAAATAACTCGCAGGACACCGCTGCACAACAGTCCTGATAAGGATTAGAAACTTGCAATTTCATACACGTACTACTTAAAAAAATAGGTCTTTAGAAGTCTCAAGGTGCAGTGAAATGTTCAACATACCGATGCCCCTTGATCTCTGCAACGTCAGTCATGCCTCCAACACTGAATCGGAAGTACTGTGAAAGAAAAAGAGTTTTAAAAATTACTAAAAAAGTGAGGCCCAACCTATCTCAAAACAAAATAGCATTTTGTAATATCACTAATGTGAGCAAGATTTGGGAGTCATTGAGAAATGAAAACAACCGGAACAAAAGAAAAGATTTCGCAGTGTGGTGGCTCGAAGTTCTGAAGAAGGAAATTGTTCTTTGTTGAAACAATGACTCCAGGCAGATGATATACTTCTTTGCCCACTTACGAGCACGAATCAGATACTATTTGCCAAGTGAGCATGAACATGTACGACAGTCTTTACACAAGAGATGATAAAGTTTTATGCATTAACTGCAGAAATTGCCTCTTCGTAGCTGAAAATAATTTCCCAATAACGAGAAAAAGCGCAAGTGGCATTTTCCAAAAATATGAAACAACGTAAAATATATATATATTACACAAGAGAAACTATTGCTGGTTTATGGCGGTCTACCATTCCAAGGTCTCAAAATTTGTTCAAGCACATATTAGAACCCCGACCCATGCTAAACCAGGGTTACGTTATATGAATACTCTATAAAGCTCTTCAGAATGAGACACAGAGTAAAGCAAACAAGGAATTTAGGTGTGGCTAGAAGGCCAATAAAAATTTTAATGAAGCCTGTCAAGGAGGATGCAAACTGATGAAAAACTTACTGACACAGAGGGAAGGAGACGGAGCTTAAATCGTGCGAATTAGAGAGAGGCTCGTGCCAGCCACAGAGGAGTGTGCTTACCTCCCTGTTAAGAGCTCGAGCTATAGACCGGGCAATACTAGTCTTCCCAACACCAGGAGGACCGTAGAAGCAGAGGATCTTCCCCTGAGTTGTTCCCTTCAGTTGACTCACAGCAATGAATTCCTGCAAAGGACAGCACGTTCACCCGGTCAAACCGAATATCAGCAACGGAGCGACAAGAGTGACTTAGAGACAAATGGGAGGGTGACAAAAAAACATGAGAATTGTGAATTCAAAAATACTCTTGAAAGGGTAAGCTTGACAATACACCCAAACTCGCAGGGCTTTTGAGGTGCCTTGAAGGGCCGTGAACCACTTTTCTGAATAATTACTGAATGATCTCGACATTGAACTTTACTAACGCGACAGCATTAAAGAACTCATTTCACTGAAATTTTGGAGTTTGTGTCATTGGTTGTGAGTGAAAAAGCATAATTATGTCCATGACTGAAAAACCAAGAAAGATGTAAATAAAATAACTAAGAATCTTTGGCTCATGTTAGAGCAGGCTGTCTGTATGGCAAGCAGGTGTACTACCACAGAGCCTCGCTATTTCTTGAAACTGCTTCAGCAAAAAAAAAAAAAAAAAAAAAACACACACACTGCTATATCAGCTTCATGTAGTCGAAAGATTCTCCTTATCGAATGCAATATTGTGTGGCAGAAGCATAGAACCACACCAAACATGAAAACACGCGAACTGTGCAACAAGTGGCCGTTTTAAAGGTTCACCCATTACAAGGCACTCATACATTTTTAATCGTCATTCATTGCAACAGCATCAACAAAGTAAACAGCTGCACAGGTCCGTGTGTTGCTTTACGGACGTATAATGGGCCCTTCCCTAATTCCCATAAAGAATATTTCTTTGGTACTTAACAACTGTACTCGCAGTATGCATTCCAGACTAGCTTGAAATGGCCTGTGTAATGAACACAGTCGTTCGTCTCCTTGTGGCGCAGTTGAGGCATGCATTGTGCACCGAAGCTAAGTTAGCAATTGGGAAGGCGACGTACGCTGGGCCCAGTTACACCACCACGTTCTACTCTTGAAGGCAAAGTTCAAGCATCCCCCAAGTTTTGATTCAAAAATCGATCGCTGCGAACATTTTTTGTATTCACCTAAAACAAATGGAGTTACAGAGGTTGGCTGGATGCTTAAAGTGCTTTTTCTTTTCTCTCATGAATACAAGTGTGCCGGAACTTACACAGACGAAAGAAGTTATGTCAGTATGCATCATTACTTAGAGCACACATGATGAAATGCAATTGCTCTCTCCCATAGTTGTTTTTTTGAGTGAGTGTGGCTCCCTGTGTAATGTTAGCAAACTACAGAGTGTGGCAACAGCGCATGGTAGCACCATGTGGCAAGAAATGGATCTGATCCAAATGGCGCTACTGATTTATGCCAGCTACTGGCGAACAGCGTGCCGTCTACTGTTACATGTTAAACAGCAGGTGCTGACAGCTGCGAAGAAAGCAAGAGCATGCCTCCATATGGAAAGAGCGCACTTGGGAAAACGTCAACTTCCCGCTCGTTTGCAAACTCTTCTTGCCATGTACAAATGCAAGATTTCGCTGACATAGTCACGGCAGTGTCTCCTATCAGCAGGATGTGTTTTATCCCCAAGCCTAGTGAATTGTTTATGATCCTTTTAAGCCTAAGAAGGCAAACTGATCAAGCACAATAAGCGTGCAGCCTGGAGTTATGGAACGCAAGCTACTGTTCTTGAAAGTTATTTTCACAGTTAGCCTCTCCATTCAAATTGTGTTCCCAACTGTGAAAATTGTACTCGCGAAATAAGGCAATTTCTTGCCTTACGTTTCGTGTTTTTCTTAAAAAAAAAAAAATAGCTCAAGTACACATCATGATACCCCATCCTAGCAATTTCAATACTTAATTACTTTCAGAAATCAGAATACAACACAAACCTATATTCTCTGAATGGCATAATTGTCAACAATGTCAAATGATGCAACAAATGCCCGAAAGATTAAATGTAGAATGCAAACGAAAGCAATCACTAAGTTTGCAACTACAGTAGGCTCTCATTATACGGAACCTTAAGGAGCCACAAAAATGTTTTCCATTTAACAGGAGTTCTGTTTGCTGAGAGGCGACCGAAAATGGAGAATCCTAGCGTGGAACCAATTATGCTGGAGGCATCTCTTTCATTTAAGCAGCAGTTCTGTTTACCAGATTTCCGTTTACTGAGAGTCTACTGTACTTAAAATTGCATGTACTTGCTTGCCACCGGCACTCAATTTTCTTTTCCCTAGTCAGATGGCTAATCAGAGTGCCTGCAGCCTGAACGTATCCAGATGGACTTCCCATGTTAAATATATAAAAGTGTAGCAACTGACCAGTATGCGCTTCTTGACATCTTCCATGCCGTAGTGGTCTTCCTCAAGCACCTCTTTGGCTCTAGCCAAGTCCAAGTTCTCCTCGCTTGTCTTTCCCCACGGCAGGCTTGTAAGCCAGTCAAGGTAGTTACGTGTGACACTGGAAAAAAAAGAAACATCAAATAAGTTCTGATCTGATGCCACGTTAAAAAAAAAAAACAGAAAAAAAGGAGACAGAAGTCCAGTTGGTGAACAATGCATATAAAATTTAAAAATTATCTCACTATATTCTGTATTTTCAACGTATGCATACATGCATCAAATGCTAAAACTGGCAAGAAAGCTTCATAACATCGTTGGCAATTAAAGCATGGTGTGACTGTAAGGCGGAATCCTTTATGTACTGTGGCATTGTAATTCATAAAGAATGTCATGAACTGACAAATGGATGATGCAACTACAAATGAAAAGAAGAAAAGTTTATTTAAAGGAGCCCTGCAACATTTCTTGAACATGGTTCGATAAGGCTGCCAATCGGTAGTAGGGGCTGCCAAGAACACGCAACCTAAATATTATAGCTCAGCACGCGGCCTGAAATTCACAATAAATTATCAGAGTCAGCCAAAAATTGCTTTCTCTTCTATCAATAAATGATGGAAGAAGGCCAGCTGTCAGCCATTGGCTGGTTTAAACATTGCGTGCTCAATCGTTACAGAGATCGCCATGGGAGGCTGCGACTTGTCCACGTGTACACAAGTCGCGATCACACTGAAAAGCCACATATTTGAAGAAAATAAAAAATAAAACAGTGTTCGAGGTCACAAGGCGCACGTGACGTATTTTCTTTGCCCCTGCCATCCCTCTCTGCTGAGCTTCCAGTGCTTTCGTCGGGACGAGGGAAGAGAGAATGCGTTTGAAGCGTGCGACAAATCTTTGTAACTCCACTTGTATTGGACAGATCCTTAAAATTTTTGCGGCATTGAATTCGTGAGGCAATAAGTTCTTTCAGTCAATCCATCCCATGGTTACTTGAAAAAGTGTTTCAGGGTCCCTTTATTTATTTCCTTTAAATTTGTTCTTTTACTCTTCACTTTTATTGTCATCATGAGCAACTTCAAAAAACTCCAACATAATAAATCATAAACATCCAATTACCATAATCTATTCTTTATTTGGCCACAGCAGAACAGCCAACAGGCTACCTCAATGGAACAAAAGTAGGCTTGTGAAAATAAATATACGAATGAATAGTAGAGTATTCGAATTCGCCTCAATTTGAATTTAATTTATAGAAAAGTTTGAAGTATTCGCGATGAAAAAAGAAATCTATAGAAATCTGCATGTAACGATGCTTTCACTGCAGTGTAGGGATGCTAAGCCATGAAAGCACCTATCAACAGGAAATCCGCGCTGCCACAGAGCCCCCCCTTCAAATTTAAGGAGCCCTCCAACACTTAATGAGCATGGTCAGAAAACGCTGCTGATCGGTAGTCGAGGCTACCGAGAGCCCGCGAGGCAAACATTAAACCGCAGCACGCGGCCTGCAATTCACAATAAATTCTGAAAATCGGCTAAAAATTGCTCCCTTCTCTTGGCAAATGACACTACAAGCTCAAAAATCACTTGTCGCAACCATTGGCCGACTTGAGGATGGCGCGCTTGGTTGTTACTGGGGACGCCGTGGGAGGCCGCCGCTTGACCACGCATACTGGAGTTACTGTATAGCACTTTCGTTGGGACGAGAAGAGAGAATGCAATCGCAGTGTACAAAAAATCTTTGGAACTACGCTCATACTAGACTGATTCTAAATATATTGCGGAGGTGAATTATTGAGGCAACAAGCTTCTTTAGTGGCTCCATGGCTACTTGAAAAAATATTGCAGGGCCCCTTTAAATGAACATGTTACCCTCGAATCAATTTATCATTTTATTACCCTTAAAATATTGTCATAACGGCTTACACTCTCCAAGTATAATAAATTTTAAAATGTTATGTATTTTACAGGTTATCTTCAGCATCCTACCAAAACTCAAATCCCAACAGCATCCTACTGAAACTCAAATCCCGCTGCTACTCAAGGCTGTTTCGACTTCCTTTGAATGAAAAAAAAAAATGACATTTGCATAGGGCTTCTATTTCAATTAAAAAAAAAATGTATATTGTGCAGTTTAGTTAAGTCATAACAAATACTCCCATTTTAAACAATGTGTGACACATACCACTAACATTCTATTCAAAATGATCCGAACAAAATCACTATTCACTTCAAATTCACTTCGAACCTAAAATTCACTATTCGCACAAGACTAAATAAAAGTGATAAGTAAGCAAGATATCAGCATTCCTGAAAAAAAAAAAGATTAGCCAATAAATTTTATGAACACTAATAATAGGCAGATTGCACACCTGAACTCCGAAGAATGGTTGTCGAGAAATGAGAGCTTATTTAATTCTTCGTCGATCACTTCCATGACTTGTTTTGGGACAACCAGATCCTGTTTCATGCAGGAAACAATCCATCCACACATTACAAGGCTTTGAAAATGAAGAAAAATCAATAATTGTCACCTTAGATATGTAATGCACTTACAAGTAATGATATTATGTGAGGACACTTACACTTGTAAAACTTTACAAAACTATTTCTGTTTTTTTTTTTTTTCGAGACAGTTGTAACAAATGCCAAATTCAAAAAACGTAATACTTTTTCCCTGCAATTTGATTAGTTAATCAGCAATGGCTTTTTGGTTCACCTTGTTGGAGTCATTGCAGCTACACCATTACACGATGGTGATGAAAAAATTTTTGGCTACACCCACAGGTCGGCAAAAGAATTTGAACTTACTCAAACTCACTCAAGAAATATATATTTTTTTTCTGGCTCACTCAAACTCAGGCTCCTCAAAATCTTGCGGAAGCGGACTCACTGGGTCTCATACTCTCATACCTCCCAATCTCTCTCATAACTTTTGCTCTACAACGTGCCTTTTGATCTTGTACCTTCAAATATGAGTTATCAGTGGTTTCGTTCCAGTAAGGACACTTTTATCAAATACGCAACTAGCATGAAATGCTTTTATTAGGAACTTCCTGTGAAAGAGCTTTCCAGGCCAAGTCATGGCATATCCTCCCCGTGACTCATGCCTCTAATCAATAAATACTGAGGTGGCACATAAACGCTAGTATGTTGAACAGAGGTGAGTATAAAACACTACTGATATAAGGCTGACAGCAATGCTGAAAATGTGTAGATAATCCGATAGGTCGGCAATAAAGGTGGAGCTCACTCGGACTCACTCAAAAAATATATTTTGCAATTAGGGCTCACTTGGATTCAGAATAACTAAGATTTCCTTCAGCCGGACACACTTTGGCCAAACTAGCAAAAATTTTCCTCAACCGGACTTACTCGAACTCAGATTCACCTATTACTAACCTGAACTCACTAAGACCCACGGCCCGATCTGAGTCTGAATGAGTCGGTGGGAATCGACTCGTAGAGTGAGTTTGCCAACATATTGTCGCAACGTGAAGACAATATGGTTAGACCACTAGCTCCTTCAAATACTACGACACCGTCTCAAATATGTGCCACCAAACTGTTAGAAGGTTAAATATTCTGTCAGTTGGAAACATGAAAAAATAATCACACGATCTCGAGTTTATGACAGTACGTAACCTGTGGTGTTTCTTACTCAGAACTGGCTCCACGCATCTGTGTAACCCAGTAAGCATTCTCACTAGACTTCGACTCACACCATTATGCTGTCTTTCACAATACAATATTACGTCATACTATTTAATAGGATGCACATAGCAAGTGCTATTGTGTGTGTCATGATAGAGTGATGATGGAGTTGTTGCTATACCACAACGAGGTTATAAAAATGGAGTTTGGTAGATGTATTAGGTTGTTCAACTATTGCACAATTGTACCTGCAGCCTCTGCTTGAACTTCTCTTCGATGGCATCCTTGTCATCCTTTTCAAGGCCCAGTTCCTTCTTGATTGCCTTTAGCTGCTCTTGGAGCATGTACCGTCGATGTTGGGTCTTGACTTTTTCCTCTACCTGCCGCCACAGAACACCAAAGAGTGAATGTGCCTGGTTTCAAACCTCTACTGATTGACACATGTATACAACATAAATCGGCTATGACACAGCTTCATACCTCATCATACCGCAGACTATCATGTTACTTAAAATTCATTGCTAATAACCTATAACTCACTACGTACCCACACTTGCAAATCCTTGCTGTTTTAATATTTTATTCCTTATAAATGCACCTGCGTGTGCTGCTTTTCAGCCATTCATTGGTGTGATGTCTCCAGAAAGAAATCGAATTAGCATAGCGTCCATGTTGTTGTACTGCCCTCTGTTTTGTTTAATGGTGTGTTATAACAGTAAGATAAATTGCAAAACTGATTACTCAAGCCTATGCTCTGTCAACGTATGTGTGCAACTGCTATGCTTTTTCCAAGGTCCAAAAACCTAGTAACTATGTAAAACTTAGAAAGGTAAAATCAGATTTGATTTGTACCATATGGCAAATTTAATTAGGCACACAAGTTTAACCTGCACAATATTTTTTTATAAATTGAAATAAGGGCAGTGCAAAGGACATTTTTTTACATCAAAGCAAGGGGCAACAACTTTGAATAACATCAGAATTTGACTTTCGGTACAGTCCTAGTGTTAGCCAGTAAAATATTCTGTGTTTTAAAATGTGCTATACTCAGAGCATATAAGTCGGTGTAATGCGCTTTTAAACTGAAAACAAAATGAATAAAAATACAGAATCGATGCGAGGGTAATTCTTCATTAAAACCTTAAAAACCTTAAGTGGGGCTTCAATGCAGCGAAACTACTTTTACATGCAAACTAATATGCTTAAATAGATGTTTTCACAGCTTAACACCCCTTCACTGCAGTGAAACCACCTTTACAAAGCGCTACATGTGGATTATTAGGCACCTATTCGTTTGTTTCGAATAATTCAAAATTTTCAACAATTTAAACTCGATTTAGAAAGAATTTCAATACTGCATTATTTTTTGTTTGAATATTCGCACAAGCTTACTTTTTATCATAGTTATTATCACAAACATGTGTGATTCCCAAGTGAACTGTACCTACTGTCACATGAAATAGCAAGGCTACCAAATTTTTTAAAGACGATAGTCTTTCTTGGAGACCTTCGGCGCAAAAATTTTGGTTTGTCTGTACATTTGTCTGTTTGTCCACTCTTAACCGCACCGGGTATTTGAAACGGCCGATGCCATCCGCAGCGCCCACCATTGTTGCTCAAGCTTTAGCGTTCATACTTGTGCGATTGTCAATTAAAAAGCAACCATTGCGCATATCTGAGGTACCATAACAGCACGTCGATGTTTTTTATGTGTGCCTTTATACTAGAGAAGGCACACACAAGTAATTCCAAGGACCGTAGCGTTAAACACGCTGCGCTGACAGTGCGACGCGGTGCTCAAAAAGACAAGTGTTACCAACGCTTTGCTGGAACGACACTGTGGTGGCACCTACCCTTCACTTTGCGTTGTACACCTTATCACCTCGGAGAATGACACGCAACTTTCTCCGCAGACGCGCATGCCTTCCTTCGTTTTCGAAGGTAACTGGCAGATGGCGCTCGTGCCTAACGTGCCTCTATGCACTCGTTCGCCTCCGCTGCACGCTCGAGGCACTCTAATACAGCGCCTCCAGAATACCATTCACCAATTTTCTTGCGCAGAACATCAAATAAATGTTTTGTTCACTCTCTCCACATGCAAGACTATTGTCTTTCGATGACATTTGCAGATAACATGCAGATACAAGGCCAATTTTTTTCTTAGAATTTTCTACAGACTGAGAACTAAGAAGTAAATTCAAGTGCATCGAAATGATATACCGTATTTACTCGCATAATCCTCGCACTTTTTTTGCCGGAAAACTGATGCAAAGTTGGGGGGTGCGAGAATTACGCGGGGAAAACTTTCCACGAAAACGTACAGAGCAAAAAAGAAAACGAAGTGGCCGCAAATCGGGATTCTCACACCAGCAACTTACAGCAAGCTTTAAGAATTACTAATTAGAACTTACCTCAACAATAAAAGCAGAGATACAACACAAGACAAAATTTATTAAAGACGGAAAAAGTGGAAGCAAATAGTTGAGAATTAGAATACCGTACGCAAAGCTTGCGGGCGTAGCGGTAGCGTCGCTCAACAGGAGCCCTCAAAAGGTAAGCGTGGGATGTCAGTATCGGGCTGATGACTATTTAACAGACTCGTCCACAGTTTCCTTCTGAAGAAATACAGTTTACCATCAATCCCAGTTTTAGGCTCACAACAGACCCAACGCGCCTTGGTGGCTTTAAGCTGCCGTCTCCAGTAGCGAACACAAAACTCGTAGACTCCGAAGGGCCTACCGGCGGCCCTGTTGCCGTTGTTTAGTGCATGATCTATCACTTGCAACTTGAAAGCAGCTGTACAGCTTCAGTATCGCCTCATAATGTGACAAGATTACCGACACAACATACAAAACACGCCGCAATGCACACTGGCCACTTTGGCTTGACTTGGATTGAATCTCTGTAGAATAGTACGCTTGATGCTTAAGAGATGGCGTGCGCTATCATCATAAGTGGCTGGAAAGAGCAGACGACATTATTGCAGCAGTTTTCGGGGGTGCGATAATTACTCGAGGGAAAAAAAGAAATCTTATTTTTGTTGGGCGATGTGGGGGGTGCGAGAATTATGCGAGTGCGAGGATTACGCGAGTAAATACGGTAGTACAAACAATATAACTAGCAGAGTTCAGACCACAGAGCCAAGAAGCAGAGATTTAAACTGCTTCTGGTTCAAAGAACTACATCTTAAATTGCATAAAGACTGAGCAGTGACTTGGCTAGGCAACAGTAGGTGATGATGAAAATGATTTTATCTTGAACCTGTGTGCATATTACAACCTGGCCGTAGGTGGCTAGGTTACTTCCAAATGAACAACATAGAGTATCATCGCTTGCAGCCAACCCTGACCATAAATAACTCATATAGAAGCGAATACATAAGCAAATCCTGCCAAAGGAAGTGGGCATGTGAAATGCGCCAGTGCTCCTCATGCAGCTGTACAAACAATAAAGACATACCTCCTTGCCAATTTTTTGTTGTAGCTTGCTAAGTTCATACTCTTTCTTTAGGAGGGAGAGAGCCAACAGGAGGCGCTTTGATATCTGGGAAGAGGTAAGAGAGAAAAGGGCAATGTTGACAAAAGCAGACTACTCGGTACCAAAAAACAAAAACGATGATGGTGATAGTTCGAGGTGTGTGAGCATTCCGAAATTTCGCATAACAAGTCGAATAGTGTTATACTCAATGAGGCACTTCAATTGAACAGAGTATATTGAATATACTGAATAAATTACCGAATTTTTTTCCAATAGCAAACATTGATGAAAAAACATCAAGAAAATAAAATATAGGAAGAGAGAGGGGTAAAATTGCTCGTTTTAATCATGACAGCCCAAGATGTATGCAGTCAGAGTTCAGTGTTGCCGAAGTGGCAGCATCATTATTCCCTATATTAATCATATAGTCATGATGATGTTGACTCGTGAATATTGCTTAATGGTAATATATGTTTGATTTAAAAACAGTCGGCAAAGTGTCACCCTGAGCACTAGCTACCGCTATATTCGAACCTGCAGTTACAAAATATTTCTCAGGCTCTAGTTGTTACTGCATATGACTTTGCCTCAGTTGATAAATTTGTGGTACTTTTTTATATTAGTTAAAAGTATTTGTGACATTCCTTTGTTAAACTTGTATATGTGAATTTGTTTCATGTGAAATGTGGGATTCTTGGGCGCTTTTGAATTAAAAAGTGTTACGTCACCATTTTGGGACTGTTTTTTTAAAATGACGGCTTTACAATTGAAGAACTGTTTGAATGGTATTCGATTCAGTTCTAAAATTCACAATTTGCACACCAATAATAATAATAATAATAATAATAATAATAATAATAATAATAATATAGTAATAATAATAATAATATAGTAATAATAATAATAACAATAATAATAACAATAATAATAATAATAATAATAATAATAATAATAATAATAATAATAATAATAATAATAATAATAATAATAATAATAATAATGTGTTGCAGTCATCTACACTGATACTGAAAATGAATGAAGGTACTCAGGATTATACATGACATATCAAAATTATTGTTTCACTCTACAAAAGCACACTGAGCAGAACAAACATTAAACATGCTTACATCGGTCTCTTCGAGGATTTGTTGAAGCTCATGAGATTCAGCACCGGTCAATGCTGCACCTAAGATGGTGAAGAAATTTGTCAAGTACATTAAACTAAATGCTGATTACACTCTATAAAAGCACAAAAAATACCGCTCAGTGTACTCCACTCAAACGAAAGAGCAACTGAGACACTGTTATGAGAACTATTCATTTCAACATAAATGGCAAAAGCCTCACAGGACAATGCCATATGTGCGTGCAAGCGTGAATGGCATGCATAAGGGCAACGCCGTTCACGCATGCTGTCAGCGAAGTATGCTGCTTACGAGAAGCACATTACTACAGAATGCTGTAAAAATGAAATCCTATGAAATATCAAAAGATATAGTGCTATAACATGGTAACATACTGAAGATTTTCATTCTACCTTGTCTTTATAGTATTTTTGATTTCATGGTGTTTTGCTTACAGCTCACTCTCTTAAACTTGGAACAGCAGGTGACACCATCTTGAACTGCCTAATCAAAGAAACGCGTATTCATGGAGCAGCTGAACATAAGACAAGGCCCTAATGGAACAGAAAAAAGCTCACGACAAGCATATCAACACAAGGTGATATGTACATTAAGACAAAATAATGAGTGATGAGATGTGAAGTAACTTTTCATGGCGTCAGTTGCCAAGGTATGTAAGATTTACACAGCAAGCATTTTTTATATATTGAATTCATCGGGACAGAAAATAAATTTCATTATAGAAGAATGCTGCACTTGATGAGGGCAACAAGATATTTTTAATATTTAAATGATGTCCATCAGGAACCATCTCATCTGTAGGTTATCACTGCACGCTGCAGACAGTTGCAAGGCGCTGGTGTCATGCAGTGGCATAGGTTTTACAATGCCTCTTCGACTGTACAGGATGCTGACTACTGTGCTTAAAAGCCAAGTGTCACATAGAAGCTGCTTTCAGCTGCTGTGTACAGGCCTTGTGTCGCACCATTTCAAATATTCTGTGAAATGAGCATGCTACAGCCAGGACCACACTCATATAAAGATACAACACTTGGAATATCAAAGTGGTGTACCTTAAGAAAACGGTAACAGAGTCATTTAAGCATTCAATTTTAACCATAGTTACAAAGACCCTGTTGCCTCAGTTTGAAAAACTAAATAAGGAGGCACTGCACTCTGAATGCTGAATGGAAAACTTAGGGATTTTAGTATGCACTTTCAAGCTTACACAAATGAATAGGCTTACCAAGGTCAGAGAGATAGACAGGGTTGTCCACTACTCGCTGCCCAGCCTGGATCATTTGCTGTATGGATTCTCGGTACAAGGGATTCAGCGCAATGATGTCACGGATGGTCTTGACTATCTCCTGCGTCACTGCCTACCATTGTACGAAAACAAAATAAATCAGGACATTTAACACATCGAAACATGACGACTCCTAGCAATAAATGAGCATGTGGCCTTTTATGCACCCCACAAATATGTCCTGTCACACGCTGCAGCAATTAATCCATCATGCCCAACTTGCCATCACGCAAACTGCATACCTACAAACAGAATTCATTCCAGCAGCAAAGCACTTTTGATGGTGTGGTGTACAGTTATGAGCAACATGAAAGGGAACACTGTCATTACATTCAATTGGTCATAGTGACTAAATGAATTGCAAGCATGCAGATGTTCATAATCCTAAGTGTTCTAGGAAAAGGGTCCTCTTACACAACCAGTAAATCACATGTAGATCTGTATATCACGAGTACTTGCTGGTTAATCATAAATTTGACATTCCCTTTTATAGTGCTCAATTTTGACTGTACTGAACCACAAACTCTCAGCAATTTTTATCATATAGAATGAGTTGCTGTCTGTGTGCCTTCAATGAATTGGTAAAGTCTGAAAAGAATACTGTCCTGTTTACTTACTTTCATTTCTTCTGTGATCGCGAACTTTTCGTGTGGCACATTTTCAACTTCTGCCATCAAAACAGGCCCCATGGGGACAGACACAGTGGGTGGAGGTGCCTGTCCCCCCTCCGAAGCAGAATCCTCAATCACTTCACTTGGGGGAACGGCATTGGCAGTGCGGCCATTTGCGTTCGGACGTCTCCTCCTTCGGTTTGATTTTTTCGCCTCTTCCCCTTCTGTCAAACAACAGAGAGAAAAAGAAAGTACAGCGAAAAATTGATCCGTGCCAATTACCACCACAATGTGAATAGCTTAATGGCGACTTAATGTCACTCAACCAGTGTTGCAAGGACGCACAATGCGTTTCAATGCTAAAGCTGAAAGTTGGGCTAACCTGTTTTTACTTGAATGCATTTTGCTTGCGAGAACAAGACAAAAATAAAAAAAATGTATACAGGACGCTCACTAGACGTCAACCGAAATTCTACTCCAGACCTAGACAAGCATGGAAGGCAGACAAGTAGGCAAGCATCCCCTCAATTACTCTCACAGAAACACAGCTGAGCTTCCTGTAAAGGTGCGCAAGTGAGACGTAGCCTCGCATGTGTTCCCGCTACAAGAATGTGTAATTTACCATTGGCTTTTTTACCAATAGTACGCAGAAATAGCAAAAGTAAGTTCTGTCTCCAGATAAGGCTCAGTTTCAGAAAGGGCTATAGTTATTTATGTGAATACAGCATACATATGCATAGGGCTGCACTAAATTATGTGCGGGTGCTGGTTACATCACACTGGATTGTTCATTCAATACCAGTCATGTAAAACAAGTAAATGCTATTCATATAAAAAATGTGAAATAAAGTGCACTGTATGTTAAAAATGAAACATGTTACTGCATTATATGAAGCTTAGTGTAACAGAACCCAACAGTAAACCAGAGGGCCGGACAATGCACCATATAATGACATTAAAGCGGTACCGACACAAAAATTTTTGCCTCACACTTTTTTACTGCAATGTCTTCCTGGGGGCCTGTTAGTCATAACAGGACACATCGTTTTTTTTTTTCAGTGAGTAAAAGATAATTATTTACAGGCTCATTATTACCGACCAATGTCGGTTTTGGTTTCAATAACGACAAGCCACCAGGTCATCCCCACCTAGCGGGTGTAATGCTCTACCATGTCAACCATGTCAGTACACAGAACTGCGATGCACTTTCGCATGATTTGCATCAACAACTTTTTGAACAGGAAACGGGACAGCAATGTCATCAAACACAAAACTTTCAACTCGCGCAACGCAGCCATGCACTCCTGAGCAGCTGCTGAGCAATAGTCTGCTGGAGCAAATGCGGCCAAAGAAAAATCGCAGCTAAGATGCCGTCATAACTTGATGCAGCATGGTCACATCAGGGGACCCCTTCGAAGGTGTCAATAGCACGATGGAATCGATCGCTCACGCAAACTTCAAAATTAATTTAAAATACCTTCCAAGTTATATTCGCTGTTGATATACGCATGTTCACAGGAATCAATCCTGCAGGCTGTCTCAACCACAAAATTTTGTGTCAGTACCCTTTTAAGTGAAAATCATCAGGTACACAATTCTTTCAATGACTAACTTTAGACAAATTTTATGTTTATTTGCATTGAAAAGCCCTCAAAGATAATTATGTTTTTAAAACATTTTTTTAAATTCAAAGTTAAATCGAAACTATTCAAGGTAATGCACAGGTCAAATTAGTAAATGTTCACTTTGCATTAGCGAATAGGCTACAGCGGAATGCTCACCTTCAACAAGCTGGCGAATAATCTTGACCCTAAAAAGAAACAGAATGCAAAGGGTTAAACTCAGACAAAATTTACTCTTACACTAATTACATTAACTCATGATATTCGCCAACTACCTTTCAGCAGCCACACAAGGACCTCATATGGTCTACAACATAGTAAAGAGCACATAACGACACGGCAAATTACAGACTACTAACAATGCAAATACGAAAAGTGATTCACTGGCTAACACTAGACAGTGATTTTGTTTGTGTTGTCAACTAGAGGAAACAATGACATTTTTTTGTCAGACTGCCACTGCAAATTTTCGACTAGGCCCATACCTTCTGTGAGCCATGACAATCATACGCAGCTTCTCTCCAAGGTCCTGAAGTTCATGAATCTGGACAAATGTCCCCACACTGTACAGGTCATCCAGCTTGTCTACCACTTCGGATTCATTACTGCAATAAGAAAAAGGAAAAAGAATAATGAGTACTTCGTTGAGAATATACGCATTTAGCACAAATGGCACAATTAAAGAGCAAATACTTTTCTTTGTTTTTTAATATTAACACCATGGCATAGCTTAAGCTAACATTTTGAAAGCTGCAACTCCATGCAAATGTTTAAAAAAAGCCACCAGCAATTTTCCAATTTCAAAAAAAAAAAATAATCCCACCTACCTGAGATCATTGCTAAATTGTCACAGTTGAATTCAGTTGCACATCCTACACTGTATGAGCACTGTTTTTTTTTTTTGCATTTTTACTCATTTCACCTGCACAGGAGGTTCTGCCAAGACTAGCCTTTCTTGTAGCCCCATTAAAGCACAAACTGAGTCATGGGCAAGAAATTGGACAGTATATTTATAAGAATAAATCCTGTCAGAGAGAGAGTTATTGTTCCATAGCTTAAAAGTTATGGCCATATGAGCAAAAAGTAACCTGCTATGTTACATGCATTCTCATATTTAACATTGCCTACAGGAATAAAATCTACTACTACTACTACTACTACTACTACTACTACTACTACTACTACTACTACTACTACTACTAATAATAATAATAATGATAATGATAATAATAATAATAATAATAATAATAATAATAATAATAATAATAATAATAATAATAATAATAATAATAATAATGACATGAATTCATGGGCTGACAGAAGATGTCAGACAACAAATGAGTAACACTTGACCATAGTCCCAACCTTTTTACTGCTTGTAACAACAGGAAAAATCAGACTCATATTTATAAATATACCTTGTTTTGAAACAGTTACATTCATGAATTATTTCATACCTTCAGCATTCCCCACACATTTCTTTATTTATTTATTTAAGGTACTTTCCCGGCTCGAAGGCACTACAGAAAGGAATGTTGTAAACAATCATAAGTGCAGTTTAAAAGAAAAGGAAAAACATTAACATTCATTATATTCTAATATTGATTACTTAGTAATATATACATATATATTCATTGACTATTTCAAAAATAGTTCATGAATAGTTCTGAAGTGTGGCTATTTGTTCTGGCATTAACTTTTTTATGGATATTTATTGCAATATAGCTGCCCCTTTTCAGCCTCTTTATTTTTCTCTGGAAGCTTGAAACATTACAGGCACAAAAGGCAAGTTTCTGGGCCAATTTTACTTTCAATTAGGTAAAAACCTACTATATATTAACTTTGCATTTGTGAAATAAGCAAAAAATTTAAGACTTAAAGATTATTTTTTGTGTTTGTGTGTCTGACATGACAGCAACTCACTTGAGGCAACGCAAAGTTGAGAGGGCTCACCTTTCGTCTCGTTTAAGAAATACGCCAGCATATGGCTGATTGAGGCGTACTTTTCGTCTTATCAAGTCGACAAGTGCCGGGTTAGAAACCTGCAACGTTGCATTTTGTAAGATTGTGCAATAAATAAAGAATGTTGCATAATCATATTAGTTCCCCACATAATTACCCACTGTAAACATTGAATGCTCATGAAATGTTACAGCACACATACAAACTATTTATGTCTCACATGTGAAATGCTGTACCAATCACAACACAAAATTAATTCAAACTTGGCTCTAATTACAGATGACAAGAGGTTAGCATTTGATAAAAATTTCATTATTGCTGTACTGCACGTACGTATTTTCCCTTTCGACTTCTATTAAAAAAAAAATCTTGTTCACAGGAAACAAGTGGACGATATCAACAAAAAATAGACCTGTAGGCTGTTCCTAAAAGTAAGTGCAAACTTATCACTGGGCGACCTTGCATAATACGCAGTGCCTTTCCGAGCTTTCAGATAGCGTACCTTCAACTTTGAACATGGAAGCTGAAAGCAAGGACGTAGGGTACACATATGTGCATGTTCCCACCCATTCCTAAACCGCAAGTGCACAGTGTCTGTGGTATGATGCTTTTTTTTTTGTTGAAATAATGAAATAAGTAGTCTCTAACAAAACTTAGAGCAACGGTGATACCGAAAGCTGCGCAAAAAAGAATTGGCGTTTGTAACTGGCGGTAACGGAATACTACTTCCGCATCTGGTCGCACACGAAAACGAAGCCGTGTTCCAAAGTACAGAGTCAAGCCATCAATGACGGTGTATTGCGCAGTATCTGCATCATCTCATCACTGCGGCGTGCTAGAGCACGAATTTAATGACAATGAACTTACCTCCACCATTTTTATAAACCTTGGAAAGACTGGGTTCCTACTAACAGCTATCACTGGAACTTGAGGCCAAATGTCAGGCACAGTTAGCGCAGTAACTGCACCGACGCCCTGATTAGGGTAATGAATAACACTGCCCTCGTCCTTCGGCGGATCGTCTTCTGGAAGCTCGTCGGGCTTCTGCTGATCGCAGTAAAGCCTCGCACTGTTCGTGAAAGCTCCCCCAAGAGTCTGGAACTTGTTGGTAGAGGGTGCGAGCCATGGTCTCCCAGCAGCGGCATCGCCCCTAAACTGTCGCCAGCTACCGAGGCGACACAACGCTGACGCGCTACTGTAGTGTCTCCAGTTGCTTCCGAACACACCTAATCTTTGTAATAGTCTTCGGGAAGTCGAAGAGCCAGAAACAGGTAATGCGCAGCTGAAGGCTCTCCGATGTGCTTCAGACGTTGCCGAGGTCACGAAGTGCGAAAGGTGGCTGCAGTGCGATAACCACGCGCATGCAGCTGTTCTAGTTGTCGCCGCACCAGCGTTTTTTCCGATGGAAATGCCACAGTCTTGCCGAAAAACTGCTGCATTCAAAAAGTTTCGCCGGGCCACCCGCATGGGATTCTTTAAGAGCGCCGCCATGATAGTCTTTAAACGTGCGTGGTGAAACCAGTGAAACATCTCTCGCGACTGAAAACTTTACGAATAGATTTACCGCCAGGGATGCAACAAAGTGACAAAGTGGCGCTTGATGCGCTACGGCTTCGCATTGATACAGAGTATTTTTAAGTAATTTGAGGTGAATATCATATAACCTATATTTCTTAACTAATAATTAAAGGGTAATCGTATTACATATTAACGAATCTGATAACTCTCGCGATATCTCATAATAAACGGCGCAGTGCGTTACTAGCGTTACTCATCAGTCTGTCAGTAGGATTTCGATTACACTTGTTTAAGTTGTGGTGCGTTGTTGTGCTGATTGCTGTGCTGCGCTATTGCGCTTGATTCGGGGCGCGGATTTAACGGTATCGCGCAGTTTAGGCGCACTAAAAGACTAGAAGATACCAAGGCCATCGCGCAAGACAGCGCGCCGAACACGGCCCGAAGGGCCGTCTGTACGCCGATGCTGTAAACAAGATGTGAACCGCATCCCGTGCAAGCAGCCGCGTCGTGCCATAAGATGGCAGAGCACGACTTCGACCCGCGGCACCATCGAAAGCATTTTCACGGCAATGCCGTCAGCCAGGATGATGACCGGGAAGGCTGTTTTCCCGAGGAATATGACCCTTTCGCTGGCGACGGCGATTTGATTGAAGACGACTCGAACATCTCTCTGACAGCGCCTCCGCAATCTCAGTAAGCAAATTGTTGCAGCCTCTGAACACACACATGTCGCTGCGGGATATGAGCGCTGGTTATAGTTTTCTGGCGAGTCCCTGAACGCAGTGATACCGTTGATGTTCGCAGCTGTTAATCTCCTCGACTAAACATGTTTGATTACGACGAAACTAGCAGAAGTTTTCTAGCTCCATTTCACCATCACGAGAGGAAGCACCAGACAACTTGAAGCACGAGCGACCGTTCGTATTGATTCATTTGTCATTGCTCGTTTTTTCTTGACATCCCGCACAACTGTCAGTGCTTCCTAAACCTTTGAAAGCTGTTGTTACAACGTATGTCAGCTTTCCTGTATAAAGATAATAAAAAGTATTGGACTCATGCGAGTGCCTCTGAATGGCAGACGCCAAGGCACGGCAAGAAGACATAAGGTAGTACTTTTTGCAACTCAACAGAGTTCTACCAAATGTTGTGTAGCGTTTCATGACTGCAAAATTTGCAGATGCATGTGTTTAGTTTAACGAGTTTAGGTGTGGCATGTAACATGCGTGGTGTTTGTGTTCTTTTCAATGCTATTCCAAACATGGCTAAGGCGGCCAAAGTGTCTAGAAGCAGTCCCAGACATTAATTGTGTTTCATAATGGACAGGTGGTACCATGGACGATTGGACCGGCATACTGCCGAGCAGCGTTTGCAAGCTGCTGGGGGTCTGGGCCGTTACCTGGTTCGAGAGAGCGACCGCAAGCCAGGCTCATACGTACTCTCCTACCTTGGTCACACTGGCATCAACCACTTCAGGTTTGCATCTATAACACTTATAGCATCCATAGTTAACTTCTGAAGACCACAACTTTCTTTCATATGGCTTTCAGTGAGACCCATATGATAAAATTCAACCTTGTTTGAGTGGAACAGTGTGATTAAGCGTGTGCAACTGTAATTTTTATGCTCTTTTACTTCATCAGTAATTTGGAGTTACTGACAGTTGTAAAGTGCAACTCTCACAGACTCGCTCCTGAGGTGAGTGTTGTTGTGCATTGTTCCTAGTTGTATTCCTCTATAAACCGAGCGAATGAGTGCAGCAAGAAATGAAAAACAAGAGGGTGAGAAAGAATGCCATGTATGCTGCATTGCACGCTTGTCTGCTAAACAGAGTTCGGAATGCAGTCACATGGAATTGCATTTTGCTTTCTTCAGATGCTATTGTGTATCCCAACAGAACATTTTACGGTGAAGTCAGCAAGTGTATTAAAACCTTTTGATAGTAATACCAATTATTGGTGTTTACCTACGTTTGTGCACTGTGTCCACCTTTCGCTTCGCATGGTCACTGTGTTGTGTTCAAGAAAGATTTTTTTTTGGTATTTTTTAGAGTGTATTAACCCTTTAATGCCTGAATTATGAAACTGCTAAACAATATAGATAATGCTTTTATTTTCCAGCTTTAAATAGCAAGCTTTAAATGATTCCACATTCAAATTATATAAAATACAACTTCAATGCATACTTTTATGTGTGTTGCAAGTTCTCCATATGCCACAGAAGCGAGGACCTAGCAACGAAAAACTTACTTAGAAACTGTGCAACATATTCCTGTGCGACCTCTCGGGTGCATACACTACAAATAAATTAAATAATTGAAGTTAGAACTTGTGTCACCCAGTCCAGGAAGAACGAAGAAGTGAGAGCTGTTGCACGTGCTTCGCGCTCTCCGCCATTGGTTCTAGCGTCAAATAGCTTTGACGAGACGGCGCTAGGTTTCTCATGCTGACAGCTACAATCCCAGTGCGTACTTGATAGCCGGCGTTGAAGGCAACATGCATTTCGTGTCTTGCTCAATGTATTTTGGTATGTCGCCAGTTCGCGACACTGGGCAGTAAAGGGGAAACACTGCGTAGAAACACACGCAATTCGTGCCATTGGGATGTTTTGTATGGCAAACCAGGAAACATGCATAGAGCTTCACTCGAATTTCATGCTAGGGAGTATTGTGGTACATAGTGTTCGTGAAACGTCACTTCCGCTGCTCTTGTCGTCTCCCACCGTTCCTGGGTACTAGAGGCTCCTTTCATGTGCTGCAGTGCTGACAGGTGGTCATCTCTTGCCACGTGCTATGATGAAAATCAAACTCTAGGTCTTGTATGTTGTACTTGGATTAACTTGTCGGACAATGCAAGAGCTTGGCAGTTGGCTCTATACAAATCTGTTTAATATCAAAACGTGAGGGACATCAACCGGCTTTCCAATGGAAGAGATGCCACCACACATATCGACTTGTTGCCCCCACGACCTTTGTGTACATACTTATTTTTATTGTTACCTTCACCACAAATTACGTGACCCAAGTACAAACGAAAGTCTAAAAACCCTCAATGTGCACAATATTCTCTGAGTCAAGGGTCTTGTAGTAAAGAGCTCTTTTTGAAACAATCATGTCGTTGTGTGAAGCGAGGTGCTGCTCACGCTACTAAAGTAGTTCATGCGGGAAAAAACAGCAATTTTTCTCCGGTTTCAAGCAGTGCCGAAGCTGAGGCTGTTTTCACAGCATTCATGAAAACAGGAGGAAAATGAAATATTACGTTTCCAAGGTGGCTGATTCGGGTAGTTGTACATACTGCTACAAAAATTCTTGTTACTTTTTCTGTCTCGTGTGAATTGTTTTTGCCGTTTTCTGTCATGAATCGCAATGGCAGACCTGGAAATGACGATAGCAGTTATTTATAGCAGTAATCACCAGTTAAATGAAGAACTCTGGATAGTTTACCTGGCCTTCAACTGGAATCAATCGAAAATTTGACCTTATTTGTGCTGTATTTAAACTTCCTTGTTTTATCACACAGCCACCCAAATCCCAATGTAACTTGTCAGTATAGTTGATTGGGTGATTGTCCAATTGAATTGAATTGGGGATTGATTAAAGTGCTTGTCCGTGCCTCAGCTATCACGCTCATCTTTCAAACCAAGTCCAGATATTGTCATCATGATATCAATGTCTTTTACATGCTGACAGTGCACGTAGCACGGAATGGTCGTTAGTGACAAATAGCTTGTAGTTGGAGTAATGATGGTAGAATATATTATCTCTTTGTATAGGCAAGTGCTTGACTAGCACAAGCTTGTAATGATTTCACGTGTGCAGAAGTGAATTAATATTGCTGACGTTCATTTCTTTTGATGTGCGCCAGCCAAACACACTGGTGCTCTCAGGGAAGTCGCAGTGTACGTTCACAATACTTCCGGTAAACATTTCCAAGCTCCCTGTTCGTAGGAGTTATAGACGACTCGCTTCATCTGCAGCTGAAAATTGCACAAATTGGCACATTGCGGGCTAACTGAGCGGGTGCAAGGGCAACATAACTGTGAGCTGTGATATTGTCAATAGGTACTCAGGTATGTCAGTGGTGCTCACAAGAAGTTATCATACTAACACAATTGTAGGTCAATCTGTTATATCTAAATTCGAAATCTGAAGTTGGGGGCTCGTTTTGCGATCAAAGTTGAAACTAGAGGTTCTTCTTCTTTCTTTCTTTATTTCCCCTCCCTCTCGAGCAATTGTAAAAGGGCCGATTTGGGTCAACTTACGGTCATGTAAATACTACGAATCAGTGCTAGTTGTTTAAGTTCTTTAATAAACAACTGATAAGATGTACTGCTAGCTTTATATACTACTGGCCTTTACAGTCAGGACACACATCCTTCAAGAGAAAATGTTGGAACATCAGTGACAGGGCCAGATAACGTTGACGAGCCTGCTTTGCATTGACATTGACCCAGGATCACTGCTGTCTGCGGAGACTACTACATCGGTGGCCGTCAGTTTGACTCGCTGTCTGACCTCATTGGCTACTACACCGGCTGGTCGGACTTGCTCAAGAAGGAACGCCTCATTCAGCCAGTTTCTCCTCCCGAGGCAAGCATTGAATTAATTAGGTGTAAAAAATGACACTTTTTTTCTTGCTAATGCTATTGCATTGCTTATTCATAGCTGTTTAAGAACTGAAAGATAAAAAGGCTGCAACTACTTTGCATACTTGCTCCACTCTCTACCATATTTTGTATTAGCTTGTCTTTTTTACACTATAGTACTGATAGTTTTTTTTTACGTGGACATAAATTTTTATTGTGGCAGAAAAGCAGAAATACATACAGCACCACTAGTAAACCTGTTTGATTATTTTGTGTAAAGTGCCTAATTCTCAAGCTATCAGTTTCATGCATTGATATTAGATATCACTTCCATGCTTTGTCAGTATAAAGCTCAATAGATGCCTTAGTGAAATTCAATTGCTTCAGGTTCTTGGGACCCCATGATAGCACAAGAATATGAAGTGCACACCTATATTGCGCTTCATGGCTATTGATGTTTGCTACTGTTTCAGCACTTTTGATGGTGGGAAAAATAGAGTACAGGTGTGTAATGTGAGGACATTAATCACGAAATCATGTGGTTGACTACGCTATGCCGAGCAAAGACAAGGGAAGGAATAGAACAACGATGGAGAGACAATGGATATGTATCACAGCTGCCAGCCCGTCTTAGAGCTTACAGTTGCGATAGTTCTGATAATCCTTGTTGTGCTTCTGTAGTTGTTAGCAATGTGTTACACTTCTACTACTCAAGAGTATTGTAATTATGCTAGTGTCATCAAAAACAAAATTGAAGAGGATTTTGTGTTTATCACGAAATGCTCTAAAAGTTGCAAGAGGTAATGTTGACTTGAAATAAACGCTTTTAGGTGTACATTTAATTGAGCAGCATAGGTCAGGAGGTAATATACAGCTTGTTATTTCATGTCTGCCAGCTTATTCTGTCATCTTATAAGCCTTTTTGTAACTATACCTTTTTTTGCTTGCTTGTTTACACGTCCAACAGCCTGTCAATGACAAGAAGCGAGCCATTGCAGTCCTGCCATATGTGAAGATGGCTGACACAGATGAACTAAGGTCAGTGACCTGTTTATAGCGCTCATCTAAGATATTATTTTGTTTTTGGTATTGAGAGAGTAATTTTTTCAAACACTTCAGTCTTAGTAAAAGTAATTTCCGGCCTTTCAAAGGTTAGTCTTTGTTGCTCATCTGCTGATAGCAGTTAATGTAATCCAACTTGTTTGAGGTGTTCTTATCTGAGGCGTTTGTGGTACAGCTTCCAGAAAGGGGACATCTTTGTGGTTCACAATGACATGGGTGATGGCTGGCTGTGGTGCACCCTGCATCGCACTCAAGAAAGTGGGCTCGTCTTCAAGGAGCTTTTGGAGGAACTGGTGAGCAGGGATAGCGTGGCCATTCTACTGAAACTCTCCGTTTTGCTTTCAAGTAGATATATTGAATCCGTTTACTTCTTAGCATATAATTCTGTTAACAGAGTAAAATTAGCATATCTTATCATAGTCGTTGAAGTGTAACCAGTTTCTTTTTTTAAATTATTTTTTTGCTATGCAGGACGATAATGTAGATCCGAACGAGATATACCCTTGGTTTCATGGTGACATCTCGAAGGAAGCTGCTGTTGAAGAGCTTGCAAAAAGTAAGCTCTTACTACTGCTCTATACTATGTTGATTGTGTGCATGTATCTGTGCAGTTTGCTTTTTATACTTGGTAAAATAGCATTGTTATAAACGAACAAAAGTTGAAGCTTTATTTGGAGGTAATGATGAGGAGGGCATATGCTTAGATGTTATTTTGGGATGGTGTTTTTAGGCCTGTTGCAACATCTGATAGATGAACACAATCTCAAACTCTATGACCTTTATTCCCTGTCTAGTGGGCCCGGGAAGCTTTCTGGTGCGACCAAGCGACAATTCACCAGGGAACTTCTCCCTGTTCTTCCATATTAACAACACCATTCAGAGGTTTCGAATAGAACGAAGAGGAAACCGTTATGTCATGGGTGGACGAACGTTTCACAGGTAGCGTGGCAGCATCCCTCATCTCGTTTTACGTCATTATTTCGTTGCGTGCATCTGAGCCAAAAACTTGAGTTTTTGCCATTACTAGCTCGCTTGCGCATCTACGACTGGCGATGATGTTTTGCTATAACACATATGATAAAGGCCCGGTGAAAGGTGCTGTAGTATCTGGGGTCTCAACATTGTTAGGGCGCTTGCTCAGTCTGTATGTGGTGGCAAGTGATTACTGTTCTCGTTTCGTTGCCGTATACTTAAAAATTGTTAATTAGCTCACATTCTGTAACATTGTTGACTCTATATAGACTCTTGATCCAGCAGTGTACTAATGGACTTTGTTACGACTATAGGCTAAATGACGCAGCAGAGTATGGAACATGACATGGCCCTTTTTGGAGTTTCAAGACTCGCATACGCTTTTCTGATTGTTACGTAGTTGCACCAGTGAACTCAATCTCAATATTACATTGAAGAACAAGACATATTGCATAACCATGTGTTCTCTTCTTCGACGAAATTACATTACCCTCATTGTTTGGTAACTCCATTCTAAAATAATTGTTACACATGGAACCTTTCTTATGTGTGAAAATTCAGTAGTGGTGTCATTAACAAAGCATCTTCAATTGAATATTTTTGCCTTCCCAACGAGAAGTTCTAGCATTGTGCAGAGTGTGTTATAGATTGTTGTCATTACCCTTGGCCTTATAAGAATGGTGGTTGTGTTTGGCAGGTGTGCTGACTGCTAACAGTTTCCTTGTTGCTGCATCATGATACTGATTGTAACGCTTTTTTTAAAAAAAGATGTTTCTCTGCCTTGTTTTCAGTCTTGAGGCGGTGGTGAGCCGCTATAAGGTGGAACAAATTGTGGAAGGCCATGTCCTCGGAGACCCCGTGCTGAAGGTGCGTAACTTTTCTTGTTGTAGCACTCTTTTTTATACTTTTTATGCTTTTGCACTCTGATAGACATAAAATGTAACAGACATAAAACTTAACACATCTTTAGACATAAGACACACCTTTAGACATAAAGCGTAACACATCTGTGTAGACAGTGTTCTAAAGAGTATTTCTTTCTTCTCTATATATTGGTAAAGATAACCAGTTTGTTATTGAGCTGAAGTGTTTAATTAAGCCTGTTTGGGAATAAAGGCATGGAAATGCAAATATTAGTTGTACATAGGAAATACAGGCTGAGATACTGGCATTTGCTATGAGTGTACAGTGGTGTATTGTAGTTTGAACAACCAGCTTGTTTTATCTTGCACGAAGGTTCTTCGGTGGACTAGTTTGTTCATGGACATTGTGGCAAAACACTGCAGAAATTGAGAACCATTGCGCATTACATTTCTCCTACATTGGACCCTTTCAGCACTGTTACCTGTGGTCTCATCGTCAGATTTTCTGTGCGGTTTTGCCACGATTGTTATGTTTATTATTATTTTTTTCTTCTGCAAGCACATCACATAAGCATCAACACTGTTCGTGTTTGTTCCTCACCTGCTTTTGTCTCACCTGAATTGTTTTTCACAAGCATTTAGAAAAATTAATCTTTATTCATATGTAACCGCGGAAGCTCATACACATGTCACTTTAAGTTTGTGACATGTTCTTAATTTTGAGTTTCAGGCCCCTTACGAGACCTGTCACTCGAGCCGGGCTGAAGAGCTCCAGCATCGGTCGCGCGACATTTATGCCACGCTGCGGGAGAGCCGAGAAACTGGCATGGCAAAGCGCAGCAAAGGCGTTCGCATGCAGGGCTACCTCTCCAAGAAAAGTGAGCACCACTGAGGCTCATTGCGTTATCTTCTAGCCCTTCTGTGTCGCAGATCAGTCCCTCTCGTCAAGGCTTTGTGTTCGTTATTCATCAGTCTTGCTTCCTGATGGCATAGTGTTTTAGGTTATTAACGTGATAAGTTTTGAATGATTTATGTGTTTGAATTGCAATATGAGGGTCAATAAAAACAATTAATGGGGTTTTTATGCCCTAAAGCTATGATATGATTATGAGATAGTATGCGGTTGTGGAGCGCTCTAATAGTTTAGACGGCCCAGGGTCCTTTAATATGCACTTAGATAAATCCAAGCATACTGACCTCGGTCATTTTTCCTCCCTCGAAAATGTTATGAGACACTGGGACTTACCGTCTTTGCCGCTACTTGATAGTGCTGTGCAACTGGCAGTCATTTGTGATTAGGAAATCATTTGTGCAATGCATAGGACAGGCAACCGATGGTCAGTAACAGCGACCGAACAGTTACCGAGGGATGGGAAATGCAGTCGACAATGGCAGCGAGCTATACAGAATGACAAAATTGAGAAGTTTGCGAAGATGAAAATGAAATTGGCTTGCACAAGATTAAATTAAATTAGTCATGAAGTAACACTTGGAAATCATTCGGGGAAACCTTCATCGTGAAGTAGACCGAAAATGAGCTGAAAATGAATGGCTGTTTATTTTGTGTGAGGGTATTTAAAGCAGCGTAATACATTTTGCAATATGTTACTTGAACCAGCCTCTATGTATTTACTTTCTTCACATCCCAGGTGTGGGCAACAAGAAATGGAAAAACCTTTACTTTGTCCTCAATTCCAAAGAACTGCACTTGTATTTTTTCGACAACCCAAGGGTGAGTTGTTTCCTAATGCTGTTTTGTAAACGTGGAATCAGATGGCAAACTGTGATGGGTAAAATTAATTTTTTGTGACTATGTGAAACGAGTGGAGACGATAGCATACTAGTAATAATTGATGGAATTTAACGTCCCAGAACTGTGGCATGATTATGAGAGATGCCGTAGTGGGAGGGCTTATATAATTTTGGCTACCTTGGGTTCTTTAATGCGTGAAGTACACAGGCCTCGAGCATTTTTGCGCCCATCAAAAATGTGGCCAGGATGCGATCACGCGACCTGCGGGTGAGCATTTGAGCACCATAACCACCGGGCCATCTTGACGGGTCAAGAGCTGTACTGTCAGTAAAGCAGCTACCTTATTGCCAATACGAACTATGTGTCGACCTGAATGTTGACATTTGTTTAAAGGCTTTTTAGGGAATTGCAGTTATGAAGCTCAAAATTGCATTTTTTGTGTTGGGTTTCAGAATTCATTGTCCACGCTCCATTTCTTGTGTAATTTGCAACTTCCAGAACTTTGAAGAATTATGCATCTACTCTACCTGCGAGGTTCAAGCAATCGTCGTCATCACCCCTTTATCTTTTGTTTTTCAGCGGACAAAGCCAAAGGGTTTAATAGATCTCAGTTATTCCTACCTGTACATGGTTCATGACAGTCTTTTAGAAAGGTATGAACTCACTTTGTCGAGTCCACGTTTTGCGTGCCAGATACATGCATATTCTGTTTTTCTCCTTTTCACTCTCAGTAGTTTGATGTATCTTTGTAGGCATTAGATGCTGCTCTCCCTCTTTTCGCGTGGTGAATGTTCCGAAGCATTTTCTAATACACTTTGCTTCATAGTTCACAACCAAAATTATTGCTGTGTGCTAATGAATATAATTTGATCATGTTATATAGTTATACTGGTAATGTGCTTTACAGCACTCGATAATGACCATTGGTTCCAAAATTGTGTGCACCCTTGCTAATTACTATTGCAGCTAATGTCTCAATAACACTAAAAACAAAATTGGTACATTCAATTTCTCTTTTTTTTTTTGTAACTTTTCTGCTTTGCACACTTCTTTTGATTTTTGACATGGCTTCTTTTGAGAGAGAGCCATGACTTGAAAGTTTTGGTATGCAGTCTACCGCTTGTGTAAACTTGTCTCAGGTTTTGTGATATGAGCATCCAAATAAATTCTGAATTTAAGTTGCCTTTTATGGGATTTAGTTTGTTATAACCATCAACCTATGCCATCGGCCTGCAAACAAACAAAAATACACCTACTTCAGTTTTCTTTCTCTTTTTTTCTTCCAGACCCAATTGCTTTCAGATTGTTGAAAGGGCCCTTCCTTGTATCAGCACCGTGTATTATCTGTGTGCCAGTTCCTCCGATGTGGTTCGAGTAAGTTCAAATTTTGAAAAATAGCAATAGATAAAAGAATGTTTCTTTTTCTGTTCTCTGCATACTTTGCCATAGCAAATGCCTTTCTTTGGGGTGTACAGGACATCCTAATTTTATATCAAGATTCACTGATGTTGGTAGCATTTCATTGAACTGATATTAGTAGCAAAAAAAAGAGGAGAGTCACCTGTGTGGTGGCAAACACTACTGCTAGACATAGCTGGACACTGTCAGGCATGGTGTCCAGGGACTGAAGCCCATGGGCTGGGCCTTAGGGACATATATTCTCCAACAAAATATGGCAGTCATTTTTATGTTCAGTTGTTACACTGTCTACATTCTTTTATTATTTTCCTCTAGTAACATACATAAAGCTGTAGTAAAAGCCCATGGCATTAGGCTTATCAGGATAGAGTACTGAGAGCTTTCGCTGTCTGTTTTTTTGTGTAAGAACCTTATTTCGTCCACCAAAATTCTGCACTGAATCAAAGGTCTGGTAGACAGTCGTCCAGCTGAATCAACATAGAAATATCTTCAAATCTTTGCTGAACCCACGTTGCTTAATCACTTAATGTTATAATGTATGTCTGTGGGTTTCAATTAATTCTCACCACACAAAGACTCAGCATTCATGGCCTAAGGAAGCATGTAGAGCATAAACTTGAAGTGTCACTTGCGGCTATGCTGAAAACCATTGTTGGGGCCGGTGGCTGCTGTTGCAGAACGCAGTTGGGGCTGGTGGTTGCTGTCGCAGTTGCGTTCTGCAACAGCAGCCACCGGAAGGTGACATCTTAACATTTCAACTTCCTTGTAACATTTTAACTTCCTTGAATTAGCTTTGACGGCTCCATGCTAGAGTTGGCAGCAGTGCGACATCCTTGTTTCAGGAATGGATGAGTGCGGTGGGTCCCCTGTGCGTGCCACAGCTGGCCAAGGGGTCGGTCGGTCGAGGTGCCTCACCATCCGTCTCCCAAGTGCGCTCGCTCAGCCTCACATTGCTCGAGGCTCACAGGTTGCCTGTCCGCCTTGCCCCACACCCCTTCTGCATCATTTCCCTCAACCAGGTGATCTCTCGCTCCCACTTTCTCTCTTTTTTTTGGATATCTCAGCGTAAGAAGCCATTCCACGTATTCTAATCATTGGCTGGGAAAAGATGTAGAGCTAACTTTGACGTAATGTAATATACTTCCTTGCCCGAGGGGCTCTCTTGGACTTGCACTCACCTATGTTTTCCTCAGCCTGACTGACTTTAACTAAGACTCGCTGAAATTTTCCTCCATCAGAATAACTCGGACCTAAACTCGCCAAAATAAAGTACTCACTTGGACTCGCTCAGACTCACGGCCCTATCCGAGTCTTCATGAGTTGACTCACGTGTCCAGTAGCATAAATACAGCTTGAAGCATTTTGTTGATGTTTACGTATAACTTTAGTTGGATTCAGTGGCTATGCCAATGTGCATAACTTAGCTGGCTATCTGCGAAAAGCACGTTTCTGTGAAAAGCGTTTCTGATGGTTTAGTATATTATGTAAGGGTAAGTGTGAAAGTAAACAGGACAGGTTACTACTGGCTGTGATTGTTGCTTCTGATGCCTATAGCTCAAAGGTCTCAGGAGTTTACTAATAGTGCTAGATGCATTATAACTGTGGACTGCCTACTGCACTTTGTGTTTATCTATGTGTATTCATAGGGTTTCTATACTTTGTCTACCTAGCCAACTTTTAATGTTTTGGATTCTGAAGTTTTCAAAGTTTCTCTAGTTAAATTGTCTCACCATATTGAGAGCATTGATTTATGTTTGTTTTTTGCTGGTATTTCTGTGTTAGCGTTTACTCCTTGCCACTTTTTGCATGGCAAAAGATGCTCTTGCAATTGCTTGCGTCACCTCTACTCTTGTCTGCTTTTGATTAGTTCTGCTTAAGTTGCACGTGTCCACTCTTGATGTACACTATTTCTCCTAACTTCCTGCTTCCTTGACACTTGGCTGGAAACCTCTTCATATTCAAACCACCTTTTTTTTTTTCCCTTACCTATCCCATTACTTAGTGGAAATTTTCGCGGGCCATTCTTTGTTTCTCAGAGCTTCTTGGTCACTTTGGTCACACGACCTGACTGCTTCATCTTGTGGGATGCCGCGTAGATGGGAGGATACATCCCAACATGAAACATAAGAACTGTTTATTAGCGTGGTAGCAGCAGCGCAGCGAGCCTGCGGACGCTGTGCACGAATGGTTGGAAAACAACTATAATCTTGCAAGCTTGGCAGCTTGGGTTTATAGCCACTGGTGATGGCGTCGGCCTTTAGTGGCGCTGCGGTGGCGCCGTCCCTTATCGGACGCGCGTTGCACCATGCGGCAGAGTCACGCCGGCTGCGCCGGTTTGTGTGCTGTGTGACGCCACAATCTCGCTCTTTCTTTTCTGCTTTGCATGCCCTGCACAGTGCGAAGATTATTCAATATTTCAAGCGAAGCTCGAATGGACTGGCCTGTAAAAAAAAAAGCAGTGCATCAGGCACGGCCATGCCAAGCTTCGCTTTCTTCCAATCTCCTGATTGTAGAAAGGCTCCTGCATTTTTTTGCCCGCTGCTCCATTATTCTTTTTTTTGGCATGAGTAGGCTCTCTCATGTTCACACATCTTTCATGTACTGTTTGATGTTAACACTGGTATATTATGCCAGGCTAAATCGTTGATAGCCTTTCTTTATTATTTTCTTTCCGGTGTGTTTTACTTGCTGTCACTCCTCCATGAAGATCCGCCCATGTTTCCTGTGCAGTCCTATTGGCACATGACGCTATGTTAGTGTT
This sequence comes from Rhipicephalus annulatus, assembly GCA_013436015.1. Classification (NCBI taxonomy): domain Eukaryota; kingdom Metazoa; phylum Arthropoda; class Arachnida; order Ixodida; family Ixodidae; genus Rhipicephalus; species Rhipicephalus annulatus. Next base: position 322,813 of record WOVY01010215.1, on the reverse strand, counting down.
TTGGCTTTAATGTCCGATGAATTCCTTGTTGGCAATAGGTGAAGGTGTGCCGCACTCAAGTCAAGTGCCCACCTGATCCAATCTGGGAAGAGGACTTTCTGCTCGAGTGAGAATTGTTTGCTTTACTTATTCTAAGTCTGCAGTTAAGTGTGGTTCTTGCAAAATAATGTGGAGTATTTGCAGCTGAATGGACGTTTTGATTTTTGCAATAGCTCTTGGTGCTAAAGAAGCCCTAACGTAAGTATTTTTAATAAAAAGGCTAAAGTCTTTCATCCTTCGTGGCATGGTAGTTGTGTAATTCTAGAGTGTCTTGGTCTTGGAAACTTTAGTCTTTTCATTTTCTGTTTGCAAACCTTTGATTCCACATATCTGGCACATATGCACAAGTTTTGGGCTTGAGGATGTGCCATGGAAAGATGTTCATACCTGATATGCAAAAACATGGGCTAATAAGACAGTGAAGGTTCACCTTGGATTGTACAGTGTAGAAGTGACCAACCTTAACACTATGAATAAATACTGACTCATGGTCACTGCATTTTATAACTATTTTTTGTAGTCTTGAAAGGAATAAAGTTATGCTTAGGCATAACTTTGTTCCTTATGATGTATGGCAATTCAGGGTAATAATAGTAATTTTTAAAAACTTGCCTAAAACTTTGTTAGAGATAGCTACAGTGACGTTGAACTGCGTTGACTGCTTGAGCCAAATAGAATTTAACTCGTACTTTGTCAAGAGGAACTGGTTACTTGTTAGACTTTTTTTGTTTCTTTATTTGAAAAAGCTTGAAAATTGAACTTTTTTTTGTATATACGTGGGTTTACTAGAAGATGGCGCTGTATGTGCAAAAAAAAAAAAAAAGGTGTTTGAGAATGCTCAGTTGACTACTGTTGACAAAGCTGTCTCTTACTACCCTTGCTTTAATTCTGTTATGTTCAAGATTACAAGTAGTGTGTTGCCAAAACATTTTTGCCGTTGCCTTTGCGATAACAAGTTCTAAGTTTGTAGTACTACTCTCTTAAGAGCTTGTTTCTTGACTGTTGGTTACACATTAATAATAGCAATGAATCTGAGTTGCATAATGACTTTATTATGGAACTTCAATAAAATTGTCATTCCAAAGACATTCAGTTGACCTTTGCCTGAACCTGTGATCTGGTTTTTTTAGGGACCTTCCGTCAGACGTCACATCTTTCACCATTACTCTTTACACTAAAGGGAAAAGGTCAAAAGACATGGAAATGGGTAAGCCATCTGAACTTCCCGTATTTTCGCATTCTTACACTGTCCTTACTAGTGTTTTTTCTGCTTGACTTGTTGCAGTAGAAAAGCACTGGCAGTGTTTTTGGCCCTTCAACAGGTCTAATTGTGTACTTTTTCCCTTTCAGCGGAAGTCACTGTTGAGTTGGACAGTTTGGTTAACTGCGAAGAAACGGAAGAATGGTTTTCTTTGGGTGGACTGACGCCTCCGATTCGTGAAGACTGGGGGTCCCTGCGTGTGCGAATCCGCTACGTGCATGAGGTCATTATGCCACTGGCTGAGTACACAGCCTTCAAGGAGGTGTGTTGATTGCTCGTCAATGCTGCTTCACTGTGTGAGAGATGGAAAGCCAATGTCCCTATACAAAGCTTAGTCCTTTTTTTTTCTGTCTTTTCAACTGTCAAGCCTCTGTAACCAGTGCTTCCCGAGCCCCAGTTTGGCTCGAATATAATGTACTATACTACAGGTAGAAAATTATGCAAATAATATGCAAAGTGCTTACAAATTGAAGCACGAAAACTGGGGCTAAATAATCCACATGTCTTCATTTTTGCCAACTCTAGTCACGTCAGTGTAATTTCTACTCAAACACTTTATTGGGGCCAGCATTGCCGTTACAAGCCATATTTGTAGTAACTTGATGCAGTTACCTGAAGAAACTGCACATAACAGTCATTATACTAGTAGTAGATTTGTTACGATGTAGCCCAACCTATGAGCCTTCATGTATATGAGCCCTCAGGCGCAAGAGAGCGGAGCCCCGACCCTCAACGACTGGAACCTGGCGAATTGACTCCTGTACACCAGCGTTCGAGCCGTCGTCTTCGAGGAGACCCGCCTGAATTCGGACCGCTCACCACTGCTCCAGCAACGCAAGCAGCTTTTACAAACGACCCCACAACGATGGCCACCGCAGGTTCTACATCCGAGCTCATCGTGTCACCACCGTGCCTGCCTGAGCCCTTCCACGGTGACTCGCACGAAGATGTAGAAGACTGGCTGGAACATTTCGAGCGAGTCGCAAGGACCAATGCCTGGGATGAGACAAGGAAACTTGGACGCGTGTACTTTGCGTTGCAGGATTCAGCGAAGGTGTGGTTCGAAAATCACGAAGCGGTGATAACAACATGGGAAGATTTTCGACAACACTTGCTCGCTGCGTATGCCAGCACCGATCGCCGAGAGAAGGCAGAGAACGCTCTCCAGTCCAGGAGTCAACGCACGAATGAGAGTGTCAGCATGTATGTCGAAGACATGTGCCGGCTCTTCAAACGCGCTGATCCGAACATGATGGAAGAGAAGAAACTGCGCCACCTAATGCGTGGAGTCAAGCAGGACTTGTTTGCTGGGTTAGTTCGCAATCCACCACGCACGGTTGCCGAGTTCCGCACCGAAGCAACAACCATAGAGAAGGCGCTACAGCAGCGTGCCCGTCATTACAACCGAGACGCCAGTAGCGCACCAGTGGACGTCCTATCGGCAGGCCAAAGTAACAACAGTGAAACGCTAAGAGAACTGGTGCGATCCATTGTAAGGGAAGAGATTCAGAAGTTGATGCAGCCACAAGTGATGCCAACAGTCTCGACCCTCGCCGCCGTCATTCGTGACGAAGTCCGGCACGCCATCCTTCAGCCGGAACCTGAGCCGCAACCTGTTCGACTGGAACAACCACTGCAGACACGTCGCATACCAACGTACGCGGACGCTCTACGCCAGCCTGCCGTGCACAATGCTTCTTTCGTAGCCCCCAGTACACGCCCGTCGGCTTCGCATGGCTCGCCCTTTCTCGGAGAGCTGAGACCACGAAAAAGCGACGTGTGGCGCACACCCGACTGGACGCCGCTTTGCTTTCATTGCGGAGAGGCTGGACATCTTTACAGAACGTGCCCATACCGGAGGGCCGGCCTGCGGGGGTTTTCTGTGAACGCACCATGCCCGCGTAATGGTGAAAGACCCATGGAGATAGAAGATTACCTGTCAAGGCAGCAACTCCCATCTGCTAGTTTTCAGCACCAGCCAAGGTCACCGGCGCCGAAACGTTACCGATCACCGAGCCCCCGGCGTCCAAGTTCCCCATTCTCAGGTCCACCAAGACGTTCAACGAGCCCGCGGCAGGAAAACTAAGTCCAGCGACCTGTGGAGGCAAGGCCGCTGTTGTTCGACAAGGCGAAGATCCTCCGTCAAGACCCGAGGGTAGCAGCGACAGGCAGAAAAGAACGGCTAAGATAAGTAAGGAATCAATTTCTTCGGACTTGCGCGTTACGGTGGACGAGCGGGAATTGAGCGTTTTAGTCGATACCGGTGCGGATTATTCAGTCGTCAGCTACGCGTTCGCGAGGGATCTCAAGAAAGTTTTGACGCCGTGGAGTGGTCCACAAATAAGAACGGCTGGGGACCACCGGATAACACCAGTGGGAAGATGTACCGCGAGAATAGGAATTCAGGGTGCTACTTACGTGGCTGAGTTTATTGTACTTCCGGAATGCTCAAGGGACGTAATTCTCGGGATGGATTTCTTGCTAGCGAACGGTGCCATAATCAACCTACAAAATTCTAGCGTTTCCTTCTCGACGAAGCTGGCCATAGACGAGAAGGAGGTAGAGAGCACTGCATTGCGGGTTATCGACGAAGACATAACCGTGCCACCACGATGCAGCGTGCTGGTTGGCGTCAGAAATGACACATTTGCCGATTCCGAAGGCATAGCGGATAGCAACGTCGAGCTGCTACTAAAGAAAGGCATTTGTGTAGCCCGGGGCATCATTCAATTACGTGATGGGTGCGCCAGTGTGTTGCTCACAAACTTCGGAAATGCAATACAGCATGTTGCAAAAGACACTGCCATTGCCTTTCTGCACAGCTTTACTGCAGCGACAGATTTGTGTGGCCTCACGTCAGCACCACCTGCTTCGGGAAGTACGGATGATGTCGGAGCTGCGGTTTCAATAAATAGAAGTCTATCATCAGGCGAAAGGCAAATCATACAGGACCTCATAAGAGACTTCTCAGAGTGTTTCTCCACCTCGTCAAAAGTACGTCGCACGCAGATCGTTAAACACCGAATAATAACGTTTACGAGCAAACAAGACCTGTTCATCAAAACCCGTACAGAGTTTCACCCAAAGAACGAGAGGTCATAAAGGGTCAAGTGCAAGAGATGCTGGAGGATGATGTCATCCAACCATCCAACAGTCCGTGGGCATCGCCAGTAGTGCTTGTGAGGAAAAAGGACAACACGTTGAGATTCTGCGTTGACTACCGGAAACTGAACAGCGTGACCAAGCGCGACGTATACCCCTTGCCACGTATCGATGATACATTAGATCGCCTACGGCATGCCAGATATTTCTCGTCATTAGATTTAAAAAGCGGGTATTGGCAAATTGAAGTGGATGAAAGAGACCGCGAAAAGACGGCTTTCGTAACTCCGGACGGCTTGTACGAATTTAAAGCACTCCCATTCGGCCTTTGTTGTGCGCCAGCGACATTCCAGCGCATGATGGACAGTGTTCTATCGGGTCTCAAATGGCAGTCATGTTTAGTATACTTGGACGATGTTGTGGTATTTTCTGCAACCTTTGAACAGCATATAGAACGACTACGTTCAGTGCTTCACGCCATCCAGTCGGCCGGCTTGACTATTAAACCGGAAAAGTGTCAGTTTGGATATGAAAAGCTTCGTTTTCTCGGTCATGTGATCAGCGCTGAAGGTGTTGGCCCGGATCCGGACAAAACTGCGGCCGTTGCGCGATTCCCCAAGCCGAGAGACAAGAAGGAGGTGCGTCGATTTCTGGGCTTGTGCGCTTACTACAGACGATTTATAGAAAATTTCTCGAAAATTGCTGAACCTCTGACCAGACTCACAAAAGAGGAAGAATCATTCGTTTGGCATAAGGAACAAGAGAGAGCTTTCGAGGAACTAAAGAAACGTTTACAAGCCCCACCGATCCTCGCACATTTTGATGAAACTGCGGACACGGAAGTCCATACAGACGCAAGCAATCTTGGTCTCGGCGCGGTACTAGCTCAATGGCAAAATGGAGAAGAGAAAGTCATAGCCTATGCCAGTCGCACCCTGTCAAAAGCTGAAAAGAACTATTCTGCAACGGAAAAAGAGTGCTTGGCAGTTATATGGGCGATTAGCAAGTTCAGGCCATATCTCTACGGCAGGCCGTTCCGCGCCGTCAGCGACCACCATTCACTTTGCTGGCTGGCGAGCTTAAAAGACCCGTCGGGACGACTTGCGAGATGGAGCCTCAGGCTCCAAGAATACGATATTACAGTTGTATATAGGTCGGGAAGAAAACACAGCGATGCTGATTGCTTATCACGCTCGCCACTGGACTCTACCTCTTCAGAAGAGGACGACTTTCCGTTCCTTTGTGTTGTGAAGGCTTCAGATATCGCCGAGCAGCAACGGTCCGACACAGAACTGCTCCCATTGATAAAATTCCTCGAAGGGCACGACTCCCAAGTTCCACGTGTATTTAGGAGAACATTATCGTCGTTCTGCCTCCGTGGTAATGTACTCTACAAAAGGAACTTCAGAAGCAACAAAGAAAAGTTCTTACTCGTTGTGCCGCAAGTCATGAGACGTGAAATATTACAAGCTTGCCATGATGAACCGTGCTCGGGTCACTTAGGTGTCAGCCGGACATTCGCCAGAATTCATCTGAAATATTACTGGCCCAAGCTGTTAGCGTCGGTACAGCATTATGTGAAGACATGCCGCGAATGTCAAAGGCGCAAAACACCACCTCTGAAAACTGCCGGCCTGCTCCAGCCCATAGACCCACCTGAGACTCCTTTTCAGCAAATTGGAATGGATCTTCTCGGGCCGTTTCCAATGTCATCCTCAGGAAAGAGGTGGATTATTGTCGCAACCGACTATTTAACGCGGTACGCAGAAACTGGCTGCCTGGAACGAGGAACGGCTGCGGAAGTTGCCAAGTTCTTCGTTCACAACATAGTTCTGCGACATGGCGCCCCGATGGTAGTTATCACCGATCGCGGAACAGCATTCACATCGGAGTTGATGCAGTGCCTGATGAATATGACTAATACCACTCATAGAAAAAGTACTGCGTATCATCCCCAGACGAACGGGTTGACGGAACGCCTAAACCGCACCATAGCGGATATGTTGTCGATGTACGTGGACATAGAGCATAAGACGTGGGACGAAATCCTACCTTATGCAACGTTCGCCTACAATACGGCAGTACAGGAGACCACCCGCATTCCTCCATTTGAGCTGGTCTATGGCCGTATGGTGACTACAACACTCGACGCTATGCTCCCTGTCGATAACGACAATTATGAGCCATCTGACGTTGAAGAATTCCTACAAAGAGCTGAAGAAGCGCGCCAACTAGCGCGACATCGAATACGTCAACAACAATGTAGGGACGCGAGCTACTACAACCTGCGCCGCAGAGAAGTCAAGTACCAGCCAGGCGATCAAGTGTGGGTGTGGACACCAATACGCCACCGTGGGCTGTCAGAGAAACTTCTTCGACGCTACTTTGGTCCATATAAGGTCATCCGCCAACTCAGTGACATAACTTATGAAGTTATTCCTGAAGGACAAGAGCGCTCAAGACGTCAAAACCATGCAGAGGTCGTACATGTAGCCCGCATGAAGCCCTACTTCGAGAGATGCTGAAGCATTCCCCCTTGCGTACTTTCCCCAACCGCGCATCGGGACGATGCGTATTTCGGAGGGGGAGTAATGCCGCAGAGACTGCCTTCTACCAGGAGAACCAGCGAGACGCTATGCAAGCGTCTACAACGTAGCGCACCTGCGCGCGCTGTAGCAACGCGAGTCATTGCTCCTCGTGCTCGGGCTCGCGACGGTGGCCTGATCGACTGGTTGTGGAAAAAAGGTGTTCGAGAGAGACGCTAGTGTGGAACGCTTTAGCAAACTCAGTTATTTACCTATTTTTCTGGGCACAAGTTCGCCCTTTAATAAAGCTATTGTTTGTGTCACCCTCTTGCAATACGTGACAATATGTACCTTCATGTAACTACCTGTTCTTAATTTATGTAGTTGTTATGCTGTAGGAAGTGTCACAGGGAATAAAGACTGGCTATGCAGGGCATTCAGAGAGAGACTTTTACGACTTTACTGCTTGCTGGTACACCACAGCCTTGTATGCTGTGTATTGGAACAGTGTATAAGTGCTCTAGGGACTGAGCATTCGACCTGATTATTTTGCGTGCATAATGCAGTGCATGGCAATGTTATATGTGCAAGTTGATGGCCCCTGGCTCTTGATTGACTTGGTGTTTTTTTTTTGTGTGTGGTGCGGCAGTTGGTGGTAGATGAGGAGCTCCACCTGGTGAGCGTCCTGGCAGACTTGTGCCACAAGGATCGCACTCCCCTGGCCAGTGCCGTGCTCCGGGTGTTCCGCTACGAGAGAAAGGAAGCGCTCCTGCTCAGGGACATGAACAACCGAGAGATCGACCTCGAGGGTACTTCTCCGTTTCTTTTCCCGGCTTCTCTCTCAATGCGAAGGCAATGTTACGGGCACTCTAAGCAAAAGGCGTTGGTGTGGTGGTCTGTACAGGGTTGAAGTGTGATAAAAACTTATCGTGCCTTCAGGCAATATGATGCTGTGCAAAGGAGGAAGACGACAGAACAGCGAGCATAGTCACGTGCCTTCAGTTGTGATTAGGGGTGTGGGTTGAATGCTGAGGCAAGTGGCGGCAGAAGGGGAGGTTGCGAGTAGATGTTGTAAAAAGGTGGACTGTGCTTCCTATCTTGCAAGTAAATCTGTTGCGATTTCAAAAGCTGAGTGAATCAAAAGGAGTGCTGATTTCGCGTGTATTTTCACACACCTCACATTGCCGCTTGCATTATCTAAAAAAACTTGCTTACTCCCGTTTGTGCTCTTCATCACGCCAGTGGGGTAAAAGTTGGTGTTCGTGCTCATCGAGTGTGACTTGTTTGCATTTGCCTATGTGCACAGCCTACGCAAGCTGACAGTGACATGGAAAAGGACCAGGTAGTGCTCGTAATCCTTTGAGCCTATTATGTAGTATTATGACTTTCTCTTCAACTGGAATCATTTTCATGACAGTTTTTCACATTTGCCCTAGTCTATGAACTGTACTTTTGTTGCGCTTCCTTGAATACCTCGATTACTTTTGTATAAGAGCAACATAAGAAAGCCTGCCACCATGCTACATTTAACAACCATTCTGAAAGCTATTAGGTTTTTAAGTTGTAGATATGTCTACAGAGCTAGCAAGCACAACTTTTAAGTGCATATGCTGAAAGTCTGTGTCAGTGTGACAAAAGAGATTTCTATTTGTGTTATATTGAGCCTATTTTTCTAAATTGGTTTATGTTGTGCCTTTGTTGAAATCTGTCACTTGGTACCGTGCAGAGGAGACATCAACGTTGTTTCGCACAACATCATTGACGACGACGCTGATGGACCAATACATGCGCTCGACTGGCCACGAGTTTCTGAAGCACACTGTTTACGACTCCATAATTCGTGTAATGGATGGACGGCAATCTTGTGAGGTAAGCCTGTCAGCTTGCATGCTGAAAGAACAGCGTATAGCATGGTAATGATAGTAATGTCAAGCATCATTTTAGCACTGATGCCTCTGGTATTGAAATACTGTTGCTGTAAACTTCTGTTTGTGTAAACTCTTTGAGCGTTGAATTTTCTAGCCAAATGCATTCATCCGGGGCCTATTTTTTACTGCTGATTTAAACCCTTCATTCGAATCTATTTCAGAAAAAAGTAACTTTTTTAGGGTGACCATAAAGTGGCAAAAATATTGTTAGTGTTATTACATAGCCATGGTTTATTCATGAGTTACAGCTAGCTACATTCTGAGAAGAAAAAAAAAAAAGCTTTATATGACTTTGTAAATTATTTATTGCAATAAACACCTGTGTTGTTCACAGATGTATATAAATAAGTGCATGAGCCAGTCAGCATTAAGTAAAAACACGGAGGAAGGAAAGTCACTTTTAATCAAGTCGGCATGGTCTCGCCCCACTTGCTTTTAAGTTGTCGCTTTGTCATCAATATTTTCACCTAAAATTACAAGTAACTCCTCGTGCAACAGGCTGACATCTAACGAATCAGATACTGATCCGGCAGTTGAGCAGTGATTTGGAGGAATCTCCGCTGGACTCGCTTGCAACTGAGAAACTGGCACACACTTCCACAGTGCTAGCGAATTGCACGAGTGAGAGCACTGAAGCGAACTGTATGGTTGTGTGCGCATTCAAAAGGCAAAAAACAAATCAAACATAAAATTATACTTAATCTTATCGCCAACGATACAGAAGCAGTTTTTGCTAGTCACACGAACCGGATATGCAGCCAGAGCAGCATTGTTTGTGGTAGTGAGCGCCTGTACAGAAACTGGTGTAGTCATGCCCTGGGAAGCAACAAATGAAGTAACAAAATGGTCACTGTTTGAGAGATTCTAAACCAGACAGCCATCACTTTTATGGGCTTAAGAAGCAGGATCTACCCAAAGGACGCACTTTAGTAAAGCATTAAAAAAAAAATGAGTGACGTCAGCGCTTGAAAATTTTATGTGCATATTTCCACAACATGGCAGCACATGTCAAGCAAGAGAAGTGATCGAAAAAGGCATGCTTTCTTAACATGCATGCATCGACTTTCATGTGCGTCGTTGGCCATCTTGAAGATGTTTGTGGAGGATGCACATCTACGTCATTGACCCTCAAAGGGTTAAGAGACATTTTACTAAAATATAATTTTTTATTTCTGTTTAACTCTCAGCACCATCAAGTCATCGTTGTGGGGGAAATTGTGGTAATGCACATCTGCAGGGACCAATATTCATGTAATACTACATTGTGTTTGTTAAACGAGACATTGTTGCCTAAGTAATGCTTGCATTAATGACTGAATAAACTATGAGGTACTAGAAGCAAAACCATTCATTAAAGGGAAATGAGAGGTTTCTTTAATTGGCAGTTACATTATAGTGTTGTACTAATTACTTTGTTTACTCTGCTCAAAATACTTTGTAAGACAACATCAATTTATTTGAATTAACTTAAGCTTGTTACTCAGGAAGTACATTTAAAGTGCAGCTGATAGGCGAAAAAATCTTGATGCTCAGAGTCAATGGACCGTGTTGTACGCACTGAGATGTAATCTCTTGTCTGCATTTTATTACTTTCAGTTGAATCCCAGTAAATTGGACAGTCCCTCTGAAGCCTGTGCCAATGCTGAGCATTTGCTCTCAGTGCTGGATTCGATTGTTGAGTCTATTTTTTCTTCTGTGGAACATTGCTGCCGGTGAGCATCTGTGGCATTCAGTTACATACTTTTCAATCGGGATGTTGTAGGCTGTACATAGAACTCTAGGTCATGTCAAGGATGCAGAAAGGAAAAACAAGTTGTACTTTGTTCCACTCCCATGTTTGTAACGTTGCAAAGATTAAAAAGAAGGTTAATAACATGGAAAGTCCTTACAGCTTCATTCTTGATAACTTTACCTCATTGCACTCTGCTTGACCAATCCCCAACTGTGAGGCTTTTGGCACAGATAGCATTGATTGGGTCAAATTACACACACTCTTGATTTTGTGTTAATTATGTTGAGATAATTGTAAACTGACCTGAAGTCATGGCAACAGTGTCGGAATTGGATACTTGCTTTGGCTATGGCTTATATAACTAGGGGCCTACAAGTCTAGATTTGGAAGTGAACATCATGCACAGAAACACAAATAGCAAATTCAGATTTGGTAGACAGCGGTTGTACATTCAGTAGGCCATGCTTGCAATTCTTCCAGCTGCCTTGCGTAAACATTAGCCTTTGCCTTTATTCCAGCACCCTGAGGTACATTTGCCACTGTCTTCAGAAGAAGGTGTCATCCAAGTGGCCGCATGACCCTATGGTCAAGACCAGAGTAGTCAGGTAAGATTTGCCCGCCGTAGATTTCGTCACATAGGCTTCCTGTCGCTTCATGTCCTCCTAGCAAATGTTCACTACTAAGTGTTGCTTGCTAGGGGTTCACTATTACTGTTCAAAATTTCAAAACGTGTATAGTACCCATTGAATAGTGGCTGCTAGGGAGATTGAAAGTTCACTATTAGAAATTGGCAACTTTCGTATTTGTTTCTTTCAGGCATTGCTTAAAATAAAACGTAAACAAAGAATAAAGCTTCTCATTTGTACAAGTAGCAAAAGGGATTGGATTACGTGTTGATATCAAATGGATCATCTATATAAGCCACTTTTTTTTTTTTTCACCAAATGGGCTTTGGCAATGTTCATGTTAATATTTTTCATTGCTTAGAAGGAACAAAATATTTTGTTTCATTCTATATTTGGAGATTTTTTATATTGTGTTTAAATTAAACTAGATATGTAGATAGCACGATTCAGACATCCCTCTCCTGTGAACGAATTATGTTAGGAGTCCTATACATAAGCACACAGGAGTTACCTACCGTACAAAAGTTCCACTGGAAGGCCTTGTTGCAGTTAACGTCTATGATGGAAACTCGGAGTTTCGTATTTCTTACGCCCGTATGACTATAACTGAGGAAAAGCTTGGCAAAGTTTCAAAGCACCAAACACATTTGAAGACATTTTGCGGTTTTGCATTTCAGCGGGTTCATTTTCCTGCGGCTTCTGTGTCCTGCTATATTGAACCCGAGACAGTTCAACCTCATAAACGGTGAGTACTTTTTTTTATTATTTCTGTACATTTTATATGCACGAGAAGTAGAGCAGAAAGTACATCTCACAGAGATTTGCGATTGCTAATAACTGCTGATGACATTTTGATTGATGACAGTAATGCAAGGGCACAGTGACTTTCCACTCACCGTTGTTATTGAATGTGCGAGTTTTATTGTTTTGTAGACACTCCGTCGGAGACCGCGTCACGCAGTCTTATACTGGTGGCAAAATGTCTCCAGAACCTGGCCAATCTTGTTGAGTTTGGGGCCAAGGTGAGGGTGGCAAACTGCAGCGCCTGGGCAGTGCCTCTCTCATGTCTTGCTCACTGTTGTCTTTCAAATAGGAGCCCTGGATGGAGGTTGTGAACCCTTTCATTCTCAAGAACAAAAATAGGATGATCCGCTTCCTGGATGAGATTGCTGTGAGTAGCCTAAGTAGCTGGTTTGTAAAGTGCACCTACAATTCTTGCATGCAAACGTGTGATGTCTGTGTGAAGCTCCTTTTATTTATGAAATGTCAGAATTACCCCTAAAATCTCCATTGAATGGGGGATTGGTGAACAGAAATGTGATGTACAGTTTTTTGCAAAAATGGCAGCGAATAGCAATAACTTGAACAATAGTCATTAGCCATGGGTTTACAAGTAAAGTTTTAAAGGTAATTTTAAAATAGTCACAGTTTCGTCAAAAGGGCAAAGCAATGAATGCGATACCAACATATTCTAATGTTTTACGAAGCAAGGCTAGCATTTTTAGGAGCAATACTAATGGGCTTGCTAAGTAACCAAGTTTCCTGCGGTGCAGACATAGCGACAAATTGCATACGAAGGGAGGCTGGCAGTCAAGTCATTTAGATCCGATCTCACGTAACTCTAAAAAACACTGATGTAAGAGAACACGGCCGGTTCAGGTGCACTTTTGGCACTGTTTTTTCGTGTTGAGAGCGCAGCCCTTAGAAGCTCTCGCCTGCTGTGGGGGCACAAGCAGCGCGCTGATCGTTGCCGGGAGAGGGTGGCAACCATGGAAACATGATGAACCCCCCCTTGTTTGCTCACAAAATAAGCGCACGCACAGACAATCCTGACCGGAAAGGCAATGTTCGCTCCGCAGAAAGAGGAGGCTAGTGCATGTGTGTGTGTGTGTGTGTGTGCATGCGTGTGCGCGTGTGTGTGCGCGTGCGATGATGGGGGCAAAAACCAGCCTAGACTGTCCATATAATTGCTGTTACAATAAAAGAAAAATAAAAGAGTAAGAAAAAAATATAAATAATATGTCTGACAATGCATGTGTATAAAAAAGAAGTGTCAAATAATGATGTGCTGTTTATTATTAATTCTGGAATGTTGAACAACCCGAGAAAAACAGCATATCAGCAAAAGTTGCCTTCACTCTTGTGAGGGCATTTTAAGGGCCCCTATGCCACCTAATTGTAAAAATTTAGTTGTAGTGTTCTAGTTGTGCGCGAGTTTGTAGTGTTCTAGTTGTGCACGAGCCATAAGAAATTTTCGAAATGAGGCCGTAAAGGTGGGGCTGAACGTCTTTCATTATGAAAAGATGCCCTTTTTCGTTTCGCTTCGCTCGTCAGCTCATCTCTCCTCCCAGCTCATTGTTTCTCCTCACCGTGAAAGGAGGAAGAGCCGCAAGTGCACGTACCTAGATGCGAACAAAAAGGTGTCGTAGATGACGAACAGACATGTTGATGTCACGGTGAACGTTGAGGGGCTGAATGCTGTTGAAAGGCCTGGAGAGGAGAGAGGATTGCCTCTTGGAACTTGTGTGTGCTTGCGGCTCGCCACGCTTACGCATTTAGCGTTGTTGATCATCATGGAATTTTTAAATTTATGCGTGTGTTTACTTGAAACGTTGAAAAATATTGGAGGTAGTTTACAGGCTCTTTTAAAGCATACTGTATAAAAAGTCCATGACGAGGTAGGTGCATGCTCATGGAAAAGACTTTCAACAGCTGCAAAAGCTGCAGAATACATCTTACAAAAAATGTTCTTGATTCTTGTCCATCATCTTTCAAAAAATTCCTGATGCTGCAGTTATTGGTCATCCCTAGAGTTCTGAATGAGGGGTAGGCTCACCAGAAAGCATCTGAACATTAATAAAACAATTTTAACGAAACAGTTTAAAAGAATCCTGCTGCCTTGCAAACATCGTCTCCAACAGCACTTTTGAGCTGCTTAACCCTTTGAGGATCGAAATTTTTCGCCTAGATTTAGCCCCCAAGTCAATTTTTTATTGCTGATTCAAGTTCTTCGGACAAGTCTATCTCAGGAAAAAATTGCCGTAACATTTTTGGGTGACCATAATGTAACAAAAAGTTGTTTGTGTTGTTGCATACATTGTTAAAAAAAACCCTAGAAAATGCTCATATGACTTAAAAAGTGATTTGCTGCAATAAACGGTTCAGTCCTACAAGAATAAGTGCCTGAAGGGCTATCAAATGCAAACACTGAGGGAAAAAAGTCTCGTCTGATCTAGTCAGCAGACTCGCGGTGCTAAATTTTGAGATGTTGCTCGATTATTAACATCTGAATCTCAACTGGAAAGAAACTCCTCGAATGATAGGCTGACATGCAGTGAATCGGATTCTAATTTGGCAGTCGAGCAATGATTTGGGGAAACTGCTGCTCGACTAACTTGCTGCAGAGCAGTTAGTGCCCACTTTCATTGCGTATGTCAGCTGTGTGTCCGAGTGCACTGAAGTAAATTGTAGGGTTGTGTGTGCTCCGAAAAGGCAGAAACAAGTGAGAACTTTATAATAATCCTTTGTCTTATCACCAATGAGGTGGAAGTAGTGTTTGCAAGTCCCCAACACAGCAAACACAACTGCAGCAGCATCGCTTGTGTAAGTCGGCGCCTGCAAAGAAACAGTAATCATGCCCGTGGGAGCAATAAGCGAGAAAGTTACAAAGTGGTCATCCTTTCAGACAATCTTAACTAGTTTTGCGAGTGCAAGATGGGGGAACCACCCCAAGGATGACACCGACACTATTTGTTGCGCGCTATCTGGTGCACAAACGATGGCTGGCAGACTGCTGTAGTAAAGCATTGAAAGGTTCATGTTACAGGTTCCACCTTTGTAAGCTTATTCAACACTTTTCCAGAATGTTCCCGAAAAACCAGAGCCTGATGACACGTTTGTCGGCGACCCTGCTCGTGACTTGGCAACGCTGCACCACATATGTGTCATGCACAAGGACGACTTGCTTGCACAGAGCACTGAAAAGGTAACATCTGAGCTTCTGATCCGGAGGACTGTAAAATAAGTGATGCCATTCGGTTTTTCAAGTCGACATGCATGCCACTTGGGAAGTCTTTTTGAAGTGCTGTGAGTAGAGTGTACTAGGATGGGGTAGTTGGTCCACATGGGGCTCCGTGATGAGGCGTTTTCTTTTTTCTGAAAATCCAGGTGGTGGTGCCGTTGCCTTCACTTGAAGGTTACCATGGTTACCGTTGATGTTGCCATGGTTATGGCCACGTGCAGTGGTCGGCGGCGGCAACTTCGCCATCGTGCATCAGTCGTGTCTCATGCGTCTTCTGCACCCTTGCAGCAGCTTTCGTGCAAAGCCGTGGACGGCGTCGTATTACCTCTCGCGAGTAATTCAGCTAACAGGGAGGCGCTGTGTTACTTCATCAAATACCCTAATTAATAGCAGCAGGGCTAGCTTCACTGTGTTTTATTCTTCTTTTTTTTTGCACTAACAAGATTGAAAGTAGCTAGCAAACAAATAGCAAAAACCATGCAAGTGGCCGCGCGTCAGGCAGACGACAGCTCGGCACTCTCAAAGTCACCACAGGGTGTCTACCAACCTGGAAAACCTGGAAAACCTGGAAAAGTCAGGGAATTTGAGCACGCCTGGAAAAGTCAGGGAAAAGTCAGGGAATTTCTGTAAAATCCGGCCAGGTCATGGAAACTGACTGTAGTCTTTCAGATCGTCACGAAAATATTCATTAGCATTAATCAAAGCTTTAAAAATCGCTCCTTAAACCACACAGAACAGCTAAGCAGAAGCATAGTTAAAAAAAAGCAGTGCATAGCTGGCGCTTCTACTTTTCGAGTACAACGTTACTCACGCGCATAAAATTGTGCATGTTTGTCTTGGCCGCGATCTCGGCTCGGCTTGAGGGTTTTCTGGTTAGGCTGGAAGTGCCATCAGCAGAGGGCAAGGTGCACAGAATATGCGAGTCGTAATTATTTTCTTACTGAAATGTGTAGTTTACAGGTGCGTAAATTGGACTGGGATACAAAAACAGTAGTAGAGCAAATATGGTAATCCAGATCGGATCCAATCCAATCCACATATCAAGATGCCTGGGCTGCAGCCATATTGCCAATCTTCTTGTGATGCCGTGAGCATGCAGTGAGTTGCTATGCCTCTTGCGAAGAAGTGTTAGTTTAACCCTGATTGGGTGAACGCGGAAATATCCGAGCACGCCTCATGGATTAGAGCAGTGCCGAACGATACAAGTAAGGCTCACTGTGCAGCATGCCAGAAGACTTTCTCGCTTAGCAATATGGGCATTGCTGCTGTCTCCAGTCACGCTGTGAGCAAGAAACACCTAACTGCTGTGAGCATTGTGCAAAGTGCTTCCCAGACAAACATCCGCGCGTTTTTTGGTGCTGGACCCAACTTGCCATGTTCCATGACTGCTACGACTACGAGTGAATGTGTATCGACTGTGCCAAGCACGAGTGCTGAAAGCATGCCTGCTAAACCGGTGGCCGTCGCGCCTGACGGGAAGGCATCCTTAAATGGGTTTCTGGTCAAAAAATGTGTCACGAAAGCAGAAGTTGTTTGGTGTCTGAACACTATAGCGACCCATGGATCGTTTGGTTCAGCAGCAGCGTCAGCGGCGCTTTTTCCCATCATGTTCCCCACGTGCGACGTTGCAAAGAAGTTGCAACTTGGTAAGGACAAAGTTGGCTATACAATTTGTTACGGTATAGCCCCATACTTCCGAAACAGGCTGCTATCAAAGCTGCATAGTGTCCCACACGTGGTCGTAGCTTTTGACGAGTCCCTGAACAAAATTGCTCAGAAAGAGCAAATGGACGTTTTGATCAGGTTTTGGGACCCAGCTGACGACGTTGTCAAAACCCGCTACCTGACGTCCTGTTTTTTAGGACACACTCGCGCAGAAGATTTAACTGCCGCTTTCAAAAAGGCCACTGAGAACATTGAGCCGGCAAAAATACTTCAACTTTCGATGAATGGTCCAAACGTCAATTTGAAGTTGTTGAAGTCGTTGAAGCAAGAGTTTTCTGCGTCTGATGGAAATCAGAATATTGTGGACATTGGAAGCTTCGGACTGCACGTTGTGAGTGGTGAATTTAAAAAACAGGCCACAATGTGACAAAGTGGAACACAGTAGTGTTTCTTAGAAGCTTGTACAATTTGTTCAAAAATGTCCCTGCACGCCGAGCCGACTATGTCAATTTCACAGGGAGCATACTGTTTCCCCTAAAGTTTTGCTCAGTGCGCTGGCTGGAAAATGGCAAGGCTCTTGCTAGGGCACTGCAAGTCCTCCCAAATGTGGTCAAATATGTTGAGCATGTCAAGAAAGAAAAGAAACTTCCAGCGTGTGGCAGCTATGCTCATGTCGAGACGGCTGTGAAAGACGAGATGCTGCCAGTAAAACTGGCCTTTATGCTTTCAGTTTCAGAAAAATTGGAGCCATTTTTGGCTGAGTTTCAGACAGAAAAGCCGATACTACCTTTTCTTGCAACAGCACTGGACGGTCTGAATTAGGAAACTGCCACGCAAAACAAAAGTTGTCTTTATTTTCGAGCTTTAAATACCAACCCTTAAATTACTATCTAAAATGCAGCTTTAATGCATACTTTTATATACGTCATGAATTCTTCATATGGCACAGAAGCGAGGACCTTGCAGCAAAAAACGTACTTCAAGATTTCGTACTCCAAGATTTTGTGCGTAGACACCAAATAAACAAAGTTATTGAAGATAGAACTTACGTTAACCAAGCGAGAAAGAATGAAAAAGTGAGAGCTGTTGCATGTGCCTCGCACTATCCGTCATCGACTACAAAACAATCGGTTCTAGCATAAAATACCTTGGATGAGACTGTGCTAAATTTTTTTATGCTGAAAGCTACGTTCCCCATGAATACTTAACAGCCGGTATTAAAGATGGCAGACGTTTTGTGGCTTGCTTGCTCGAATTTTTTCTGTATGTCGCGACTCTCGGCAGTAAATGGTTTTATGGAAGCTCTTTGTTCCTTGGTATTATAATTCTCCTTAAAACTCATGTGCATGTCGAGTTCAAATGGTAAGCATAAGTTCTGCTGCTCAGTATTTACCGGAAATACAAAACAAAATACAATGAAAACTTTCTGCAGCCCCTAGGACAATGTGTTGCATCTACCCTGGTGCTTCTTCAATTGTCCTTTTAGATGGATAAGGGGGCTTGCTATGTATTGTAAGCAAGTACTTACCTTATACCTTTGTGTACTTTGATTCTTTGAGCCCCCCCCCCCCTTTTTTTTTTTAACTAATCAATTTTCTATGTTCCTGTTTTTTTTTAACTAACCCACTTTCTATGTTCCTGTGGTGTCGTTTCGGCTGGAAAAATTGCGGTAAGGTGGTGGTGTTTTGCACAGTGATCTTGGATTGCTAGAGCAATAGCAAGATTACCGGTGGGCAGGGACTGTACCAAAATATTTTACAACTTTTGTGCTTGGGGAAGGGCACAAGCATTGCGACACCATGAGAAAGGCAGATTGGTTCGAAGTGTAATACTATTTCCAAGGCTTGCATTTGCTCACCTCTTATTTCACTATAGAAGGGAAGTAGGCTCGTGAAAACTGTATATTTGACTTTTCTTTCTTTTTTTTGTTTTTTTATGCAGCCCATACTGAAGAAAGTAATCACAGTCACCGACATGCTGTCCAAGCATCGGCAGCACTATATGGACAACGCAAGGTAGCCACAGTTCAGTAACATCTGTGGAACCTGAACTACTACCAAGATTTTTCTTGTGCAAGAAACATGCAGAACATTGAGGCACAATCCACGATCTTGGTGATCTGTGGCCCCACCAGCTTACTCGACCTGCAGAAAAGCAGCGTGGCTCTTCCGGGATCTTCTCTTGACTTTAGCGAGTGACCCATTTCTGTTAGCACTTCGCATCTCCTACGCCTCTCATCCCATTTACCTCTTGGTAATTTTTTTATAATTCTTTGATGCAGTCACTTGACCCGCTAGTCTCCAAAATAGGCCACATTGAGGGAACCTTGCTTCAGTATTTTAAGTTAGTAACACACATTTAGTCTTTCCAAGGCAGTTTGTGAGACGTCAAATGATGCAGAGTTGATAAGTGTGCTTCTTGAATCGCATGCATCTTTGTGTAGCTTCCACAACTTGGTAACATGTAGCGAGTTATTCTAAAAAGAAAAATGCTGATGGCCAAACGCAAAGGTGAATTCCACTGGTTGATCCAGAGCACATTACGGTCTTCATCTAAAATTTCCGCTTGCACTGGTTGATTCAAGATCAAATTCTCGTTTTCCAGTGGTTGTGTTCAATTAATGCACGCTACTGGTGGCCATTTTTTTCTTGCCCTATTCTTTTTATGGCCTTACGGAACACATCACACCTTTCTGAGGGTGGTGCCTCTCAACTTTTGCAGTGCAGGGCATGTCTATACATCTTTAAACACTCGAGCTTTAACTTGTAAAACGTTAGGTTCGAGTGCGTACACGATGGTTGCTGCTTTAGAACGGCCAGTGGAATTTGCTGCAATTTGTAGCAGTAGACAAATGACCAAAGTGCCAATGTACCTGAGCCTCGCCTTTGTGCTATCGTTGGTTTCAGCTTTCCTTATTTCTCTGTACGTAGCATTTTTGTTATTAGGCTTTGTTACTTTTTGTTCTTAGCAATTCATCGTGTAATGTTCGCTGTGATAAGCCTTGCGCTAGCCAGAATGTTGCTTCATTAGCGAGTGTGTTTCTTGCTAGAAGTAATAAACCTGCTCTTCCCAGGAAAAAAAAGAAAATAAGAGGCTACCACATTATCGAAAAATACAGTGGTCTTTTACAACTAATGTTGACTTTTTTTCTCTTTGTTCAGCTTACATGTGAAAAAAAAGTTGGTGTTATCACTTGAACTAAGAGGGCCAGCTTTTTGTGGGCCTCGTACTTTGCTCAAGATGGGGCCCAGTGCAATTTTTTTTTTAGCTTCTGTGAAAAAAGAAAATAATTAGCAGGGCTCAGAGAGTTCTAGATTTTGTACATGCTAGCCAAACACTCATACAAAAATACGTAGTGCGTACGCTCCACATTTTTATCACATTAGACACGCAAGACCGTATTCCTTCGGGGCACTTCAGTGTTGTTACTGCTTTTGCATACTTTCATCCCAATTGTCAACATGCTTCTTCAAATTTAGTGCTTAACTCGCGACTCATTCTTTTTCCCAATCGTGCTCAAGTGCTAGCTTTAATTTTTTGGCCCGAGTCTTTCCAAGTTGAAATGTGGCTTGGTGCTCTACTAAGCCTCGTATTTAGCAGTATTTAGCGGATATTCCTGTGCCTAACATTTACATGTCTGTGTTGTCGTTAGCGTATGGATGTACTGCTTTCCCATACTTGCCTCTACTGTGACGCTGTTGCATACCAAAATGCAGATGCATAGACATTGTGCGGCAGAGTACCATGCTTAAGAATTGATGGTGCTTGTAATGCTTGTAAATAAACTGCACTCATATGCACATACTGGACTGATATGACCTTTTGACCCTTCCTTATGAATGTGTGCCTCTATCAGCATGTCCATGCCTAGAAATGTACCGTCTGCCACAGGAAACTTCAGAAGAAAAAACTTGTTAGTTTAAAAAAGAATGGGCACATAGTGTATAACGATAGTAATGGGTGCTTAGCTTGTCATGGCATTTCATTACTGGGCGCAAAGCTGTGAGCTCGATCTCCATCTATGTTCAGCCACAATTTGATGAGTGAGAAAAAAAACAAGGTTGAGTGCTCATGCATTCATTATTAGAACCTCATAATGTGCTCGAAAATCAAAGCTGGTCTAAAGCACCTGCATAATAAATAAACGGATCCCTGGGAGCTGACATGTCTTAAAAAGTTCCACGCAACACTTTTCCAAGTAATTATTGATTAGCTTCATTAAGAGTGTCGTCTCGTCAATCAATTTTTTTATTTTTCTCGTACGAACAAAGTTATAGGGGTGTGTCGAATGCTTGAAGTGATTTCCCTCTCCTTTGTACCAGGGGATGCGCTGAAAACGACGTGAAGGGTATGACAAGGGGGATGACAAGAGCCGTTTTGAACTATAATGTTAGGCTCACATTATTTCAGTTGCTTCTGCGGAGCTTCCTGGCTAAGCTAAAAAAAATGTTGCAGGGCCCCGTTGAATTAATCTTCTTCCTTAATTGCCAGTAATTGCTTTTTTTTCCCTTAGTATTGCTATATGACCACTTATCTTTGTATGTGGTCACGAATCTTGCTTTATTTCTTTTGTGCGCATGTGTTTGTGTGAGATGCCTCAAGGCAGTTGTGCTTTGTAAAAAAGAAATTCTCAAGTCCTTTAGGGATTTGAGATTTCGAAAGCAGTTTAGAGATATGAGGTTTTTTTGTTTTCAGTTGAGCTTCATTAAAGGCACATGTGGCTTTGTCTTCTAATGTGCCAACAAAAATGTAAAACCTTTTCTGCAAAAGCCCACATCTGTGGTTGAGTTTAAGCTGGACAAGAATAGTAAAGGCCAAAGACACCGACATTTGCACACATCTTTCAGTTTGTTGCTTTGGAGAACAGACCTTTCTACAGCGAAAGCTGTTGATCACAACTAGGATTGTGTGTAGTGTTGTAGTTGTCTGCCATCGCCACCGGTGTTTGTAAACACTATCAAATAAGATTAAAAAAAAAACTTGGATAATAAAAGTACCAATGACACAGCGGCATATGAACCCGGGTTTCCTGCATGCTAGCCCAGTATTCTATCTCAGAATACCGTTCGCCGGTGCTTGAAACTTCGTAGCAAACTTGTCTTAGGCAGGCTTGATGTTGGGAAAGGAATCTATTTGAGTACGAGTAATAAAGTGTTTCAAAACAGCAAAGAAACAGCCAGGCGTCCCACAATGTGAGTTGCGTAAGGAGTGGGTCGTTCAATGCTCCAACCCATTACAAAAGCTTGTTCTTGATCACCTATTAACTATGTGCATGCCCACTTCAGGCATCATTCCTCATCGTCAGCCACTGCATAAAAAAATTTGCACAAAATTTCTCGCAAGTGTGTAGCAGATGCCACGCTTCTGCCAAAAACGAGGAAGGATAGCGTAGTGAATGCCAGCCTACTACACAAAAAGTATAATTATGGTGTAGTGGGTACCTAGCAAATGTGCTTGTAGCCGTTGCCTAAAGTGTTTAGAAAAGGCTGAAAGGCGGCTCTTCCAGCTTTGCCGTGTAGAGGCCTGGCATCATTTTGTTTTTCCCCGTCTGATGATTAGCTACTCTAGTGTGCTACCGCCATGTAATTTTGAATGGCTGCCGTGACAAACGCCAACATCATGAAGCCTTTCTTTCATTTTAGATTAGTAAGTGTGCAAGCTTCCCAATTTCATTGAATGTGTGTGAATATTTAATGACCGTGCCTGAAGGCTCTGAACATGCAGTTTCCAATGTTGTTTGAGTACACATCGCATGGACAAGCTTTTTTTCTGTTGGGCATCGCTTACAGTAGCAGCTGCTAGAGCGTCCCTCGTGGAAACTTTGATGGTTAAAATTTTTCGGGACCATTTAACAAAGTTCTTGACTGACAGGCCGACTTCCAGCAGCTCCATTCATGTTCAAAAATTACAGTTCCCATATTATAGCATATGGGGGCATCTTCCAGGCTATATACATGGCAATATTTGTAAGTTGACATATGTTGCACCTTATCCCATTTACTGCTGCAAGGCAGTCCAGTAGTTGTAGTGAGCCAAATTTAAAAGAAACTATGGTAAAAAAAATGTACTTTTATAATGACCAACGTGCTTACCTTCAATGTAGACCAGTGGGAAAATTGGAATAAGAGGACTCTTTAATAGAAATATGTGCAGCTAGAAAATGGCTAGGACAGGTCAATGCGGCACCAGCACCACCGCTGTTCATGTGCCAAATTGACCGGTTGCAAGTATTGAAACACAAGAAACCCAATTACAAATAGATTCAACTTTAATCATTTTTTTTTGTACACCACAAGAATGCAGAGCCACAGCCACACAAGAAATCTTCAGAAATGAATGGACAAGCAATATATATTTCAGAAGCCAAAGCCAAACAAGGGATGTTTATATCACTGCTCAGTTATGTGCTGTTATGACACCACTCATATCAAAAACACAATCAAGTGATCTTGCACTATCATAACAAGAACGCAAATGTGGCGCAAATGTGGCGGTGGAAAATGCTAAATCAAAAAGCTGGGAGGAGAGCAGAACAGCAAGTCAAGCAAAGCTTAAATCACTTATCCTTCCCAACAAAGAGAGGGGAAGGGGGGAAAGACAGTTGCACCAATATTCGACTACTTACTCGACGGATATATAGCTAGGCACTTTTCTTGTAAGCAGTGTGAAAGCACTGGACACTGTAAGGATATCTGCTGATGATCAATAGCAGTGATGTGTGCAAAGTTACATATTTAATGGGTAGTATGCAGCTTGCTAACAGAGTGCACTCTGGTGTGAAGCATGGCAGTGGTCACTGGCACTGTAGGTTTAGCTTTCTTCAAAGAAATGCTACCCAACGTAAACAAACAACAGATAACACAAATATCGTCACAAGCACCTACGACATACATCTGAAAAAGAGACGTCCCAACAACTGGTTAACACAAAAAGGAGTTTGATTTACGGAAGTTGCATCTGTTTTTTTGCAGTGCAACATATGTACTTGGCAACTACGCAGACGTTCAAGGAGCGGCATTTCCATACATTGGATCTTCCAACAAAATTCGAAGGACAGCTTTTTTTTTTTTTTTTCATTTCCGTTAAAACTGACACTCTACAAGCTCAATATTTGAATTAGTTTGATTAAACAATCAGCCTTGCAATACACAGAATGCAGATGCTGCAGCAACTAGGAACAGTAGACATGTCAATGCACAACAAATGGCTATGCCATTACGAGAAAAAATGGCAAGCTTGATATTATGCAAGCAGCGACCCTACTGGTCAAGGCAAACTCGGCACCTACAAGCATTCAGCGTGGACGCGTTCTCAGCTATGCTAACTGGAAGAAAGATAACGCCACGAAGCAACAATTTATAAGCTCTGTCCGGTAACTTCAGTAATGGCAAGAGAGAACTCCTAACCAGTGATTAGCCAAAGCATATAATTAGCATCTGGCAAATATGAATTCTTTCTATGCGATACCGTAATTTAACAAGATGCCATTTCTTGTTATATCCCAGTACCTTTTTTAACCATTGGAGAGGAGTTGATGTTCAGATCACGCCTGAGTGAATGTAAAGCACCCTGCTGCGCCATAAGCACAACACATAAATGCCTTGGAACTTTCATGCTATTTCAAGTATGAAAACACAAGGACCGACTGTGGTGCATCCGAAGAAGGTGACAACAACACTGCCATGTTCACGTGCAAAAATTAAAAGTACTACTGTCATTATACGAGCCTAAGGTGCCAATGTCTCTGCTAACCTTTATGACTTAGTGACTTTACTCGAACTGCATGACGTGAATAAAGTGACGAAGATCAAGCAGTGTTCAAGGTGACCTCATACTGAATGGAAATGGCGACAAAAAAAAGTGAATGTGAGAACTGCACTGCAGTTTACGTATTCATAAACGAAAATGTAAGCGACACAGCAGACTGTTATGCTACACACAGTAGAGCCGTAGACAACCTGAATGCTACTGTCTAATGGTGTCGCTTATGTCAAGTAATTAAAGTGGTACAATTAATAAGATAAAGAAATACAATAAAGCTGCACAATCTTTCAATGAGTGCATTCTCAATAATGACGATTACATACTCTTCACCGTGTAGCCAAGTGCGAGTTTTCAACAATATGAATGTGACCAGCAGTGACATGGTTATGGGTTGTCTGTGCATTCTTATATCCAGATATGTGCAAAATTGAAATCCTAGTTTAGGGGGTACGGTAGGGCAAATCAGCAAAACCTTTACTATCAAAAAATAATAAGCCCCCCAAGGAGTGAAATCATGCAGTGGCAAGCACGTAGGAACGGTTGAAGCCATTTAGAAATGGTGCTTGAAACTGCATGTCCTGTTGAATGTGATGGCTTGTTCACATTTATGTATTCTCAATATAGCTGGATCCCAGTGTCACATTAATTTCCTGCCATCTGCATAAGTTTTCATTGCAAATTTTCCCATAAAAGACGCTTTCGTAGGGTAGTCAATGGTTAATGTTAGCATCTTATGCACAGTCTTAAGCATAAAAGTGCATTTCTTTCACCATCAGTTTTTCTAAAAAAAAATTTTTTTAATTTAATACCTTTTCTGGAAAACTATTTGATTTATTACACCAAAGTTTCCTCAAATCACGCTTCTATCTTTCAAACTGTCTCAAACTAAAAAAAGCAAGAATTGCACAAATTGAAAGCTGGAAGTTTTGTTATTCACCACTCAAAATTTTACAAATTATGAAACACTTCCGGGGATATAAAGCTGGAAATAAAATGACTCATTCATCCTACCAGACCCCCTTAAAATGAACAACACAACAGAAGTGCACATTCATTCTCACTCCTCTACTTTCCACCAACACTCTAGTTGCAATAAAACCTGTTAAAGTACATTGACAAACTACAGTTGCCAATTAGCTCCATGCAATGAATCAGCAAGTCAGTCAATGGCATCAAATCAGTTTAACTAAGAATTCTTACTCATGACAAACTTGTTATCACTTGCTGAACTTTAGAAAAATTAACACAGAGTGAATGTACCATGTTCAGAGGATCTTTGGGAGCAAGAACCAAATACCAATAAAGGCAAGTTCACTAAAATTCTGAGGGAACTTTGCGTTAGAAGTCTGAATGAGGTGTGTGGGTTGTCAACAATCTGCAAGGCAAGCCAATAGTTTCGTCGGAAAATTTTCTTTAATTGGGCTTAGATGAAGACAATTGACATTTGTAATATACATTTTCATATGTCTGAGAGAGTGTTAGTGACCAAGGACAATTACCCCAAAATCATCGCCTGAATTTGGTCTACCTTGCACCAGGAAAGGTGTGGCGACTGCTTTCTACTGACAGGAGCCGAGGCTTCAGGAAAATGCCTTTGTTTACTCCCAAGTCCAATAACAGAGCTCATCAATGAACTCCGAAAAGCAACAGGTGAAAATCTGCTTGTCTTAAGTGGCCACACTGAAGGAGTTCACATAAACAAAGACAACTAAAATGACACCACACAGTGTCAAGAGGACAAAGTGTAACAAACTTTCAAACAGCTCAAGTCTTTCACAGAGGAAGCACGACACAACTCTAGCACATCAGTGCCAGAGTTGATGAACACAAAGGGAAAAAAACAACACGCTGCAATAATGCTCTAATATAGGTTCTCATTTGTTCTACGAATAGAATATAATCACTGAATATGCAAAATGTAAAACAGAAAGAATATATTTTATATGTACTTTTTTTGGTAGCACAAAAAAAAAAAAAGGTGACGTAGAGGATAATGCGAAAAATGCGTAGCACAACAAATAGGGATTATTGATAAGTGGCTTAATTGCATGATTCGAATACAACAAATACACACAACTGAAGGATGCTCGGTGAGAAAGAAAAAGACGATTGTCTAATTGCAAATTTCCAAATAGGAGCACAGAACCAATGCAGCTAGGGCATTGGCATCTCAAATTTTTTGCTCTATGTTAATTCTACTCAAATTGAATTGACACCATTAAAACTGGTTTAAAGTTAATAAAAGACATGTTGAAAGAAATAAGAAGAACATGAATATGAAATGGGGCAGAGCATTTTTGCTACCTGTGATTGCACACAGACGGGCAGTACTGCAGAGTAGCAGAAAGCAACAGCAGTGATGAATATCGATGGCACACGCTCGTTTATCTGGTGCGGTGGTTAGTGACGGCACTCTCTCGATAATTCAGCTCACATAATGCTGCACCGATTCGGATCATTTGGGTCCATCTGTAACAACGAAAAAATCAACATAATTACACCATTAACGAGTGGCCATGAATTAATCAATATTACATTTACCGAATTGTCATTATTACCAAGTGCAGGCTGCCTGAACATAAAACTTTCACAAAATTGTGTTCCAAATTGTCCCCCACAAGTGTAGGCATTTTGCACGGCAACGATGCTGAAATCATATTCAGCATATTCAGTATGTATTCGACGCATGTTCTGTGAAATGCCTCAGTAGGAGTGAAGAAGTAATAATAGTAATAATATAACATACTTGCTCGCATAATGAACCCCCCACCCCCCACCCCTTTTTTTGTTCAGAGAAGTTGACGCCAATTTGGGGGGAGGGTTCATTACACGGGAGAAAAAACCCACGAGAGTTAAAACAACGAAAATTACGCATGACGGCTGAGCTTGTTTTAGTCAGTGCAATGCACAACAATTTTTTTGTAGCTTGAAACTCTTTTTGTTTCCTCCCACAACGGAAGCGCACGAATCGACACCCCAAGTGTCGTCCAGCCGCTCGGTTCCAATGCTTCAGCGCATGCTGTTTGTAACCAGCTGAGCAGCTGGCGTACCAGCCGAACGAGCCCTGCGCAGCAGGTGCCCCAACTAAGTTCACAACGACAAACCTGACAACAAAACAGCAGCATTGGGTGGCTGCACACTAACGTTGCGAAAGACGTTATGGGGCATGACGCTCCATCGGCGTGGCAGTTGCGCTTTGCATTGCTTCCGAGATGGCAGGCGCGCGGCGTGTTTCTACGTCGCGCGCCCATCATTTCGGAGGTCACGCGCTTTGTATTTTGCTGTTTTTATGCCGCTGTGCTTGCCTAGCGCTATCAGCAAAGAGGTTTCTCTTGCATTCGACAGATGGCACTTTACTGCAAAAGACGTGACTTTCAAATTTTGATTGACGCCGTCCACGCTCGCGCTGCTCGCAAATGTTTAGCATGATTGCGAAAATATGTTTTGACTTTTATTGCATTGTTATATCATTATATAATGACTTGATATAACGTTTAGATCATCAACAGCACTGTCTATCATACCGAAATGAAATGAACAAATACATTTTTTAAAAGAACGTGTTGAGGGCGGGTTCATTATGCGAGTGGGTTCATTATGTGAGTGAAAACGGTACAGGTCGATTTTTTTTTTTCCAAGAAAATGGCCATAGAAAGTCGAAATCAGTCTTATACCGGTCATTGGCAGAAAAACTTTGGAAGTTTGACCACTATGGGTAACTGAAGTGAACCACTCACGTCGCCATCATCGGTGTTGCTTTGTTTACTGCCAGCCTAGTGCCGTGGGCGGCCTTACTTTTCTCTTAAATCTGTGCAAGCTCCAAGATGCTTTTATTCTTGCTCTCGACCAATGGCCAACAATAGTTGATCACCATAGCGTTCAAGGAAACAGTGATTCAGTTCACGAAGGCTGGAAGAAATCTGCTCTGTGGTGCATGAAAGATGAGTTGGAATAATAGCGCACCCACTTGAACGTGAGCCCCGAGTCGCAAACAACAGCTGCAAGTTTATCTTCGCACCGGTTTCTCATTGCTCCAATCTCGCAAGATACCCTTGCTTTGTTGCTTCCTGCGATGCTGGCAGCTACGATTACAGCGGCACATATGGCTATGATCAGCGGGCAGATCGAGTGCACCACAGAAGCATTTGCTACTGGTGGAGACTGAAAATTCACATCACGACACGCAGAAATCAAAACTGTTTTGGTGGCAAATTACAGTGTATCTAGCGCTGGTACAGAATTTATCAAGGACTTGTGATCGTGTCGTGGTTACTACTGAGAACCGCAGATCGCAACCAAATTAAAGCCATCAGACGGTTGTGACTTTATACGAAGATAATGCTTGAGCCCATCTTATGCCACGTGAAACTTGCGTCTAAACACACATGTAAACAGATGGCATTTTGACTATTGACCATTCGAAACTGCGTTTGTTTCAAGATAAAGATGCCTTTCGATACTTTGGCCAATCCTTTTTCTTTTTTTTAATTTAGTTTTTCTCAGCGGAGATACGGGAAGTCTACGTATATTCTGTTTTTATTATATAAGCCAGCCACCTAGACTAAAGTCTTACACTGTCGTGAAAGATGTGGTCGCTGCGAAAGCCAGAGGCACCGCCAATGCCCGAGCTGCGTTCAGAGAGCCGGCTGAACTGTCGACGATGACTCTCCCTCGTTGCA
This sequence comes from Rhipicephalus annulatus, assembly GCA_013436015.1. NCBI lineage: Eukaryota > Metazoa > Arthropoda > Arachnida > Ixodida > Ixodidae > Rhipicephalus > Rhipicephalus annulatus. The sequence goes on along the minus strand of WOVY01010215.1, from coordinate 293,471 downwards.
ACTTCCTGGCCTTCCGAACTGAGGAGTGCTGTGCGCTTCTGCTCTCCCTTGGGCCACTTGGTGGTGCGCATAACCAGGTCACTGGGGGGGTTGTGAGTGACTCCACAATCAGGGCTCCAAATCTAGAATGAAGTGCATCAACAGGAGCACATGAAGTATCTTTAATACTCTTTCATGCACAATGAGGCTATCCTCTGTACCTCGTAGCATACGCCAAAAAAAAAAAGAAAGAAAGTACAAGCAAACCTAGCCAGTGGCGTAACTAGGGGGGGGCAAGGGGGTACAAGTGCCCCGGGCGCCACTAGGGAGGGGGCGCCAAGCCGAGTCCTCGGGTTGGCGCCCCCTGGAAAGGTTGTCAATGTTTTTTTCCGTAAAACCGCCTGGAAGGGGGGAGGGGCGAGGTTGTAATGTACGACTGGAAGTGGGGATGGTGGTGAAGGAAAGGGTTGCCGCAATGGCTTTTGCATCGGGAAAAGGATCCTCTATTTTCATTTTGCTGCGCTACCTCCGTGCCTTCCCATGACCCTCGGCTAAGCTTTGTTTTGTGCTCCGCAGCACTGGGTTAGATGAGTTTCAGCGAACCCCACCAGCCTCCCAAACCACTTACTGAAAGCTTCCCTGAAACCAACCACGTACGTAAACAAAATAAAATAAAAAAGTTCGAATGCACCTTTTTTGAGTAAGAACAGAAAACTCCAACGAAATAGCCGATCGTCCAACGACTAATCGTCCACGCAGCGGCGGAAGGAAGGGCGAATATAATCCGTGACCTCGGCACCAAAGGCTAAACAAAGGCGTTTATTCGCAGAGTTCTCTGGAGGAAAGACGGAGAAAGCGTGACACGACGGCGACGTTTGTTGATTCCCTGCATCGCGGGCGCCAGCAAAGCAATAGAAGGGCGGGGGTCAACGTTTCCCACATGCCATCCACCGCCATGGGCAGGTTCATCCTTTGGCCCAAAGAACACGCACCTGCGAAAAAAGCGCAGAGCGTAGTGTACCCGACAGCATGTGCCGACTGCCCCGCTTCGTACGTTGGAGAAACCAAGAACTTCCCTGAAAGAATGCGGCCGCACAAGGATGACCTCCATCAATGGAACAGCGAACGGAGCGAAACGGCAGAACACTCCGACCAGTTTAACCCCCATACCAGACCCGAGGGCGCGGTGTCTAGCTGGTTGCTTTGTTTTGTACTCACCCTGCATTCCTTGGGATGCACAAATAGCGCGAAAGCTTAGGTACGAGAAACTTGGGCCTGGGAAGCGCCCGTGCCGTCAAGATTTTTGCAGTGTGGACTGGAAGAGAACAATGACGGGTAAGGGACTTCCGGAAGTTTGAATAAAAAAAGAAAAATACTATACAAAAACGCGGGCGTAGCTCATCGAAATCAGAACTGGTGGCCCTTGGCCTCCGAAATGGCCCGCCGCGCGCCAGTAGGCAATCGCGGAAGCCTACATTAGCGCTTTTAATGGGGGGGGGGGGGGATTTTGCACGTTTGTAACACCAGATGTTCCTTGGTCCACACCTGTCGTCCCGTGTTGGCCACCAAAAATCATGGCGCGTGCCTCACCGACGCCAGCGTGCATGGGCAGACTATCTACGCGGAAAAGGCCCATTCTAACAGCGTGCTTCTTCTAGCAAAGTAGATGCGCAAATTGTGTAGTAGTAGTAAATTAATCAGCCTTGCTCGCTCAGGAGCGTGAAGGCCGCCCACAACGCTACATATAAAATTTTTGAAAATATTTTTTTTTTACTTTTTGACCTTCGCACAAATAGTTTTCACCACCATGAGGAACTCAATAACCAGAAACGCAGCTGCCGTTGCATAGAGAAAGAAGCAAAATTTGTTTTCAAGACAGAGTTGATGGGTCTTATCAACTTTGTAGCAACTGTTATGTAGCAACTATCATAAAATGTCGCATAGTGAGACATTTTGCGAAAGTACTTTGCTTCATTTTACAAGTTTCATAGAATGTTACTTTATTGTTATTCAGTAAATTTCTACATACACGAAATTCATGCTCGAAATTTCTTCTTTGTAACGGTAATATTTGTCTGTTACATCTTCATGAACTTTCGAGAACGACGAGTTGTGAAACTAGTCCCTCCGTGTTGAATATGTTCTATATTTTTTGCCTCCTAAAGTTATATAGGCGCTTAAAAAGAAAACAAGGTTCCTTTTCGGGCTGCTTGGTGAGATGGGCATAAAATATAAAATATTCAATCAAATCGAAAATACTAATTTTCAGATCCGTGTCGATCTCTCATGGAATCACCCGTCTACGATAACAATGGTTAGGAGACAAACTGCGGACATGTCTGCCGTGTAGCTAGCATACCTGTAACCGTGGTTAGCCGTAGTGCTCGTGTGACAGAGGTATTAGTGGGCTTTAGTTGAAACTGGGGTATGCCAATCAAAGTACCAAGTAAAAAAACTTTTTTGCGCTACAAGAAAAATTCGAAGTTTTGCATCTCGCATTCTCTTTAAGGCCCTTCTTCCTGCCATGTACTCGCACCTAATGTTGGATCGCGAGTCTGCGAAATTCCGCTGAGGCAGACTGTCGATCGGCAGCGCACCTGTAGGCCGGTTGAAGTTACCGGCTGTCTCCTCGATGGGCCAGGATTCCACAAAAAGCTGCTTATAGTAATCGACCTCTAAGTAGACCACGCGGGAATTGTCAAATTCGATGCGGTTGTCGTTCACCACGCTGTGCTCAGGCAGCTCAGCGAGTGTATTCCTTTTTCACTGAAACTTGCACATGTAGTTTTTATGTTGCCTCAGACTCTCGGGGAAGTTCCCCAGCTGCATCGCCCGCGAAGGGAGCGTAACTATGAGCACGTGCATACCTGCGAAGTTCAAGTATTCTGAAAAAGGTGGGGGGGAGGGATTGCGCCGATTTATCTCCCCCCCCTCTTTTTGCGCCCAAAAGAAAACTGCGGGATCAATTAAATGCAATCTTGCTTTCGTGGCGAGATGTCGCTTTAAGGTATAAAGTCTGCAACCCCCTCCATCGCGGCAATAGCTAAAGCCGCGGCGAAGCAGCGGCCATTTGCACGTGTGGTGAAGTATATGATGCCGCTTTCTAACTCGCCGAGAGCAATCACATGAATGTGTGATTAGAAAGAAAAGGAAAAGGCACGTAATTTCTGCAGCCCTATAGGGAGCACGGCGCAGTGCCCTTCGTGACGACACCGCTTCAACACCGACAGAGTAAGGGCGCGAGAAATTGACCATTTGCAGAAATCTGCAAGGCGGCTTTCCTGCAAGGTTGTTTTCTAACCAAAAAGGAAAAAAAAAAGAAAACTATCGTGCCCAGTCTGCTTTTCTCGCCCACTGTGCTTTTACCACTCCTATTCTAGTGAAGGCACGCGAGTGCGACAAAACGACTTTTTCCCCCAACAATTACTGTGTGGTTGTCCCACCTCTAACGAACCCTCACATCGCATGGAGGGCGAGGCACCTGTCGTTCGTAAAGAAGGGAGTGGGGGAAGGCAAAAGCACAATGAGTGAGAAAAGCAGTTTGCGAACGAGACCTTTTGGTTGGAAAACAACTTTGCAGGAAAGCCAGCTTGCTGATTTCCGCAAATGGTCAATTGTGTCTGCTTTTGTTTTGATGAATACCGGAGAGTTCATAAGTGAGAGTGGATCACGTGATTGTGAACAAACATTTGGTTATCGTTGATGCAGCCAATCAGTTGCCCTGTGTGTGTTACTTAGTAGGCCCTCTCACAGGGTGCCGCCATAGTCCTCTTTTCGCTTCCGTGCAACAGCCCAGGAAGGAGGGATTCCTATTGGTACATGCCCTTGGAGGCGTGGTCTTGGTGTTATAAAACTACAATGTTAGGGGTTATGGGTCGATCCAGAGAAGCGAGAAACGAGGGTCAGTCAACCGAACGAGAGTGGTCAATGAGACGTACATTCGCGAGTTAAATTGTTTAGCTACCCCAGAAGCTCCACAGGCATTGAATATTGAGTCTCCGGACCGAACAAGATATCCTAGAGGCAGGCCACAACCAGTCGCTACATGACTCCATTCCTGCAAACCCCGAGTTGAAATCCCAGCTCACTTCTCCAGAGTTTGTCACCACGACGAGGGACGTCTTCGCAATAGAACTTCTGCCTAGGTGTGAGTATTTTTTACCTATGTTATTCTTTTGCACATGGATTATTACCACTACGTTGACACAAACTGCTGAGAGTATAAAGGTGTTATTCTCGGGAAAATATACAGGTTGTCCCAACTATCATAAAACCCGATTAAAAAAATGAGTAACTCCGTTACGCGAAGCAAACCTAGTGTACATTGTTCCTAGTAATTTGGAGCAACCACTTATAATTCATTCATGCATGAGAATAAATTAATGAGTAATCAAAGTATTTATAATTCCGCAAGTACTCACCTGATTATATTCATTGGAGGGCATGTTTAGTTCAATTACTGTACAGCTTGAAGCTTAGAATATACTTACACATTTAGTTTCTCATATATGTATGCATAAAGTGTTATATATGTAGCCATTGATGAGGCTATTCATGTACGATAGTTTGTATGTATGTTCCCCTATGGAACGCCGGTGTCTCCACTACTATTGCTCTTTTTTATTGTAAATGTGCTTGCAATGATTCGTATGCTATAAACACATTTTCAAATTAATTTTTTAATTTTTTTTTGTAGAAGCCATCGCCTAGTTCTTCGTAATGTTATGTTCTTGCATTTCTTATTCCAATGCAGTTGCGTTGTGTGACGAATGTACTGTGTGGTGCTAGAGGCCTAGTAAGGTGACTTATAACGTCGCCTTTAGTATCCTGCGCCACGACAATCATCTACTGTCAAACAAACGAATAAATAAATAAAGTAATTGAATGTTGAAATTACATCTAACTGCGCTATTTTCAACAACGTATTGCATCCACATTTTTTTTTTCCTGTTGATAAAGAAAGCCCACCAAATATGAAAAGTGACGCGTAACCAGACTGCTGCGTACATCAGGAAGCAGTACCCTCAAACAGGCTCAATGGGAGGTAGCCAGCGTCAAGAAATAGATGCAGAAAGAAAAAAAAAAAATGTGCATGGCCCTTTGTGCCAATCCCCGGTCAAAGAAACACGCCGCTTTGAACTTACAGAGTCAGGCCGTAATCAGAACAGTGCTCCGGTCGCGTTATCAGTGGAACGGTTGACCGCTAGATATGAATAATTATAGTGACATACAGTTGAGCGAAAGGAATTCCTGCAAACTTGCAACGCATGTTGGCGCGCCCTGAACACCCTTGTCAAAATGCGGAACGCTGCTGTTTTCAGCGGACAAGAGGCAAAGCGGTTGCTTGCTGCTCTTTTTTTTCTTCCTCAGGGGGGCGTGCAGTCATATGTTATTTTCTGATTTCGCAGGCTTTTTTTATTGGCCGCAAAATGAGAGCGCAATCAATGCGTTGTTGAAAATGGCGCAGTTGGATGTCGTTCGAACTTGCTTACTTATGTCTAATTGTTATTTTGATAATTACGCGAGTACTTGTCGAGTTATGAATTGAATTGTGACAACTTACTTAAACTACTTGACGAAGAAATAGTGGTGCGTACTATAGTGCACTGTCCACTGGGAATAATATGTGCGAGGTTAGCTTTGCGTACTACCATTTCTCCTTTTTAAAATCATGCTTCATGATAGTTGAGGTTTTTCTACTTGAACAACGTTTTGAGCAGTTGGGTTAACCGCGAGTTAACATACATTTATGGATAGAAAACGGAGCTGTGAAATTGTAAATCCACCTTAATATCAGCAACAATTCTTATAACCAAGGCCGATGATGCCACCGCAGTGGATCATTTGCCGTCACCAACCTTAATCTGAGAATGTACGTATATTGCCGCGAACTATGCCTTCTCGTTTGTGAGACCAGCGTTATCTGTGTGAACGATGTTGGTGGAGAGGATACGGCAAGGTATAAGAACGCTTCCACTAAAAGCGCAGGGACATTCGTTTTCCGCCGTCGTCGACCGGTGGGCTGTTTCTTCACCACCTGTGTTCCTTATCATTTTTTTGCACTTTTGCCGAGCACAAGTTCGCTCTAATAGAACTAGCTTTCCGAAAAACTCTGAATCGTTCCTGGCTACATGACAATACACATACATTGTGTCTTCGGTGACAGCAAGTGTTCAGGCGACTGGCCGCATAGCTGCATTGCTTGATGGCTAAAAAGGCATCTGAATGTATAGTGAATGAACGGCTCAAGGATTTTTTATTTTTTTCAGCCAAGCAAAGCCATGGACCGGGTGACAAAAACAAAAAGAAAAGAGAGCGGAGCTGAAGGACGCAAGAGGAGAAGGCTACAGGCGCAGGAAGCTGAGAAGTCAAAAAAGTTTTTCGCGCCATTTTTTGAAAAACCTGGGGCAAGTACTTCATCATGTCCTTTGGAAGTAGCTCCATCTCCTGCCACTTCATTAATGTCCGTACAACTTGACGAAGGAGTCGTTCACGAAACTTCTAAACACAGTATGCTATGCGCAGACAATCCCGGGGATATTGCAGTAGAGGAGGAGGACAACGGAACCGACATTGGACTTCGGCTGGTTGAGCCTGTTGCTCTGAAGCTAAGCAAACTGGATTCCACGAAGCACCCTCAACCTATCATCTCAGAACTCGTTCAGAAGCATGACCTAGGTCTCTTAAAATTTGACACTGGTACTGGAAAAGCCGTTGTGTCTGACGCTGTACGAACGGAAATTGTTAAACTCGGGGCCATGTATTTCCAAAATCGGGAAGGACCTTTCTTGCCAACAAACAACCGATCAATGACTAAGAGTTGGTTTAAGAAGAAATTAGGTGATGGTCGTGGTGAAGAAGTCACCCGTTCGTGGCTGGCCTACTCTCCTGCCAAAAAGGCAGCATTTTGCATTTGTTGCCTCCTTTTTTCCCGCTCAGATCACCTATCATCTTTGGAACAAGAGGGGGATTCACCAAATGGAAGGCACCCGAGAAGATCACCCTTCACGAGAATGCAAAGAATCACCGAATGTGTTTCTCACAGTGGAAAGAAATGGAAAGAAATTTGATGCATACTACGGGAATAATTGACGCTGACCTTCAGTCACAGATGGAGAAAGAAAAGCACAAGTGGCGTGAAATTTTGACGAGAGTCCTCCACTGCATAAAATTTCTTGCTACACAGAACTTGGCATTACGAGGGCATCGAGAGAGTTTTCAAACCAGCCGCGAGAACAATGTCGGAAATTTTCTTGGTCTTTTGAAGTTAATTGCCGTTTTTGACCCCGTTATGAAGCAACACCTCACATACGTTGAAAGTCATCCAGGGTCCACTTCGTACCTATCGCCTTCTGTACAGAATGAATTCATTCACATGATGGCTGTCACAGTTCGCGAGTCCTTGCTGCGAAAAATCCGTAAAGCCAAATATTATGGCATTATGTTTGACACCACTCCCGACCAGGCACACCGTGAGCAAATGTCAGAAGTTGTGCGATATGTGGAAGTTGACTTTGATAAAAAATCTGTTTATGTTCAGGAGTCCTTCCTCGGCTTTATCCATGTAAAGAACAAAGACGCCGAGAGCTTCGTTGACGTGATACTTGGCAAGCTGGAAGAGGACAGAATGAACTTACAGGACTGTCGGTCACAATGCTACGACAACGCTGCCGTGATGGCTGGACAAAAAAGTGGTGTCAGTCAAAGAATCGCGGAAAAAAACAAACTGGCAATCTTTGTAAACTGCGACAACCACTCACTGAACTTGGTTGGTGTACATGCTGCTAAGGAAGAAGCCATGATGATGACTTTTTTTGGGACCATCGAAGCACTTTACGTGTTTTTTTCTCGCTCAACGTACCGTTGGGAGAAATTAAAAAATGCAGTGCCTGTTGTTGTGAAATCAGAGTCTGAGACCAGATGGAGTGCAAGGGTCGAAGCAGTGAAGCCGGTCGGTAGATACCTTGAGAAGATACTTGAAGTTGTTCAGGAAATGTCAAATAATGACCAAGAAACGAGCGAGACGAAAAGTGATGCTGCACTACTGCAGAAGCGGATATTAAGTTATGATTTTTTGATTTTGCTGGGCTTTTGGAACAAGGTACTTGTTCGCATAGACCGTGTTCAAAAAAGACTGCAAGATCCTAAAATGAACTTTCACGATGCTGCCTTAGACATGAAAGCTCTCAGAGATCACTTTCATGAAGAAAGGGAAACTCTGGTAAGTGAGTCACTTGGTGAAGGGCTTCGTCTCTGTGAGACGTATGATGTCGACGTTGAAAGGCGTGCACGACGAAAAAAACAGATGCCTGGTGAAAAGTCGAAAGGAGAGGCGTTGACGGCTAAACAGGAAACAGAAAGGGTTATGAAATGCACACTCGATCGTCTTCATTCGGAAATCGACCAGAGGTTTACTCGCCTGCAGGACACCGACCTCAAGTTTGGCTTTCTGCTCGACATCAACAAGCTGTGCTACAGCGAAGACAAAAACGAACTAAAAACAAATTGCAACACATTTGGCAATTTCTACAGTTCCGACGTTAACGCGCAAGACCTCTATGAAGAGATTTTAGATTGTAGGCTGCTGCTTTCACGGCGTATTGACCAGACAGTATCAAGACCGGAGGAACTTCTTAAATTTATTGTGGAGTATGGTGATGATGGCGTATTCCCCAACCTTCGCGTCGCCCTTCAGATGATGTTAACCATTGGAGTTTCCATCGCTGGCTGTGAGAGGTCCTTCAGCAAGCTGAAGCTAATACTCTCCTATTTGCGTGCCACAATGGGCCAAGACAGACTTACTGACCTTGCGCTACTGAGTGTGGAAAGAGAAGAAACTGAAAAAACGAACTTTGACGTCATTATAGAACAGTTTGCTTCATCGAAAGCAAGGAAAGTGCAGCTCTAGTTTTTACGGAGTGTTCCAGTGTATAGTGCATTTTATATTTGTCTTAATATCCAAATGATGTAAATAAAGTGTTTTAAATAAAAAAACGGGTTTTTCTTGACAACAATTATTCACGATCAGCGTTACAGCACTGACGTCATAAAAGGCAACAATATGCGATAACAGGGAGACAACAGGGTTTGCCGGAACGAGTTTTTTAACGCATCATTAGCACTGATGAAAAAATGCAGGCATCATATGCAGATTTGGCGTACGCAATAATTAATTTTGAATGATACATTTCACGGTAATGTAGCGAGAAATGGTATGGACTATTTACATATGCCTAGTTCGTGATTCTATTTTCTGTGCTTATATGGATTTCATGAATTTCGCATATTTTAAGTAAAGCGAGATGACAAGAAGTGACCACCAAGGTCCATTTTTTGTTAAACTTTTTTTGCTACCATTGTGGACTTCTGGTGTGTTGTGTGATGCATGGACGTACAAGGCGGCTATAGTACACTGTAGTACAACAGCAAGAATAATAATAATAATAATAATAATAATAATAATAATAATAACAAACATTATCACGGGCATAATGAGGGGCGCGGAAATATATTTGCCCTGGGCGCCGTCCTATCTAGTTACGCCACTGAACCTAGCAAAAGTATGAAGTAGTTAATGCTAACAGAGCTCCTACAGCAAAAAATGAAAACTCGGCCAACTGTACAAACTTGCACTACAAGGACTATAGAATCGCATGCAAGCACTGGCAGAAACACCCCTTTCATAACTGAGTAAGCCACCATGACTGTTACTAATGACAAAAAGAAGTCGTATAGAAGCCAAGTTTAGAGGTACTTACAGTGATTGAGGCTCCTGGTTTGATTAGATGGGTGCGGTGGAACTTGAATGTGAACTCATCATTGCCCGCTTTGCTGTGAACCTGCCAACCTGCCAAGGGCACCTCCTGCAACAGACAGAAACAGAAAAAAAAAAGGGGGCGGGGAATAAGAAAAAATAGCAAGGAAGTCACAGTATCATGTCTAATGCAGTGCCGTCATACTGCCCTACCACAAAGGGCTGCAGGATAATCCCACATTAACCTGTCGTCAGACTGTTCCTTCCAGTGACATGGGTAAGACGTGCACATAACATTTCTTTCTGAAAGATGCAATTCTATGCCTCATTAGTTAACAGTTAAGAAACCAGGCTTCAAATTGGGCAGGTTCAAATAAGTAATCCATTATGGTACTAAGCGTGGACACGAGGCACAAGACAAGTGAGAGATCCGCGCCAAGTCTGTTCCTTTGCTTGTCCTGTGTCTTGTTTTTGCACTTAGTACTGTAGCAGATCATTCAAAGTTACTTGCCAAATCAAACACCATGCTTCATGGGTTTATTCATTGTGATTTACACATTTTTGACTGATCTTACCATTTTGTCCAGCATTTTATGCTGCCATGAAATTCTCAATAAGAAGAAGCCCAGTTAACAAAACAAGTATTTTCTTGTATTACATTTTATGTTACATTTTAAATTTTACTATACTTAGAGCATACAGTAGACTCTCAGTAAACTAAACCCAAAGGGACCAGAAAATACATTCCATTTAACAGAAGTTTCGTTTACTGAGAAGTGAACATAGAATGCAAGCCCGAAACCAAGCGTAGCAAAGGCAATAGTTCCGCTTAAGCAGTAGTTCCTGTTAACAGATTTCCGTTTACTGAGAGTCTACTGTATAAGCTGGTATAACAAGCTTTTCAACTTAATTAAAAGTTCATGAATTGATGTGAGGATAATATGTTCATTTAACTTTGAAGTGGGGCTTCGTGGCAGTGTGGATTTCCGCTGGATAGGTATACTCATTGTATATCACACCTCAACTGCAGTGAAACAGGGTGGTTGTGATGTGGATTAATATACACTTACTTTATCATTTCCAATATTTAAAATTTTCTTACGTTTTAAATTAAATTGACGCGAAGTCGATTGCTGTGATATTTGCTTGAATATTCGAAGAGCCCCTATATTCGCACAAGCCTAGTTTACATTTCAACACACTGCGTAACAAATTTCTCCTGTTTGTATGTTTGAAGTAATACAGCTCATAACACTGCAAAATATACACTTCACTATTCAGTCACACTAGTAAGCTTGACCATGCTTGGTTCACTATTGCTAATCTTCCCTCTCAGCTTTGCTTTTAATTGCACTGAAATTTCAATAGATGAATTAGCAGTTGCACCTAGACAACAAAGACAGCAGCACAAAACTGTCCTAATGAAAGAGATGGCGCATATACTCCAACATTTACAATACGAGCCAGAATCCAAACGTGACAGTCATGCATTATCATGACTTTGTCTCATACTAGTTCAACAAATACACTAAATTTAGCATAGCCAGCAAAAGTAAATGCTGGTGTTTGTAGAAGATGTCAACTGCGAAGTGCAAAGGGGCCACTGACCTTTGTTCCTTTGTTGTGGATGGTGACGTATCTTCCATCAATGCAGTGATCGGAAATCTCAAGCTCTCCCTTAGCAGATGCAGTCACCTGGGCATCGGAGTTGCTCTGTTCCTCACGGTGGGACATGAAAGTGCGCTTCCGCTTGGTGCCACGGTGAGGCGTCACAAACATTTCTGAGCTTGTAGGGCTAGAAGCTGGCAAAAAAAAAGAAAAGAAAAAAAAAGAAAGAACAGAAGCTCATGCAAATCACGGCGTCCAAAGGCTATTTCATTATTATGCTTTAATATAAAATTTATCCTCAGCTTAGTCTTCTCATTTATTCCATCGTTTTTGGGCACAGTTGATTAGGTCAGTGCGTCATTTCCATGTAGTGCACTAGAGTGCTAAGGCTAAGTTATACTAACAAAGAAGAAAACTTAGCAAAATATCAGCGTGAGCACATAAGATGATGAGTAGAAGGAATGTAGTAACATCACTAAATGCCCAAACTTCACAACCTGCTAAATGAGAAATTATAATAACCCTGAAGGTTACTATAACTATAAAGTGCATGGGGGGGGGGAGGGGAGGTAATGAAGTTATAAAAACGGTGGTGCTACTTTTTGCAGCCTGTAAAGAAGCACAAGTCGGCGCTACAGGCAAAGGAGTAAGGGAATGAAATAACAGAGGAGGAGGAAGGAGATGGGAGACTTTAAGGGAAATGTAAACACGTACATGGAGTGATGTTGAGGCGCGTCTCTTCTCCCTCAAGCAGCTTGCGGTACGCAGCAATTTCGAGATCAAGTGCCACCTTTATATCCAGCAGGTCCTGGTACTCTCTCAGTTGCTGCTCAATCTCGGAACGCAGCCGGCTGATCTCTTCATCCTTTGCCATCATCGCTCGGGTGTTCCAGTCACGCTCTTGTTCCAGCAGTTGCTCCAAGTCCCGCACACGGGATGACAGGGACTGGTTCTGCATGTGTTGCGTGGGGAAGAAAGAGCTTCATTGAAGTGCACTAATGCTAACATTTTTTGTTACTGCACTCCAACAAAAAAATAAACAGAAGGTATACATATGTAAATGGCACTTAAAATGCTAGACAAGCAAATTAGACTGCACTTGTAAATTTCAAGAAAAGTATATACACGCTTGAGCTGATACAGACATCACCTTTGACATTACTCCATGCTTCTACATCTTCCCCTAAACATTTATGTTACTACATCAACATAAAGAGAAAAATGAGTTGGCCGTCTTCCATTGCTCACAAAAAGCTAAAAGACTTCTTGGAGTGAAAGCTTCCCAGTTAACAAAAAGTTGTCCTCGTCTCAGGACTGGACCTGGAATTAATGCTTTTCTGGGGTGATAACTCCACCAACTGAGCTTGTCAAATTCAAAGTCTAGCATATAGTACCAGCAGCACTATTTCCATGAGACATCAAGTGCAAAAGTTCTACAGTCGCAAATGTGCAATACTCAATTAGAATGCCTGCCGTCAAAAAAAAAAAAAAAGAAGGCAAAAAAAGCTGCCATATTTGAGTCGTGGCTCACTGACTTACCAGAGATTCAAGCTCAGCGATGCGAGATTTGACACCGTCCAGGCGAGTCTTGTAGGTGTGCAGCTCATCACGTGTGACGGAAGAGTCCGACGAGCGTCGGTCCAGCAGTTCCTGGAGGTCACGCATCTTGGTCTCGTAGATGCTCTGCATTTCCTCCCGGTTTAGCTGCATCTGCGATTCATACTGCTCGCGAAGTTCCTGCAGAGTGTCAGCCAGTTTGCGCTCGTAGTTCTCCTTCAGCCGCCCATCAATTTCTGTGATCTCGGTCTGTTTGACAATGCGCACTTCCTGCAGTTCCTGCATGAATCAAGCGGAAAAGAAGGGTGAATGAGATAAAGCTAAGACAGTGTTGCACACTCCAGTCCAGGTATAGACAAGCTTGCTGAACTGGATGTACTTGAACATTACAGATTCCCTTCATATTAGATCATGACTGCAACGCAAACATTATGGAATCTTGGAAAATACAATGCCATACGTCAGATAACACATCTTTCAAATTGGAAAAGTTATTTGTCACAATCTGGGCTTAGAAAACATGTCTTGTGGCATGTGGTACACAATCTTGCTGCTCACAGCATTTTGTAATTACAAGTGATTAGGTCACTCTACTATAGCAAATGTGAAAACTGTACATACAGCTCAAAAAGACATTGTTTTCATTAGTGTAACACATCTTCTTTGCTTAGCCCATTATGTAATGAAATCTTGGGCCACAAATTCGGCACCATGATTTTGTATTTTAGTCTCAAATTTCATAATATAAAACATTATCAACTCAATGACTAGTATACTGTGCTACATGCATGGGAAGAATCGCCTGCTAGCTAGAAGTAGACATAAAAGGCAAGTGCAAGCAGTATGGCCTTTGTGGCCCCCCAATCAAAACCTACTACATGTATCGTTTAGTGTCATGTGTCGAGCACACATTCGGGACTTGTGATGTGTATGTCCTCGGGACAACACATCATAACCCTGATGTTTGTTCATCGACCAGATTCAAATTTTAATAGTGCTACTGCATCTCTTACTAGATTGGTGATCTATACTAACCACTGAGATTATAATGCAACTGTACTTGTATTGTTGCCTCTACGTAAGCTTATTTATTTCCCAGTGGTTGAGATCATTCCCCAACCATGCATTATTATGAAGTATGCAAACATACAACACAATAAAAAAATGTGGTACAAAATATGAGGCAGCTTGATAATACTAACACAGCTTGATATCTACTTATATTTCACAACGAGAAGTTCATTGATTGATTTGTGAGGTTGAACGTCCCAAAACCACCATCTTTTTATGAGAGACGCCGTAGTTGAGGGCTCCGGAAATTTCGACCACCTGGGATTCTTTAATGTGCACCCAAATCTGAGCATACGGGCCTACAACATTTCCGCCTCCATCGGAAATGCAGCTGCCGCAGCCGGGATTCGATCCCGTGACTTGCGAGTCAGCAGCCGAGTATTTTAGCCACTAGACCACCGCGGCGGGGCACAATGAGAAGTTCAGTGAGTTAGTTTTGATTCACGACACGAAAAAGATGACGAAATAAAAAATCAACTTGCCACATTGCCTTGTTCATTTTTTTTATTCAGTATTGGTAAGGCTACTCACACAGAATAAAAGAAGGCTATAGCATGAACTTATTTGTACTTTGTTGCTAGCTGTACAGCACAGTTTGTTATTACCTGCACATGCACTGCCAAATAACAATAAGTGCAAGTAACAATGGTCACATTGTTATGAGATGCAGCTGCTACTTTTCACGCACTGGTTTCTTGATAAGTGCTCGCAAGCGAAACTACACATAGCATGCATGCATGCTATATATATATACTTTGCATATGACATTCTTACAGTACGGCCAATGAAAATAGACACACCTTTTCATAAAGGGACTTCTGGAAGTCCAGCTGCTCATTCAGCGTCTTGGCTCGGTTGCTGAGGTCTGTGCAACGCAGAATCTGATCTTGCAACTCCTTCTTGACTCGCTCGAGTTCTTTTGCCAGGGCATCTCGCTCATTCTCGGCCTCCTAAAAATACATACATACTTGCCCGTTCAGAATGGCAAGGCAAAATAAATGCCTCCAAAAAGAAAATCTCTTTCGTACAATCAGTACCCAATCATGACCTACAATGGACCAGCACCGAGAAACACTTGAGTTCTTTCAATACGAGGCCATATTGTATGGTCAAATATAGAATTGTCACAGTCTTTATAAGCACCACAGGAAGCGGGTAAAATGAAGCTTTGGAGCAACTAAATTACCATTTCAAAAGACAGTAGCTGAGGTGTATCGGACTTTTTGTTTTTCACTAGTGGCGCATGCATGGTATATTAGCATTATGACCCCCCGACAACACAAGTTTAATAAAAAGGCTTGATCACATAGGATTATATTATTTCATAAGGAACGCTACTGTTGCTAAGCTTGAGCAAGGAGAAATGCCATTGCATATAACTTTGCATACTGCATTCAAAATGCGGTGGTGCTACTGAGGTCGTCTGATTAGAAGCAATTTTTTGGCGCAGCAAAATTTTAAGTTTCTAGAATTTGGGGGCAGCGAAAATTTCCATCTTGGAGCACTCTGGAGCAACTAATTTCACGTCCTGGAGTAACAGAAGGAGCAAGTTGCAACAGGCAACATTCAAGAACTTGAATATTCAATCACTATGGGGCTCTCATGAAGATCTAGAAATATTTAGATCGCGTCGATAAAATCGTACTTTATGAAAGAACACTCTGAAGACATCTATGTGGTTATCAGCAGATATGGTGGACAAATACCATGAGTTACAACACTAAAGTACTCTTTGCCGAGCTAGTCTGTTCATGTTCCTGTACAAGCCACAAAGATATGTCTGTTTTTGCATGGCGAAAAAAAAAGAGGAGAAAAAACGAGTTCACAACGGTACTTCACTTTCACCACAAAGGCAAGTTAGAAAAAACCATGCAATGGCAGAGAAAGCCTTTTGCCCACTTCCACTAACTTTTAATATTGCATATCGCTGCACGCTGAACAGCTTTTGCACTTCCACAACAACACATTTCGTTGTGCATATACTCAATACAAGAAGATTGGTGAGGAGACGAGCTTGCCTACTAACTGAAACCAAAAAAGCCCAAGTGGCCTTACTTGTACAAAATTTTCTGCATGACTTATAATTAATTTCTGTCAGAAATAACCAGTAATAAAGCAGGATGGTGTAAAAATCCCACTCCTGAACTATTTAAGGAGCTTCGCAGACAAATGCATTACCAGGTCTAAGAGAGGTGCCATGGTAGGCAGTTTCAGATTAATGTTATTGCTATTAGGGCATTTTATAAACCACGAAAGCCAGGTCACACAAAAATTTTCACAATCCTTCCCCTGTGGAATATTAAACATTACAGAGCAAGCACCTTTTTTAACAACAATAATAATTAACAAATAATGAATTATAAATGTGGGCATGATGAGTTGCCTCCCACAAATATACATTTCAAGGTTATTTAAAACACACATGAATCAGTTTCACAATGAAATTAGTCACACCCAGTTTGAAAAAAACAACAACAAAAAAATAAATGTTATAAGCTTAATTTTGACGAGCAGCTTTGCTCCTTTATGGTACTGTGACTCCAAGTCAGACTGGCTACACCAAAAGATAACTTAAGATAAATATTCCTTTTTTAGTGAAATCTTTCATTCCCTCCTAATTTTATGTTAGTGCATTCTGTCAGATGCCCCTCCACTTCCTCTAGTACAGTGTACTGTACACATGAACCATTAAATCATTTATACAGAACATTGAGATTATCACTCCGAGGAGACCAAAATAAGTCATTGCTGACTCCTCACCTTAAGCTGTGTCAAAGCCTGGTTCAGACGTCCTTGAAGGTCAACAACCTGAGACTCCAAAGTTGTCGCACGTCGCTCTGCTGTGGACCACTCACGCTCCCTCTTGTTCAGCCTGAACACATTAGAAATTTTATATTATAGTGAGACAACACTATTTATCATGTCAAAAACAACGCATCACCAAATACGATAGGGAGGCGCTGCGAGCGCGCAACGAAGCGAGACGTGCGGCGCACCGGCTCCGTCGATTTTCGGCTGGAGCCACGGCTCAAATAACTGCACTCCGCCAACCCCGACGTCCATCGACTAAGCAAGTCATCTGTACCCCGGTCATCTGTACCCCGTTGGAATCAACTTTGACCCAGCGGGCCCACTTTTCACGTCATTACCGCCGACGTTCACCCGGCCACGGGGGCGACGCCGTTACGCCTAACGGCGACGCCGAGACCTGGTGGCCTGCAACGCCGACGGCGTCGCACCTGCGGGTTACGATCCCGAAGGCATAGCTTGAACTACAGTTCCATCCCGTCAAGACGACAACTCCGCTGTTCCGAGTTTTCGGCACCCATCGCTGAATGAAGCGGTCGCGCGTCCGTTCAAGCAAAGACAGCGGCGTCCAACGCCATCCCGGCCTCCTGAACACCGGCCGGCAAGACGCAGCCTCCAGTATCGCGCGCTGCAGGAGGCAAAAGCAAGGCTATTGCGAACTGGATGCCTCGCCCATTCCCAAAGACCAGGCCCAGACGACTTCATCGTCGTGCTCAAGCCCCGCGAACATGTCCCGCTGCACCAAGCTTTCTCGGAGAACCGCTACGGAGCCACCTTTACGGCCTACCTTGGACCCGAGTTGGCAAAGTCAATCACGGTTGTGCCGTCTCGTGAGCAAAACGTCGTGTTGATCCACACACCGAACCCAGCGGCGGCAGATCGGCTTCTCGGGGAATTTTCGGTGATCACTGAGCGTGCGGTGATCCCGCTCCATGAATAACTCCGACAAGACGGCTTCGTCGTCGTCAGCAACTCAGATACCACTGAATCGCTTCAAAAGCAGGTGCATTGGAGAGCAGGCACCACCGTCGAGGTGAGGAAATTCGGATCCTCTAACAAGGTTCGGGTCACCTTCGACGGAAAGGTGAAACCGCGTTTTGTACATTATAAGAACATGCTTATTCCGGTGCGCAAATACCGGACTAGTCCAGCTTGCGGCCCGCGTGGGTCCGTCTGTTATTGAGCGGATGCATGTCCCAACACAGCCCAACACGTGCGGACAAGAAGCTCTTCTTGTGGAGGGGGTGCGGGCCCCTCACGGGTGTATTCCGCGGTGCTCAGTATGTGGTAAGGAACATGCAAGAAACTCGCGAGAGTGCGGCTAAATTCCGCACCCATGAGGTGATCGCCCTGAAAAAGGCCAACGTTGAAGGGGACCTGGGCGTTGAAGGGCGCCAACGTTGAAGGGAAACGTTGCAAAACACGGAACTCAGGTGAGCGGTACGGGCAGGGCCGCCCCACCCCCTTCTGCCCGCAGTGCCGAGCAAACCAAGATAGCAGCTCTCGAAGGCTCAACAACATCTCAAAATTGAGATGTTGCTAAAAAAAAGAGAAATAGCGCTCCTAGAATCCAAACCGAAAGAGCTAACCAATCCCTCCTCACCCGCAACTGAGGCTATGGAGAGTGAGCCCACGGCCCCGACGGCAGCACTGGGCGTGGAAGCTGCACTTGTGGCTCGTCTAGAGGCCCCGCATGGACTTCTTAATGCCTTAGAACATCAAATTTCCGCGGCACTGACCTCTGCTATCGCCAAAACGGCCGAAACGATCCCTACAATCATTGGCCAGCACTTCGCACAGTCGTAGCGTAGCGTCCGACGATCCGATTAAAGACGTGTCTGGCCGCTATCCCAAAACCTCGCGATGATGTAGATGAAGATGACAGCTGCACGCTTACAGGAATTGAGGACGCCACCCTCGCTACGAGTGCTGACTCCGCAGCTGCGTCCCTACAATCGCTTTTTTCAATGACCATGGCGGGCAAGCCTCAAGTTAGACGCTTTCCATGTTACAATTTGGCCACCCCCGTTCAAATTCCTCAATGGAACTGCCGGCGATGCCGTTTCGCGCCAAGCAGGCTCATTTCCGGCTTTTCACATCGAATCTCGCTTCACTTCTCGTAGTGGTTGCCCTCCAGGAGCCAGAGAGCGGCGCTAGCCCTCCAAATTATTTCACGTTTCAACAGGACCCCTCTTCCTGTATATTCGTGCACAAAAACTATACAGCCAACCAAGTAGATTTGGAACTTAATACTACATATGCAATGGTCGGCTTCTTTCGCTTAAGGAACGAGACGCACCATTACACATACTCAACATCTACTGCTCTCCAAAACTTAAAAATGTTGCTTTCGCAACATTCTTCAGTCGCACCCTGAAGGCTGTGGGCAGATGTCCCCTTGTGATCGTGGGCCACTTCAATGCTCACAGCACACTCTGGGGGTACGTGCGCGATAAAAAGCGTGGGTGCAAGCTAGCAGAACTTGAGTCCACGCTGGGCCTCACTCTTCACACTGACCCTGCATATGCAACGCGAGTTGGTAACTCCATGACTCGGGACACATGTCCGAACCTTACCTTCACCAAAAACATTATACACGCAGACTGGGCCAACACCAAGGAAACCCTCAGCAGCGATCACTGCACACTCAACACAACTGTCACAACCACACCACTGGCTAGACCCCACGCCCAAGCCCACCTACCCGACTGGACAAAGTTCCGGAAAAACTACACCAATCTGGCCCCGATTCCCAAACAGGTGGTTACCACGCGTGGTCACAAGAATTGGTTACCCACCTTCGTTCGATAGAAACTCAAGTTCAACTCTCAGAGGCTACGCCAAGGGTGGACAACCACCTCCTTCACCTCTGGGAGGTGCGGCACAGCCTCGTCAGCAAATGGCACCAGCAAAAACACAATCGGAAGCTCAAAAATCGCATTGCCGAGCTCACCCAACGAGCAGCAGAGTACGCGGCCCAGCTCGTCGACTCGAATTGGGTGGAACAATGCAACAGGGCTGCTAGACGAATTTCGAGCCAAGAACACTTGGCGTCTTTTTTGCACCTTGACTGATCCGACCCATACCAGAGCCGAGACACAAAAACATCTCCAACGGGCTATCCATGCCTTCGATGGAGACACTTCAAAATTAGCATGCGAACTCTGCAATCAATACCTCTGTGCCCGACGTGACATTCAAGGGCTAGCATACTCGTATGCAGGTTCCGAGAACGCAGAGCTGGATCAACCATTCCGGCTCCATGACCTGAAGGCGGCCCTGGCTAAAATGAAGCAAGGAACGGCACCGGGGAGAGACAAAGTAACAGTGAAATTACTTGCCAATCTGCCCGAGCAGGCATACGACGCACTCCTCGCGTACATAAACACAATCTGGTTTGGTGGGACACCCCTCCCAATCGAATGGAAGACTGCCCTGGTCACTTTCATTTCAAAAGCCTGGAAAGCCATAAACACGGATAACCTTCTCCCCATCTCTCGCACGTCTTGTGCGGGAAAGCTGATGGAGACTATGGTGCGAGATCGGCTATCCGAGTTTTTGGAGAACCAACACTTATTTCCTGACACAATGTTCGGGTTACGCCCGCACCGGTCCGCACAGGATGTCTTGCTTCAGTTAGACCGCAAAATTCTGAATGCCATCGACTACCCCCTCGATGAAAAGGCAGTCCTCGCCCTCGACATGAAGGGAGCTTTCGACAACGTCACACATATCATTCTAACGCACCTTTTCCAAACCGACTGTGGACACAACACGTTTTGATACATTAGACAATTCCTCTTTGACGGACAGTCATATATCCGAATACAAAATTAAGAATGGCCCCTACCAATTAGGAACGAGAGATACCCCACAGGGCACGGTCCTCTCACCCCTACCGTTTAATCTGGATATGATGAACCTACCGGCTCGGCTGCAGAATGTTGAAGGCAAGCAACACGCACTTTATGCCGACGACATTATCATATGGGCTAAACACGTATCAGTAGGAGACATATAAGCCAACCTGCAGCAAGCGGCAGAGATCCCGCCGCTGTGGCCTTCAATGCTTCCCGACCAAAGCGGAATTTGTGAACATTCGCTCCTTGCAAAAGTGCACTACCAAAATTGAACTGTTCCTTGCAAAGCGGACCCATCCCAGAACACGATGAGATCAGAGTACTGGATCTCTTTATTCACAAACATCGCTGTGTCGATACAACATCAACAAAACTGCGTAAGGTGGGGGACCACGTGGGCCGTATGGTTCGCCGGGTTTCCAACAAGCGTGGGGGGTTACGTTGCAGAGACGCCTTGCGGCTGGCGCATGCATTCGTAACCAGTCGAGTCCTCTTCTCGGCTCCTTGCCTTCATCTGCGCAAGTTCGATGAGAACACCCTTGAGGTGATTCTCAGAAAGATGTACAAGTGTGCCCTCGATCTCCCTATAACCACGTCCAAACAGCGTCTTATGGGCCTGGGGATGGTAAACACTTTTGCAGATCTCCGGGAGGCACACTTGACCATCCTATACACGAGACTTTCAAAGACTCCGCCGAGTCGCCACCTATCAGCCCAACTACACATCCACCATCTAACAGAGAGGGAAGAGCGTGTACGCATTCCAAAAATCTGGAGATACGCCCTGCATGTGCACCCTCTTCCGGCCAACATGACACGTGAAGACGACAGTGGCAGGCACCTTGCTCAGGCGGAGGCACTAGGTCGCCACTATGCGAACAAACACGCAGATTTTACGTGAACGCCTCCGACACTCACCGTGGTGGGTGGTACACGGCTGCAGTCCACCAAATGTCGCGGTGAATGGCCTCACATTCAAAGCACAGGACGTTACATATGCGGAGGAAGTCGCCATCGCACTAGCTGCCGCAGACCTGGACTCTCGCATCATTACAGGCTCTAGAGGGGCCTGCTGAAATATTCAATGCGGGTATGTCCCACACCTGGCGTACCGATCTTACAAAACAGCAATTACATCGGGGCCCCCGCGTCCCGAAGGATCATATGGGCTCGAGCTCACATGGGCCTCGAAGGCAATGAAACGGCTGACGCCGCCGTTGGCGCACTCACTCTCTGGGGTAACACCTTCAGACCCTTCCTAAATGGATCTCTAACCCAATCCGGCCTTAACGTTTTGAGAAATGACTGAATTCTACCAATTCTGCCATTCAATTTATCCTAAACCCTGTAAGGGCCTCACAAAGGCGGAGGAGCGCTTACTCCTCCGTCTTTACATTAAAACACTACTGTGCCCGGCAGTTTTCAAATATCTCGGTCCTGCCTGCACAGGAAAATGCCCGCACTGTGCGGAGAAGTTTTCGGACATCTTCCGCATGGTGTGGGCATGCCAGTTCGCTTCACACCAATGTCGAACCCCATCCGGGAGAACTGGGAAGGCGGCCCTGCTGAGCCAGAAGGGCCTGGTAAACCAAGCCAGAGTCGCGTTAGACGCCAATGGGCTTCTGCAATGAGGACCCCAACTAGTGTTTGTAAGGGGTGGCTCACACTGGGCCACCTCCCACATACTGCCTGCATATAAATAGAATAAAGTTTTTTTTCTCTATCTCTCTCCAAATACAATACACAGACGCATGCTCGCAAGTAGTGAACATGAGCTGACCATGTAATGCATTGGACAAACAACCAATAAGTTACTGCGATGAAAAAATGGTTAGCAAAAGATGATAAATGCACCGAGGACGGTAATGAGCTGGATGGAGTGGCAAAATTAAGAGGTTTACAGGGATGCAATAAAATACGCTCGTACAAGACAGGGTAAATTGGAGATCATTGGAAGAGACTTCTGTCACGTAGTGACCATGTAATAGGTTGATGTAATATAAACTGAATGCTGCATGTTAATAAAACTAGCCAGATTTGTCAAACATGTTCGTTTATAAGGAACTAGTTACATTTAACTTGTTACTACTAGTATGATTGTTGTGTAGTACAACCGATATGAATGTTAAAAAGATTTAATGTGGGGTTTAACGTCCCAAAACTACCATACGATTATGAGAGACGCCGTAGTGGAGGGCTCCGGAAATTTCGACCACCTGGGGTTCTTTAACGTGCACCCAAATCTGAGCACACGGGCATACAACATTTCCGCCTCCATCGGAAATGCAGCCGCCGCAGCCGGTATTCGAACCCACGACCTGCGGGTCAGCAGCCGAGTACCTTAGCCACTAGACCACCGCGGCGGGGCGATGTTAAAAAAGGTGAAGTCATATGCTTGTAGTGTAACCGATTGCCCCCCGCACTTACGGCACCAATAAGACAAGTGTTTTCCAGTGTTCAAGTGTGAATGAAGCTACTTTTTCTGGAAGTCGGTTAAATATAATTCACAAAATAAATGTCAATTTTTCCTTTTACTGATAATAAAAGAAACTGTACACAAAGCTTCAAAGTGAAAGTTAGTGCGCCACTCCTGAAGTATTTTAATTATGCATTTGTATATGCACGCATACAAACGCACGCACAAAAGTGGCATAAAAATATGTTCTGGTTACGTCCTGGATCAATTGAAGCTGTGCAGCTTCCCGCCCGCTGCGCGCACCGCTCCGGAAGCGACGTCATTTTACTTCCGGGACGACTTGTCCGGCTCCTGCCGAGACGCTCGATCAGCGATACTAGGAATTCCATAGTACGTAAGCTCAGCCCCCCTAAGGACAAGATGCCTGACGCCTACGCGAGCGTATCTATTTCCAACTAGGCCAACTGTTCAAACAACCAAAATCGTTAAAGATGGCGCAGGAACCGACCTACTTGGATGCATCCCAAAATAACGGTGAAGCAAAAATACAATAAAGAGCCGACCACACATGGTCGACAAAAACGGCGGCACACTCACTTTGCCTGCAGAGCCTCGGCGTCGGTCTGCCATTTCTTCGCTTCCAGCTGAAGCCTGGCTCTTTCGTTGGCCGTTTCGTCGACGGCTCGCCGGGCTTCGGCCAGTTCTCTTTCGTAAAGATTCTTGACGCTGGTCACCTCTCGAGTGCGGGTCTCCTGGCTCGTCTCGATCTGCTTCGTGAGCCTGCTATTCTCGGTTTCCAACTCGCGCACTCTGTCAATGTACGCAGCCAGTCGGTCGTTGAGGTTTGCAAGCTCATTCTTCTCCTGGATCCGGGTGAACCGAGACTGACTCAGCGGCGAGCGCGAGCGCCGGTCTTGCCGCCCGCGCCCACCGTCCTGCGGAGTCTGAAACCCGGCCGCCGGGTTCTCCTCGTTGTCGCCACGGTCCTGCGACGTCGATGCGCTGTGAGACGATGTCGTCGTGGTGACAACAGTCTTGCGGACGCTCCTCGTCGCCATCTTCGTTAGCCGGCGTCACGGCCGAAATGCCTCGCTATTCACGTTCCAAAAACGTCGACCGCGTACTGCCTCGCCCGAATACCGGCACCGCCAAATACAAGATGGCGAACTGCCGCCACAGAAACGGCTTGCTCGATTTCACGCGGCCGCATAGCAGTACGAGACGTAGGCACACCCTCTCCACGCCCCCTTTCCTTTCAATGTGACGTTCCTGATGACGTCAGTTTTCCCGCCAAGTTTGTTTATTGGCTGTGCTTCACGGATGTTGCTGGAACCGTTGCGACGATTCTGACCGTATATTCTTGCACAGATATTTTAGTATTTGCTGTGAAGTCCATGAAGGGAAGGAATGGTAAAGTAACCAAAGGACGATATCGTATATCATATCACTTCGTGAAGCCCGTGAAGGGATGGAATGTTAAAGTGACCAAAGGACGTCTTCATATCATTTATTACATCAGTCTTGAAATCTGAGCATTGCTAACATTGCGTACCTTCTCAATACAAGCGACAAATGCGTTAACAAAAAAAAAAGAACAAAGTTTTTTTTTTCTACTCGGTCTTCAGTTCGCGTGCTATTTCTTCATAAACCAGAACGAACTCGCCCATTTCTGTTCAAGCGATGGCTTGAAAGGGAATGTAATAAATGCGTCCTCTAGAATCTGCGATATCATCGGAGTTGAAACGCGATGAAATGTGCATGACGTAAAAGGGTGGATGTGTCACTGCTTGAGAGGGGAACGTCTCGTGGTTCCGATTACATAGTCAGTTTTAATGGTTATGATCTGATTTCATTATTAACACGGGTTGTTCTTACTATGTGTGTTTTTTTTATGCTCCAAACTTCAGGAAATGCAGCTACACACACCATGGGTCGCGTCAGACGTTCGCAACTGCGAAGCTATGTGATGTGGATACTGAAACATAGGAGCGCAAAAAAAAAAAAAAAACCGCAGAAACACGTCCTTCGTGTACTAGATCGCCCAAAGTACTGCATCGACTGCAATGAACCGACACTGTAATGACCTACTAACCCAGCCAGGTGCCGCGCGCGGAATAAATTGCCACTTGACCTTACACGCCGTCATCACTCGCGTGAAACCGGTATCTCTCCTTGCGCCAGTAGCCGAGGGTCGTCCTAGCAAACTTTAGCTGGTGCAGCTAAAGAAAAAGAAAAAAAAAATCGAAGAACGTGCCCGCTAACGCAGTCACGCCGTCTGCCGGTGCGTGGTGCTATCATCGTTTGGATGACGTCGAGAGAACGGCGTGCGGGGGAGGGAGAAATGCTCTTTGGAGATTGCGTACAACGCGCTAGCAAGAATGAGAAAGAGTGGACTCTCCATCGAGCGCGAAAGGTGTGGCACTTCAAGGCTGCGTCTACTAAAGAAATACTAAATACACAAAGTAACAAGAAGGCTTAGCGCGCGCGCAGAGAGAGAGACAGAAATTGGGTTTCGCAAGAGCGCTCTGCTGGCAAAAGCAGACGAGAAAAATGATCAATACAAGCAAACGCGCGTTCGCGCCAACGGTCGGCTCAGTGTTTCAAATCACGCACGCTTCACCATTCATTCCTTTCCGCCCTACACACCGCCATGGCAACAAGGTTTCGATGAACGAAAAAAAAAGCAACTTCTTCGGGGGTGAATACTTGCGCAACCGCGAAGCACATATATCTTCCCGCGGCGCGTCGCATTTTATGTATATCATGTACTTTTAGTTTCTCTCGTTACAAGCCAAGGTCAAGCAGATGGCAGCCGGGGTCACGTGCAGACAGACCGAATCTGCACACATTGCGACCTATATACGGAAGACCACACCCAATACCCAGACCACTTTGTCACGTCACATGTATACGGTAGGTTGCAGGGATATGCCGGCCATTGCACCGGTGAGTTCTCAATGAACGCGTGCCTTGAAAGAGGGAAAACGTGCAAAGCGCGGCGCTTCGAGCTGGACTGTGTCCAAAGCGGTCAAGATACATCTAGAACACACACAAGGAAGGAAGTGAAATAACTTAATTTGGTCCTGCGGAACGCGACTGAGTCACGCACCCGGCTATGCCCCATAACGTTAAAAAAAATGACACTAAAGCCAAACAATACATTGGTTTAGATAGATAACTTGAGAACTCTGCTGTCGTTAATTTCGTTATCATAGGTTTTTTTCGTGAAAAAGAAAATCAAGGTCACTGTCTGATTTTGAATTTCGCGCTGAAAACTATGCACGTGACGTCGTGTAACTGAAATTGCATATTTCGTGCTTTTGCGATGTTGGCTGGACGAAATTTTCTGAAAGTTGGTAAATAAAGTCTTTGGCGCCCTCAGGGGAGAGAGAATGTACTTCATTTTCACTGATTATAAACTACAGAACGTTAGAAGAAGCCGTCAAAATCTGTGACATCACGGCGTTTGGTGCGGGAATTTCAAGGTCGCGTCGCCACCCGCATTTTG
Organism: Rhipicephalus annulatus; assembly: GCA_013436015.1. NCBI lineage: Eukaryota > Metazoa > Arthropoda > Arachnida > Ixodida > Ixodidae > Rhipicephalus > Rhipicephalus annulatus. The sequence goes on along the minus strand of WOVY01010215.1, from coordinate 266,910 downwards.
TTTTTGTGCGGTTCCTCGCTTACCAAGATAGAAGAAATGGTAGAAAAAGAAAAGGTAGAGAGGCTAACCAGTCCACGAAAGAGGACTGAGGAGAGAAACAACAGCAAAGCAAACATGCAGCACACAAATACACACAGTGCGACATCACTATCACGGAAATTGGGAAAAAATAAGTTATTAATGTGAGAAAAATATTTTTTCTTTAACTTGGTTCAAGGAAAATGTCAACAATCAGTTTTAATACCACAGACAACAATGCCGAGTTTCGGATTTCTGATATAAGCCACACTATATCAATCTGTAGCACATCCAACAAAATAATGCAGACTCGTTTCCAGATAAATCTTCTTAATTAAAGAGTCACTAAAGTGCAGCAGTAAACCAGCTTGGACAGACAAGTTATTCTTTCAGAACTACAATGTCCTTAATTTCGCCATCATAGACAAATTATTAGAAGAGGACATGACGGCTGTGGCGGCTGCATTTCCGATGGAGGCGGAAATGTTGTAGACCCATGTACTCGGATTTGGGTCCACGTTAAAGAACCCCAGAAGGTTGAAATTTCCAGAGGCCTCCACTACGGCGTTCCTCATAATCATATGGTGGTTTTGGAACGTTAAACCCCACAAATCAATCAATCAGAAGAGGACATGAATCAAGGTCGAAGTTCCATATTTTATTATCTAGTCCATTCTTTAGCATGTGAACGTCAGAGTGGCATAACGAATTTCAAAGGCTTTTTGCATGTCTTCTTCACATGAGTTCAATAAAATATTTTGAAACTTAGAGTTAGTACTTTTGTAGACCATAGTGCAAATAATAGTTTTTAGCGATGGAATATCCTGCAGGCCGCAGATGCCATCAAAATGCACGACATCACAGTAAGCTGGTCTAGGAACATTCCTTCTTCCATGTGCAAGAAGATCAAGGCGGTGTTGACATCTGTATCTTCTCCTTGGAATTTTCTTTCTTACCTAGCGCCTTCTCACAGTAGGAGCAGTGCCTCTGGTGCTCTGAAGTTGTACTTTGATCTGAAAAATCCTTTTTTTTTTCAACCTAGTCAAAAGGAAAATAAATGGTTTTTATGTTTACTTCATTTGAAAATTTATTAACTTGTCTCTCCCATGACAATATGACGATTGTTGATTAATAATGCCATTCTTTAAAACAAAGTTACAAACTTGCACAGGATCCAGCCAAGGATGGGAGTCATCAAAATATCACCACATCTACAGTTTCACTAAGATAAGAATATATGTATAACATGAATTGAAAGAAGGCTTTAGAAAGAAAAAACTCTTGAAATGCAGTGTTAAAAGGTCATCACAGTCACTATTCCTCCAACTTAATGCTTTTCATTTTATTTCTTTTTAGAGATTGAGGAGATACAATAGTGACAGTATATCGCCATTTGCCATTTTTGGACCAGCAAAGGGATAAAACAATGTAAGGCACAAAATAAATGGTGTTTTCACTCTGGAATGTTATATTAACAGTTTAGTACCACCAAATAATGGCGTCATATACAGGAGTGAAACAAGTGACAATGTGTGATAGAGAAAAGAAGCAACATCATGTCTAAGTTATTTTGTGTGGAGTGTACAAGTTAATATCTTTGAAAATTTTATGCTGCCATAGCCGTGCACTCTTTTATGAAATCTTAGGATTGGGCAGGCAAACATTAAAATGACTGCATAGGTTTATAAGTGTCATTACAAGAGGCTCACCACACCCGCACAGTTGCTTAAAGTTGACTGACATTTGAAAACAACAATAATCGGTCAAAGCACACAATACATAAAGTTAGGACGTGTATATCAATGCATCATGATAACATGACAAACCATAACATCATAAATAGTGGCTGAAAGTTCTAAACACATGCTTTAACAGTTCTCTACAGGAATAGCAAATCGCAATCGATTTCCTATCATTGTTTAGAGACGCACAATGCAAAAACAAAAGCACTGTTAAAATCTCTAGTTTACGTTTTGCATTGTGTACATGCATCTGCGATATCATCGAAGTTGAAACGCAAAAAACAAACATGTCATAATGGTTCGTTAGATAAGCAATCAATAAAGAGCTCTATATAGCATTGTTGTTAATTGTTCCAAATGACACTGAGGTCAAATTAGCTTTTTTTTTTTCTATAAATGCTTCATCATGGCATCTATTTCTGAATGGTGAAGTTGTCACTAATGTCTCAAAATCCAGTGAATAGTGAATGAGTGGATGAGTAAATTACCTGAACGAATGCTCTCGAGTGTACAAGGCTCTGCGGTGTTTTCATACACAGCCTATGCCAATGTTGTCCTCAGCTTTGAAACTTGTCGTACAGTTGTGCATTTCAGATGAGCAGGGTTTACAACGTAATTACGGAGAGCATTCGTTACAAAGTAAAAGAACGCAGAAGCTTTTCAGGTATCACAGGTAACTTTTACTTTAACGTACAATATACAGTGTATATACAATTATATGTAACAAGAAATAAAATAGTCAGTTCAGGCTTAAGGCTTCGACGAAGAAGGTGAGAGGTAGTTTGTAATGGGATTTCGTTGCCGTGGCTGACTACACCTTGGTCGCTTTTGCGACCGTTGACTTTTTGGTGTCCCGATTTTCCTGAAAAGAAAAAACAAAATAATTTGTAATGCGAATGCGACACATAAATGCTGACAGTGTTTATTTGTCTTCATTGACTATATTATATTTGATAAAGAAAAATGCCAATGTTCATTTTATTGCATAGAGCAGACAAATGTAGATTATTAGAGTGAAAGAATACATGTATCTTATGTGGACTGTTGCGACTCGCATGTGAACATGAATAAGTGAGATTGAGAAGCAGCAGTTGGCAGGAAGCCAAAACTTTTGTTAGAAGGGCAGAGGCTTAGGGTTTATAATAACAGGGTGGGAAGGAGGAGTTGTCACTGTTCATCCATTAGTGTTTGTCCATTTTTTGATCATTGCAATACTGATGCCATCCTTAAGCAAATAGGTTCAGTTTCATCACACATCATGTGGCTATGCAGTTGATGTGTACATAACCATGTGATGTGTGCTGTCCTGGTATGTGTTAATGTACATCAGCACAATTTCGACACAATATGTACATTTAAAAGTACACATGAAATAGTATCTTGTGCACTCAAGCAAACCAAAAAATGTATGCACGGGTGAGGAAAATACAAATGTAACCCACTCAGTAACTAATTATGATGCATTGCCTGAAGGTGCGGTAAATTTGCATGACATGATTCCAAAGCACTCAGTGTTACATTCCGAAAAGAAAATGATGGGATGCTTTGCTTTGCTTTGCTTCAGTGATTTAAAGTTACTTAGCATGTAAGTAAATATCTAATTACCCTAAAATCAGTCAGATTCTACATTTGCATAAAAATAGAAAATATTAGGCCTGAACAGCTCTTTTTGTTGTATTCGTTTCGAGTGAAAAAAAGTTTTGATGCTGGTCATGGAACGCTTCACGTCAAACAATCATCGAACATGGTGGTGCATCCAGCAAAGTGATCCTCTGCAATACGTAATATGCAGCGTAGTGAAGTTAAATGATCACTAGTTGTTCACTAATGAAGCCTGGATGAATGTGCACACTAAGTTTCAAGCCATTTGAAGAAACACGTGGTGCGTGATGTGCCATCGAAGTTGGCGTGTGGAATTGTACACACCGTGACAGAAAGGGATATGCACCTTTTTTAAAAGGCTCCTCACAAGGTTTAGTCATTTCAAAAAAAAAATTACACGCAAATCACCCTGTAGTGAATACGCTTTCAATGTATAAAATGATTGCGTAGTGAAAAAACAATGGAAGTCAAAGCAGAGGGCCAGGCACCCTTCCTTTTGAGGAAGCTGCACTTAAAGACTGCAATAGTCATAAACATATACGACTGGCAACAATCACGTATATGCAACAGGCACAGTTGGGCACATCAGTGGCCATGGTCTGTTGCGGAGCTTGCAACTGTGCCACTAAAGATGTGCCATGAAACAAAATAGAGAAAGAAGAAGAGAAAAAAGCTGAAACTCACGAAGAAATGTGACACACTGGCTTCATTACAGCACACAGGGAAAACAGAAGGAAGGTGTGCTCCTTGTGCCCTATATACAGTTGAACCCCTTTATAAGAGACACTGATGTAAAAGTACTATGGGTATAATAAACACCAGTGTGCCTACATTGAAACAAAAATTGATGAGAAAACTCATACATGGTACCCTGCTTACAACAAACACCTCTTATAAGGTATAAGAATTGCTGCTCAGTGCATGTCTCCTATAAAGTAGTTCAACTAGACGACATAACAGGGCAAAGTATCTCCAACGACAATGGCCCTCGCCTCGTGGTAGCATGATGATTGGAGAGTTCAATTTCTTCTATGTCCTCCAATACTGTTGAAAGAGTATTTCTTAAAAATTCTCCACAGAGAGCACCTTGGCAACCATAAAATTTCCAGTGTGTAACCAGAATCTACCACGGGGCCTGTTAAGGGGGAACTCCGGTGCATTTTCGACCATACTAAGATAATGCTGTTTTCAAATAGTATCGACAGTCCTGCAAAAGCTAGGGTGGTCCATTTTGCCCAGCCACTTGTCAATAATTTTAATTAAACAATAAATGACGTGAGAAGACAGAAATTTAAACAGGGAGCTGCTCCATCATCCATGATGGATATCGAATAACGTCACGAGATTCGCTACACCCCGCCACGGCTGGCCAGGGTGTAAACATAGCTCGTGTGCCTCTTCTGACGCGCGAAAAGCAAGTTGGTGATGCCATTTGACACAGAATCACGCTGTGCCAGCTGGTCTGAACTTACCAGTGACAAGTTCAGCAATGATTGCAGCTACTATCTAAGTGCGGAAGCATAGCTTCTTGATTTCGGCCCGCCGGCGCGTGAAGCATCTGACGTGCCCCGAATTGATTTCCTCATTGCTCAGTATTGCAAAACACGACGTCAGCGATGACTAACATGCTGTATGCAGCTCATAAAACTGAACTGTGCTCATGTTGACGTCACCTCGTAGAAGAAAGCGTGTGCTGCATGCTGCATCCATCTGCTGTAAACAGTGAGGTTCTTGAAAAAGACCAGGGCCTTACGTCACATACAAAGGCGGCCCGCATTTACAAGTGTGATTCAAGAATTGGCTACAAGATTTAAGACTTTTTTTTCGAAAAAAATAAATGATTTACGGCTGTATGATTTGGCACATATCACCACAGTACCGACGAGAACACATGTTCAAAGTTTTATTGAGATCGGTAATAATAATAATTTAAAAAAAAGCACCACAGCTGTTTAACCTGCTCTAGCCAAACCTCAGTAGCAAACATACATCGAAACACTAAGTAAAAGCAGTTCTAGGGAATAGCTAAGTTCGCGGCCACCAGAGTGTCTTGAAGCAAGGTAGAAATCACGTAACGATTCCTGTCGATTTCTGCATAGCACCTAGGCATAGTTACCTCTGCATAGCAGTCTGCTCAAGCATATCTCAGCAGGCCTGAGTTACATTGAGGCAGATTCAAGCTTTCTCAATCTGAAAATTTACCTCTAGTCTACGGATGCATGCAGAACTCAACTGGGCTGTTCAGTTCTCTGCTAAGTTCTTCGCCGTGGTCCAAATTGAATCAAAATGCCTACTGACAAGTGTTCTAGCACCACTGTCAGCTTATTATTGTTCGAGTAGTGTACTTACCGCTTCTCAGGCATCGGGCTGCTAGCAAAATCTTGTGATGATAACATTTCACGAATCATGGGCTTGTTGAGGCAGGTGTCGATGTGCTCGTTCACTTTAGACCAGTCGGTCTCTTGAATGATGTGACCACACACAGGACACTCCACTGATGCTGGCTCTTCCTCCTCTACAACACTAGCTTTTTCAATGGGTGACACAGACTTGGTGCTGTTGATAGTCCTCGAAATATTGCACTCTGTGTCTTCTTTGTCCGCAAGGTTAGAACACAATGTTTCAGGTACTGAAGCGATTTGCAACGTATCAGATGTTCCAGAAGTGTCCCGATTCTCTCTGTGGTTTGTGTCATAGCTACAAAAGGAACATAGCAGGAAAAAGCTTCAAGAATGGTGATCATCATTTCACGTCAAACTTGCAGAATAGCGCTAAGCACAAGAAAACGGAGAAGAAACACCCGTGCCCACATTCTTCGCATTTGTTCTTTTTGTTTTTCATCTTTTTCATCTGTCCGTAGCATGGTCTTGCAAGCTTAATATGAATTACCAATTTACGAAGCACATCTCCTGTTGACATTGTCTCAGTAACTATGTAACTTTTATCCTTGGAATATAATGAAGCCTGCACTGATGACAGAAACTTTTATCATACTTACCTATCACCTGTTGTGCCAAGCTCATTTACTACCATAGGACGTAGAAATCATTCTTCTTGGCAACGTTACCAACATTGATGTGTTTTGTATTCAAGGCATAGCAAAGGTGAAGAAGCACATTTCTTAATCAATATGCCATCAATTAAACCCTGCAATCGGCTTCATTAAATAAACCCTGCAAATGGCTTTTAAACAGAACTTCTGCACTCTCCCTAGGCACAACACCCCTGAATTGGCCAGAAACCTGGTGCAAAAAACTCCTCACAAAGCATTTTTTATGAATTGCAGTCATTAGGAGCATCTATCTAATATCTATTTATCGATCGATCTATCTAGCTGTCTATGTCTGAGTGCTCTCAATCTACCATAACTAGGTGTAAACCAATAATAGCATGGGAAGGTAAGATGGTCTGATGAAAATATGACTTGAGTGTTATGACATCCATAATCTCAAAATGCCATCGCCTACGCCGTACAGAATAACAATATAAAAACACCTCACAATTTTGTAAACTGCATTGAGCTTGTGATACATATGAAGTGGACAAATTTGATATGTTATATAGTACTGTAAATCTGGACATTACCTCTTATTTGTGGATAGGACATCTTTTTTGCAAAAAGACATGAAACCGTGTTATAATTTGTGCAAGTTTTAATATAAGTATCTTGTTCTTAGGTGTAGTTTACAAATCTGCAATTTTTGTTTTTGTAGGAAAGCACAGTTTTCCAAATTATGTATACAAGTGCACTAAAATGGCAACATTATATCATTGCAGTAGTGACGGTAAATAAGCATCCATCAGCTGATTACGAAATTAACAGCCAGGAAAAAGCCCCTTCAGTATCAGTGAGAAAAGAAACAGCAATTTATGATTAAAAAAAAAAAGACAAGGCAAGAGCTTTCTTACAAGTCATCTCCGCTGGATGATTGGATGTTGTCCTGTTCTCCCAGGCAGGCATCCACATGCGCATTGACAAATTCAGGGGAGCTGCTTTCCAGTGTCTTGTCGCATATGGGGCACTGGGCCGTTTTTCTGCCCGACAAGAATGCCGATAAGGTTGGCTGCGATGAGGATAAAGACCCACCATCATCTAGGCCAGAAAGCCGGACTCCTGAAAAAAGCAAAGCCAAGTGCAATTCCAGCTGATAACGGCAAGAGAGAAGGTCGCCCAGTGTGATTTCTTGAATACCTATTTTCTAGCACAAAAAAGGCCAAGCTAAAGAAAAAGATTTCCAGTTTAAAAAGCAACAGCATAGAAAGTCTTTTGAGCACAAAAAAAAGAAAATTTACTGTATTTACACTCAAACCCAGATATAACAAAAGATTGGTTATAATGAAGTAAATGAAGAATAGTCTTGCATTAGGCATAGTGTTAGAAATATACCTCTATAAAGAATTTTTGGATGTAAACAACTTATTTTTTTATAAGATGCAACTTTGTTGTAATGAGGTTTCAGTGTGCACCACAACTTTAATTAAGGGCAAAGCTTCTGTGATGTGTGTACCCATTAGACGTAATCGAAGGGGCTGTCCCTGCTTGGCCGCAGTGATTTCTTGTTGCAGAAGCCGCAAGGCTGCCTGTTTGATTGTTTCCAACTTGCAGGTGGCATTCTCCAAAGTAACACTGCGCGTCATCACGTCAAACATGACAGTTTTCATTTTCACTGTCACCACTCTACCCTGTATTGAAGAGAGCAATGAAATACAAATAGTCCCATGTAAAGTATCGTTGTAAAGCACAATCAGCTAAATAATTCAACATCAATGAAATCACCAATGCTCACAGATATGCCTTTTTCTTGAATCTGTTGATGCAGTTCTTCGCAAAGTTCCTCACATTTTGAGAACAGGTCTTGAGGACTGCTTATTTCGGCAAATGTTTCCTCCACACTTTTTGATTTCCGAGTTGAATCACTGCAGGATAATGTTTGCACAACACATATTTTACTCATCTGTTACTTTTCAGACACTTTCTTTGATCCCTTTAAACCAAAGTGACAGAGCAATCTATGTAAACACTTCAATGCTTTAGTTTTTCCCAGGAAGTTGTAAGCGCTAGCCAATAAAACATCACAACTTCAAGTAATCTGCCTTATTATAACACGAACAGACGACAATTCACCTGGAGGCCCCACAAACTTTTTTTTTAGGGGGGGGTGGTATACAGAATATATCAAACAAATTATCTCAACAACTCATCACTTTGAACCAAAAAACATTGTCATTTGATTAATGCATGTACACAAGACAAATGCTCATGGCAGTCTTTTAACATTATTGCTGCAATTCACCACAGAAGCTGCATGTAGGCAAATCGCCAAACAATAAGTACTGGCGCCGTTTAACAATGTGGTTTCAGAAGAATGAGAGTCATCCAAAGGGCTAGCTTCTCGTATTATGTATCGTGCGAGATCCCTACACAAAAAACTAAACATTAATGTTCTAGAGATGATGCAATGCAGTGCAGATAGGAATTATTTCTAAATATCGTAACTTGCCTAACGAAACAGCATATTATTTAGACACTTCAAAGCAAACTACACAGGTTAAAATTTCTTTTCCATTTTAAAAACAGTTGTTTGTCTCTCAACCTGCAGGATTATGTGGCACCATTTGCAGCACATGTCATACACAGCATAATCACGACGTTTTTTTAACACTATCACATATCACCAGAATTAACCTTCTCAAATTTCCATTTTTTTTTTCCAGCAGACTGCAACCAATTGGAATAACCTGCAGTTATCGGAACTAATAAGAGCAGATTCCATCGAATGTATACATATCTACTTAATGTTATTGCCATTGTCGAGTTGACTAATCCTTCATTTTTCATTTATTTTAGTGTTACTATTTTGTGCATTTTAAGTGTACCCCCTGCCTTGAGTCTTCCAAGAACATAAACAAATGTTCGTGTGTAAGCAACGTGTTCTTAATATCCCTATTTGCTTTCAATGTTATTGTTATTCTTATTTCTTTGGTGTATATTTTATTTAGCTGTGACTTTTCTTTTTTCCGATTGATACTTATGTATGTTTTATTCATGTATTGCCCTCCTGCTTAACCCCATTAGGGTCTGCTGTATAATATAAATAAATAAAATAAATAAATTATATACAGCTAATGAAACCGGCAAACAACTTAGCCAAGGAGAGCATAGAAGAAGAGCCAAGGAGGACACATTTGTAGTTTCTTAACTACAGCATAATGATTCTCCCTTAAAATAAAAGCAGTTGAAGCGGAGGAAAAATCTCTTTTAGCATTGGTGGGATCACAACCCACAACCTTCGTATCAAAGGTTTCATCAGGTGCCTACATTATGGTGTCATGACTAAGACATACCATTTGACTTCAGTGCAACCAAGGCCAAGAGCTGCACGAAGGTAAAATCGCGCCGTAACTTCCCCGAAGAGATGGCCGATTTCAGCTCGCTTGACCCAAAGATCATGACACGTGCGTGCCCCAAGGGCCATCAACAGCTGTTCTTGCACTGCACCTATTCCTGGGACCTTTAAAAAGAAAAGTAACAGTTTAGCCGCAAGGGCGAAGCAATGACTGCGATAGAAAAAAAACTGGAATGTCCCACAAAGGACAGCAAGCAGCTTGATACCAGAAGTGCACCGCTGGGCCACAAATAAAGACGCTCCAAAAGGACTGACAAGTATAAACCAGGACAGCCTTGAACTAACAACTGTCACAATCATTACTCCCTTGTGTTTGAGCAGCACGCCGCAAATGTCGACAATGCACAACCCAATGCTCTTAGATGTTCCTTTTTCTTTTAAACTGCGGCACGGGTAGTGACCCCTCTGCATCTTCTGCCACGCAGTGGTGTTTGACACAAGGTGTGCCCAGTGTTCTTACCCCCATCCCAAATAATTGCTATCACAATAAAAGATATGAATAAGAATACTGAGGTACTTCCATCAAAGACAATAAACTTCAGTAATCCCTTAGGATCTTCATTTCATTAATTGCTGCAACAGTAGAATTTCCTAGCTTATTTCCTGATTATTTCTTTAAAGATTATTAGATTATTACCTGATTATTTCTTTAAAGATACTTTTCCTCAAGCAACTTCACCAACCTTCTACTGAGACATGGACAAGAAGCCAGTAGTTGATGGGAGGTCAGTTGCACGGAGGGGTAATTTGTATGAAATCTATAAGCTAAAGTGATAATATAGCAAAAAGTTAATTATACTGGAGTCCCATTGATTATACCTAATGTAATGATGAATGTAGTGGGTCATGTAAATCTCGGCAAACACATTGTCAGTGCTAAGCACGAGACGCTCGCCCAGACTGTCGCTGATTTCGCTAGCTAGGCCTACGCTCCTACCTGGTCTCGAATAACAGTTTTGACTGTCTCAGTTCTTTATTATAATTGGTGGAGGTGCGGGGTCTCCTTGCAATCCTGGAGTTGCGAAGCCGGACTCTACCTGCTGTCATGACCACTGCATCTGCCACAACCCCTCCTCCTATGGCTTCCCAGGCGCTCGTGTGCTTCGGCGCGGTCTGTCAGCGGGATCCTCCCATACTCAGCGGCACTGACGATCACGACGTCGAAGACTGGCTGGCTACTTACGAACTCGTGAGTGTCTTGAACAAATGGGACGAAGCCACGAGATTGGCCACTGTCGGCATTTACCTCAGTGGCATTGCCCACTTATGGCTTCGGAACCATGAGACCGACGTTCCGACCTGGACAACATTCAAGGCAAAGTTCAGCGAAGTCTTCGGTCGTCCTTCTGTCCGCAAACTTCGTGAGGAGCAGCGCCTTATCTCAACTGCCTGGTGAGAACTTTACAAGTTACATAGAAGACGTCATTGACTTGTGCAAAAATGCGTCGATGTGAACATGACAGAGGTGGACCGCATCAAGCATATTTTTAAGGGTATTGACGAGGACGCCTTCCAGATGCTCAGATGCTCATTTCAAAAAGCCCTGCTACTGTCGCCCAAGTTACGGAGCTCTGCCAAAGCTATGATGAGCTGCGCCGGCAGTGTCTCATCACCCGCGGTGCTGTCCCACATCAGGAATCGATGTCCGGCTTAACTCCCTCGCAAGACCCCGTCCTCCTCTCGCAGATCAACGATTTCGTGCGCGAAGAAGTTGCCCGCCAACTCTCGCTCATCTCTGGCCTACCGGAGCGCAGTGTGCCGCTTAGCCCTACTCTACGGACTATTATACGAGATCAAGTGTCTGAGGTCCTTCCTCCGCAGCTGGCGCCACCAGTCAATGCACCATTGACGTACGCCAAAGCAGCACGACCACGACCACAGACATTCCAAGCGCCGCCTCCACTGCCTGCTCCTGTTTATGCCGCCCAGCCGCCACGACCTCCAGTTCGCAGAGTCCCTAATCTATGGCGCACTGCCGACAACTGACCAATCTGCTTTTCGTGTGGTCTACCTGGGCACGTAGCACGTCTGTGCCGCCGCCGCCCACTCCACTCACGTAAAAACCCACGTCCGTATGAGAACGATTACACGTACACTCAATACACTCCAGACCCCGAATTGTACGCTCCTCGAATAAGCCACCAACCAGCTCCTGATCGCCGATCTCCTTCTCCACGTCGACGCTCGCCCTCCCCGATGCGCCGACGCCCCCCTACAATCGACGCGGAAAACTAAATGACGCAGTTCCTGAGGCAAGAACTGCGTCCTCATCGCAAAGCACAAGCCCTCTTCGTTCGCCGCCGAATGTAATTAATGCCGTTCTTGAAGGTGTACCCGTACTTGCCCTTATTGATACTGGTGCCACAATTTCTGTTATCGCCAAAAAAGTTTGCTATTCAATTCGAAAAGTGACAATGCCTTACTTGGGTTCATGTCTTCATACTACCACTGCACAGCCTGTGCAGCCTGTGGCCACGTGTACTGCCAGACTTGTAATTCAAGAAGTGCCCTACGCAGTGCAGTTCGTAGTGCTCCCACACTGTTCTCGTGACATCATTTTGGGTTGGGATTTTCTCTCCCATCACCAAGCCGTCATTGATTGCGCCCGTGCCGAAGTCGCCTTTTGTCCCCTTGGTGATGCTCTACCAGTGCACGATCGCCCTTCTCATACGAAGTTGGTGATTAGTGACGACACAAAAATCCCTCCACGCGCTACTGTCGTCGCACCTGTGTCGTGTTCTGCCGTCGTCGATGCTACCGCATTCTTCACGCCTTCCGCTGCTTTCGTTCATCGCCACTTATCACCGCTCCCAACCGCTGTTGTTACTCTTCAAGGTGGTGCAACCAATGTGCCTGTGGAGAATCCGTTCCCATTCACGATTACGCTGCTTCGAGGCGAATGTATTGGTTCAATAGAATCATTCGAAACCATCGCTACACTTGACGTTCCTGATGAATCATCGGAAGTCAGCGCCCTCTCCTGTAGTTCCGTGAATGACCCTTCCACTACCGACATTTTCAACCGTGTCATCGACGAAGGCCCAAACCCACAACAGAGGTGTGAGCATTTGAGCCTCCTTGACAAGTTTCGGCCATCTTTTGACAGTCACAGCGCTACTTTAGGTCGAATATCTACCGTATGCCACCAGATAGACACAGGTAATCACCCACCACTACGGCAGTGACCATACCGTGTTTCGCCGACTGAACGCCGTGTCATCGATGAACAAGTAGGTGACATGCTAAAGCGAGGCGTTGTTCAACTATCAAACAGTCCTTGGGCGTCGCCGCTTGTTTTAGTTAAAAAGAAGGATGGCAAGTTACGCTTTTGCGTAGATTATCGTCGCCTAAACAAAATAACACGAAAGGATGTTTATCCTTTGCCTCGAATCGATGACGCCCTCGACTCTTTACAAGGCGCAGAGTTCTTTTCCTCCCTTGATCTATGCTCTGGATACTGGCAAGTGCCCATGAATCCGGATGATAGGCCAAAAACTGCCTTTGTTACACCAGACGGCTTATACAAATTTAACGTGATGCCATTCGGCCTATGCAATGCGCCAGCAACATTTGAGCGCATGATGGACACTATCCTACGAGGCACGGAAATGGAACACGTGTTTGTGCTACTTAGACGATGTAGTGGTATTCTCGCCCGATTTTCCTACGCACCTTTGTCGCTTGGAACAGGTTCTACGCTGCCTCTGTGCAGCAGGCCTCCAACTCAACTTGAAGAAGTGTCACTTTGGAGCGCGCAAGCTGACCATTCTCGGGCACGTCGTGTCGAAGGATGGCGTTCTTCCTGACCCCGCTAAGCTACGTGCTGTTCGCGAGTTCCCGATGCCCGCGTCTCTCAAGCAGCTGCGTAGTTTCATTGGGCTTTGTTCATACTTCCGCCGCTTTGTCCGGGATTTCGCCTCGATCATGGTGCCTCTGACAGACATACTTCAGGGAGACCGCAATCTATCTGCGTGGTCTCCAGCCTGCGAAAGTGCCTTTGCGAAGCTCCGTGAACTGCTTACAACACCGCCCATACTGCGTCATTTCGATTCAAGCGCTCCCACAGAAATCCACACAAATGCTAGTGGTGTCGGTCTTGGCACTGTACTCGCCCAAGAAAAGCCTGGTTACCAAGAATATGTTGTTGCGTACGCGAGCCGCACTCTTACAAGAACAGAAGCAAATTATTCGGTAACTGAGAAAGAATGCCTAGCGATTATCTGGGCCATTACCAAATTTCGGCCTTATCTGTGCGGCCGCCCTTTTGACGTCGTTACCGATCACCACGCACTCTGCTGGTTATCTTCCCTCAAGGATCCCTCCGGACGCTTGGGACGATGGGCTTTACGGCTCCAAGAGTACGACATCCGTGTCATTTATCGCTCAGGCCAGAAGCACGCCGATTCCGACGCTCTTTCGCGTTCGCCTGTTTCTACTGATATTGCGAGTGTCTCCATCCAAGACAACTTACTTCCACTATGAGGACCCATCGACATCACTGCGGAGCAGCGCAAAGATTCATGGATTGCGTCTCTGATGGATTACCTATCTGAAACACTCGCCCACCCCCCATCTCGAGTGCTACACCGACAAGCCTCCCACTTCGCCATCCGTGACTTTATCGCCGCAACTAACACCCTGACGGTCGCAAATGGCTACTCGTCATACCCAGGCATCTCTGTGCCAGCATATGTGCTGCTTTCCATGCCGATCCGCAGTGTGCGCACGCTGATTTGTTTAAAATCTACGCCAGGCTACGTTTTCGGTTTTATTGGCGTGGCACGTACACATTCGTTCAAAAGTACATTCGATCTTGCACAGAGTGCCAATGCCGCAAGCACGATCCTAGCCGTCCTACTGCACCAATGCAGCCGTTACCGTGCCCAGTGCGACCATTCGACCGGGTTGGAATAGACCTTTATGGTCCCCTACCATATACATCAGCTGGGAATCGCTGGATTATTGTAGCGATCGACCATCTCACGAGATATGCAGAAACGGCCGCTCTGCCAGCCGCGACGGCACGTGACGTTGCGTCTTTCCTGCTGCAACGTTTTGTTCTGCGTCACGGCGCTCCACGTGAACTTTTGAGCGACCGACACCGCGTCTTTCTCGCGGATGTTATTCAAGAACTTCTTTTTGAATGCCATGTGATTCACCGCTGTACTACCGCATATCGCCCACAAACAAATGGCTTGACCGAGTGTTTCAACCGTACTTTTGGCGACATGCTTTCTATGTATGTCGCCTCCGGCCACACCAACAGGAATCTTATCCTTCCCTACGTAACATACGCTTACAACACGGCACCTCAAGCGACGACAGGCTTTTCTCCCTTCTTTTTACTTTATGGTCGAGAACCATCATCTCCAACCGACACCATTCTCCCCTACCGACCCGACTCATCCGAAGGCACACCAGTTTCCGAAGCCGCTCTGCATGCGGAAGAATGTCGGCAATTAGCTCGCACCCTTACAACAAAAGAACAAGGGCTACAAAAATTTTGTCACGACAATGGACGGTCCAACTACAAGTTTTCACCCAACTCTCTTGTTTGGCTGTGGGTGCCCCCCAGTGCTGCTCCTGGTACCTCTACAAAGTTTGTCAGCAGGTACCATGGACCTTATCGCGTCATAGAACAAACTTCCGCTGTTAACTACCTCATCGAACCCCTCACGGCCACTGTGGACCTGCGTCGCCGAGGCCGCGAAATCGTACATGTGGATCGCCTCAAACCATATCACGAACCACTTGTCCTCACGACACCTTAGAACACTTACTTGGCACCATCTTCAGCGAGGGGGAAATGTGTAATGATGAATGTAGTGGGTCATGCAAATCTCGGCAAACACATTGTCAGTGCTAAGCACGAGACGCTCGGCCCGGACTGTCGCTGATTTCGCTAGCTAGGCCTACGCTCCTACCTGGTCTCGAATAACAGTTTTGACTGTCTCAGTTCTTTATTATACTAATATTAAATATGAAACCTATAAATTTTATAATATTGAAGAAAAAAAACTATGACATACACAACTTTTACTGTGACATACTATAGCTTGAAATATATACATGGACAGACCCTGGCACTCTCAGAAACTTCAAGTCTAACTAAGCACAACTACACTACCTCGAAATATTACCCTTACCTCTTACATTTTTTGTGTAAATGTTTAGGTCACTGGTATCATGAAGCTGTTGTGGCAAGCCCTTTTTGCTTTTCGTGTTCCAAACTGGGACTCGAAAGTCCTGTTTAAAGGTTAATGAATTGTCGACACTGAAACATCAGCTATTATTTGATGAGTTAAATGACAATACACTACCTATGAGGTTTAAGCCATTACCTTTCTCTGCAAATTTGCTATGCTAAACGCACAGTGGCTGTGAATCTCTCGAGCTACTGTGCAAGTCCTATCACGCTTATCACTGCAATGTCATTGGTAGCATTGACTCTCTCCTAGCTTTTTTTATTTTTTTATCAACTGTTCAAATCGTGGTGCATGCCCTACTGTGAGTATGCTTTATGGTTAAAGGAATAGTTTACTCTGTCATACATAAATTTTCTGAATACAGACACAGCTCTGAGCAAGTGTTGTGCTCAGAAAATGCTGACAAGATATCTTATTTGGATATCAAACTCAATTTTCTCACGGCGCACCTACCAACATCGACATTAACTTGATGTTAGGCTGCAGTACTAATACTGGTGACTTAACGCAACAGTATGGCTAGATGTGATGATGTCAAGCACCAAAACACACAAAAAAAACAAACTTGCGCATCGCCTTCTCGATCGTCTGGTCGCGCCGTGCGGTCACTGTCATTTAGCGTACTGGTGAAGCGAGCCAGTGTACGTGCATGTGAATACAAGGTATACTAGTGGTGGTGCTGTAGACTGTAGTGAGTAGGTTTGTGCACACTCCTCCAACAACATGAGTTGCTGATGACGATCACAGTCGCCAGAGTAACCGAGTGGACGGACTAACAGCATGGACAAAACAAACTAATCTTTATTTAAGAACTATACCACTGTCACAGTAAACGAAAAAATGCCACAGTTTACAATTACTACTACTACTACTACTGTTCGCATTCTACATGAACACTTGTCATATGAAAATGCTGTGTTCACAACAAAGAAGGCCTTGAAAAAGTTGCAGCCACATGCTTACTTTGCGGATAGGAAGGGAAGACACAAACTTGCGGATAGAGTCCACATCATTAGGGAGCCTGAATTGGTCATTCGGTTTGCGCATGTCAGAACAGACCTTCGCCAAAAACATGTTGGCAGCTATACCTGAAATGGGAAGACAACTGGCACTTGTAACATGAGACATCTGCACATAGTATACACGCTTACAAACATTTCACCAATGCCCCCAAAACTTACCTGCACTTGCTGTCAATTGCGTAGCATCAAAGATCTTTTGTCTCATTTCCTGAACGACATGTTCAGCTTCAGCATCATTTTTGGCCATGTATTCAGTGATGTCAAGGTATGCTTCATCGAGGCCAACTGGTGTGAAGTCTTCGTCATATTGCACAAGCACTTGTCGCACCTGTTGATGTAGTCAGCCACAAGGGCAAGTGGTCCTTTTAGATTTCATTTGACATTTTTCCCTCTCAGTAAGCAACAACAAAGTGCAATGACCCCATGCCTTCAGTGTATGAAGTTGCATGCCACTGCAAAGAAGCCACAAAAACCAGCCACTGAAACTAGCCACAGCGGGTCATTCTAAACCTGTAATTTTCTTATTACAGCACTTATTCACAAAGTTCTTGCAACAGCATGTTCACATTGTACAAATATGCAGTTATTTCTTTATTAGAAGTTTTGGACCGTGAGGTTGTTCACTGGTTCTTCAAGAAACAGGCAAATCAAGCTGAATTTTCCGAAAATTGTAAAAAGTGGCTTGCTTGATGAATGCTGTGAAAGCTTGTTGCACCCTAAAAGACTAAACAAGTAAGACATAACGATTTACATCTAAAATGCAAACAGTGGTTCAAGAATGGGCCTTACATGGGCACAGGGCAAGAAAGCGATGGCCTACCTTTCTGCTGAATTCTGTGTATTTATGGAAGTTTGGACGAACAATAACCAATGCTGGGCACAGCTTCTTGCCAATGAATCCAGGCATTGCTGCACGTACGCCATATTTCCTGGCCTCATAGTTTGATGTGGACTGCAAATTGGATATACACATAAGCTCATTTGTTTAAAGAATGACAGATTGCTTTATAAGTCCCACTTTAAGTGTATGTCATTCCATATACTGTAACTTAAAGAATAAAAGCCAGGTACTCCCTGATATTTCAAAACAATTTCAATTGAAACTCTTGAATGATATGCTATTACACAATATCACTTCCTTCAGAAGTGATATATTTTTTTTGTGTGTCTAAAAGAGCTACTACTTATCAACTACTGTTGAATATAAAATTACTGCAACCAGAGCAAGATGTTGCATTCAAAGCCTTAATACTTTCTCTTTTACATTTCTGAGAATCATCTAATACAATTCAACTGCTTTATAATTTGTGTATCCCTAATTATGATAAACCAAGGGCAATGAAAGCAAGCTTGGGTTACCAGCATTCCCATAGAACCAACTGCCATCGGTTTGTCCCGCAAAGAGGGGTTGTCCAGCATCTCTACAGCCGCATAAAAGGCATCCATGTCAACGTGCACAATGACTCTGTTCAAGTCACGTGTGCACTCCATCTTTTCAACAATAATATCCATCTGCAAACATATATGAAGGATTACAGTAGAAGCATTTCATATAGAAATGTATTTACATAACATACTGCAAAAAGACCAACAAAGACCCTCATGCGAAATATCACACTTGAACTAAATGTAATGTTACCAAAACATGCTGTGCGTACTTGCGTATCTGGCTGTTTACAAAAGAACAATAATTAACAAATATCAGGATGAGTCCGTGATGCTTAATTCGTCTATTTATGTCCGATCTCACGCGGGCTAACAACAATGCCAAATATCTGAGCGCCAGAGTACTTTGCAAACAAGATATTGCAGAAATTACATGGACCACAGTTGTTTTTTGCCTCCAACAGCTTTTCTAGCTAATGTTGCTGCCATGTGATCAGACAAGTGTATAGAATGCACATCTTCAGAGCAGGATCCAAAAGATTGTGTGAACTGTATAATGTACAAACAAAATATCTACAATGCCGCTAGCCAAAGGATTGCACTATCTCTATTCGCAATGAAAAAACACAAGCTGTCATACTAACCTGGTGCTGGGAGGCTTGTAATTGCGCAGTACTCAGGGTCTTCAGCTCTGCAAGCATTGCCTCAATTTTTACATTTATACGTTTTTGACGCTTCTGCTGGTGCTCATAATAAGGCGTTCCCTTCGATGCTTCTTGGATAACCTTGTTGACATGATCCTTGTCGATCCCTTGAAGGCCTGCCTTGCTAGCATTTAGTTCCAGTATTTTTACATCTGTCATAATATATCAATTGACAATTAAGTGTTAATCCCAGGTTGCACAAAGTTCAACAAAATAGCAATAGCAAACTGTGCTTAGAGAGATAAGCAACGCAAAACACAACAAGGAAATGCACAGGGCTGAAGACAACTTGTATTTGCGGCAAAGTGCCGCACCTAGTCGCGTTTGCCGATGCTTTTGAAGCGCTTAGTGTCACTAAAAAGTGAATTCTTTGACACTGTGGGTTCCACTCGACGATACCACAGAAAGTTTGGCAAACGCTGGGCTTAATGGGCTCGTCGATTTCTTTATGTGTACGCTTAAACTGCTGGCTGTGACCAATGTTACTAGCTGTGACTATTCTGAAGACAACGATTTGGTTGTTGCAAAATGGCCTTCACTTACTGCTGCAGACTATGCACGTAGTCCCGAGCATTGTCTAGTCCAAGGCATTCCTTAGGCCAGGAATACTTAGTCATGTACACTGTAACTGTGAGAAATATCAGTCACTCTTCTAGAATATTTAGTACTGCAACTGATTTTTTTACTTCAGTAAGTACTGGCTCACATTGTAGAAGCTTTGTTTGTGATGCAGGGCGGAACAGTAAAATTATTTTCCTGTTCGCTGAATATGTAATTCTAAACGAAGCATTCTTAGTGTAGGCCATAAAGAAAATATTAGCCCTCGTTACTTAGTACTTGATATTTCATTATTTGGTCCAAGCACCACTGGTGGAGGCTGAACCGAAGTGCTTCAGATTTTGCATGAGTACATCGTCTCTCGAAGGAAGGCTAACATGTTACACAACTTTTCCTTTCTTATTGAAGCTTGATCAACATTTATTTTCAACAGGCTTGAACCGGGAACGGAGGCATACAGTTGTGTTTCTGCTATGAACCTCGCAGTGCATGCCAGAAAGCAGCGTATTTCTTTCACGTAGGAGCTTGATCAAGCGAAAGCCAGGGCGAAATGATCTGCAATCACTTCGCTCTGCAATCATGATCTGACCACACTCAACCCCCCCCCCCCCACCCTCCAACATCCCGCTTTGCAGTCTGCGAGTAAGTCTGGTATGGTGTGGTCACTTAACACATGACGTGCACTCACCACGCGTCTCCATAAGTTCCTAATATTCTCGGAGTGGCAAGGTCACTAACGCAGCTGAGGAATGGCGATAGACATTTTCATGCACTGCTGAGAAACTTTGCACCGAATGCTCACATATACGTTGTCTGACGAAGGCGGTAAACTTGATGGTACACTGTGCAGAAAATGCTAATGTCGCAAACCGAACGTGCGCGCCATGAATGCGCCAGCAATTACCGAAAGTTGTGGCTGCTCCCGGAAGTTGGCTATGAGCGAAGGAAGGAAGGAGAAGCCATGGAAAGCACAAGAAAAGCACGGAAAGAGAGGTCGGAAACACGGAACGCCTAAAAAAATCGTGAGGTCTCATCGACGACTTCGACCCTGAACAGCTGTAAAGCAAGCGCACACACATGGAGCGAAGCAGCTGATGCGAAGCTGAATATGAATGAGAAGCGCACCATCGCCCCGAGTGAGGCTGGTTTTCAGTAATTATTGAAACACAAATGAGAAAATGGGAGGCCACGCATTAGATATTGTAGAATGGCTAAAGCGGGAGCACTCGGCATCAAATTCGTCAAAGCGGCGTAATAGTCTTCTTGGTCTCTTCAGCGTTGCTCTGCAATCTTACACATGCCGCTATGAATGACAGGTTGCTGGCATTTGTACTACGGCAAACTGGTAGGTGTTCTGTGCTACGGCTTTCATGTCATGATGTCGAACAGTTTTAGCATAGCACCCTTTGACGTTTAAAACGGCGGGCACTCATGGAAGCCTCTCTCTATTTGCTCTATTTCTGATATGTGTCGGGTACCGCTAAAGCGCGAAAGTACGAGTGTTGTCTTTTGGAATTGTGTGAAATACATTTCTGGTAGAACCGATCAGTTTCGATCTTGCGTACTTTGCGTCGACCATCACCGTACTGTTACAAACCTACAAATTTCAAGGACTAGGCTGTGTAACACTGTACTCGGAGGTAGGGTGTTTACGTATAATAATGGTGTTTCTGTCATTATTTCTAGCCGCGAGAATTCCCTGAAGGGTGTCATGCCTCACGTATGTGCGGAGACACTCATCGAACAGTCAAGGCCTGAGGGTAGCTCAGCTCTCCAGGGAGACACTAACAGAAGTGCTTTCACGCCTTACAAGGTGAGCTATGGTTGCTTATACAATGTTTAGTGGCATCATGCTGAGGTCTGTCTGTGTATGAATTCTCAATTTATCGGACAGACCTCTGCAATGTGCTGATGAGTAAAGAAAGTTCAATTTCTCTGGCAGTGTCGCAGATCGAACCGTAGTTACTGTGCAGCAGTTGTGCTTGTCAATTTGTGATGGAGCGTAGTGTTCTGTGCAAACTCAGGACTAGTGGTTTCATGCACTTACTTCATAGGCCACTCCGGGTGATATTGTGGCAGATGAAAACAATGAGTTTGATGTGCATCACAGGGATCGCTCTTTTGACGGCGGTGGCTGGCTCGCTGAGAGTGTGACAATATTTGTGCGAAAACACAGAGACAATAAAGAGCAACACAAGGATGTTTACTTTTCCTTGCATTGCTCTTCATTTTCCCAATTTTTCTTGCAAAAATATCGTCAAGATCAATTCATTACAACTAGGCTGACTCTCACTATTGCTCTCGGAGCTTTCTCTTGCTGCCATAAGTGAGTTCATAGCCAGAGGAGCTGAAAGGTTTAGCAAAATTGTAGTCCACCCTACCGTTACATGAAACCGTAAAGAAAACATAAGCTTTTGGGAATGAGAGCTTCATAGTTGAAAAACTGGCTAGGATTTCTTCATTCCCCAAATGTTCCAAAAGCACCATATGGTCCAAATTTCCGTAGCCCTCCACTGCGATGTTCCTTATAAACATATCGTGGTTCTGGGACGTAAAATCCAAGATAGTACTATTATTTCCACAAACATTCCTTCCCCTTGGAGGCTTCTGCAGAATTTGTTAGCTGTGGCTATAGTAAATTTGTTGTACATGACATCTTCTTGGGCTCCTCCCTGTTGACATGTCCACAAAGTCTTGCTACCTTATTAGGGGCAACGAAAACTACTTCCACTTCTGATTTTGCTCGTAAGGGCCGAAGAAGCCATTGTGTACAACGGAACATACGACACTTTGTAGGATGCACTGTCAGTGCCATTTAAGAGGTTCCGCTCTCCTGCAAGAAGATGTACGTTAGAAAGGCAGGTTGTTATATTAATTATCAACTAGGTGAACGTCAAAACAATCATTAGTCTTAAAACAAGGCAGCAACATGGCGCTCCATTGAGGCGTTTGTGATTACACACAGGAGCTCCAAAACTGCAAAGTCATAGAAAGATACACAAGCATGTACAGCTGCTTGATAGATGAGGCTTTGGCTATCAAACTAATGGGTGATACCTGCATAAGCGAACCATTTGTAATGCTAAGCAAAGAAGAATTCAACTGTCTATAATATCCTTAATACATTCACTCAAGTGTAATCTCCTTGATTAACAGCTTCTGCCCATTGTATCGCGACAAAAAGCTTGAAGTTTCATGTGCCATGTTTTTCCGCCCATTTTTCTTTATACTGCATTGACTCGATAAAACCACCAACTCTTAGTCAGCACTCATTATGCATGTTCGTTAGCTTGTTTCATGTCAAATTTGCACTTTTTTTACCTTTTGCAACGATGTGTCATTAACTAGCCCAACAAAACTCACTTCTTGGTACACAATGCTCAGACTGTTATTGTAAGTGTGCCTTCATCGACGATTAAAGCTTTCTGCAGTCATCAACTGTACTGACCAATCTTCAGCGTGGAAATGTGCCTGTTTCATGTCAAATTTGCACTTTTTTTACCTTTTGCAACGATGCGTCATTAACTAGCCCAACAAAACTCACTTCTTGGTACACAATGCTCAGACTGTTATTGTGTGTGTGCCTTCATTGACGATTAAACCTTTTTGCAGTCATCAACTGTACTGACCAACCTTCAGCGAGGAAATGTGCCTACCCTGACGCAAGCTGTTCCACTCAGTGAGTGCCAAGGCTCGTTTATCTATTTTTACATGTTTGTGTCTGACAATTTATTTATTATGTAACTGAAACAGCCAGCATGTGTGCCCTAAAT
This sequence comes from Rhipicephalus annulatus, assembly GCA_013436015.1. Classification (NCBI taxonomy): domain Eukaryota; kingdom Metazoa; phylum Arthropoda; class Arachnida; order Ixodida; family Ixodidae; genus Rhipicephalus; species Rhipicephalus annulatus. The sequence goes on along the minus strand of WOVY01010215.1, from coordinate 243,492 downwards.
GACCAAAGAATGTTGCCGGCTGGGTAGCACATAGGCAGGCAAATTCCGGTTGAGGGCATGGCAAGAATGCACACCTGTTCTTGTATTATATGCCCTGTCAACACAATTGGTAGAGCTTTGAGCGTGTTATTCGAAGGTTGCAGGTATGGTCCCTGATGATGGAAAGTAATATTTTCGTCCACTTTAATAGGCCCTTTTAATAACTGTAAAGCTAGCTTTTTTGCGATGCAGTTAGCGCAACTAATGGCGTCTAGTCACTTACTGGAAACGCGGCTTCAAGTGCCGTTTTATTGTGCTGTGACACGAAGACTCGGCTCTTGTGGCTTAAATGGCCATAATAGATGAGCCCTAGCATGTGTAACTATGGGACTTCATCTTTACTTGAAGGACGACAGGTGCTGCCATTAGTTGGACAAATATGCAGCGCAGGGAAGTGCACTCGCTGATTATGAAAAGGGTTTATTTCCTCAGATTTATATCGTAATTACTACAGATAATGTTACATATACTTTATTTGGGTTGTATTCTGGTTCTCATTAATGTTCTGGCTAACAAAGAAAAATGAGCTTTTACCTTCCCCTTTTTTTTGTTCAAGTTGGCTCAAGGTATTTCATGGGAAAGCTGCCAGATGCACCACTCAATTGAGATATTGAAATCGAAACTTGTTGAAAAACCTGTAACATCATGGTATTGATCTTTGTATACAGTGAAACCCCGTTAATACGTACCTGATAGGGACGGCGGCATAACTACGCACTAAACGTACTACGCATCAACCACCAGCTACAAATTTACATTTTCTGACATGCGCCATCGCCGCCAAAAAAGGAAGAAACGCAGTGCCGTGGTAAATATTGCCTGAAGTGAAAGAACTTGTTGTTGGGCTGGTTGGTACAACATTTCAAAAAATTAATTTGACCACAAAAACACTACACATTTACGCGCAGACACACCCAGGCATCAAAGAGGCATCAAGCACTCGTGTTTGATGCCTGGGTGGGTGTGTGCGTGAATGTGTAGTGTGTTTGTGCGAACGTGTTGTGTGTTTGTGCACAAATCAATTTTTTGAAATTACCTGAAGTGCCCACCGCAAAGCCTTTTCTTTCTTTTTATCAAAGTGCAGGATGCCGATGAGCATTTAGAAACTACCGCGGGATCCGCGATATGCAGCGTGGTACAGAGATAGAACCATGGAGGAACAAAACAACATTTCTTCCTCCATGGACAGATAAGACACAATTAGCTGTTTGTGATACAGCTGTTCTGCGGTCTGCTTCTAAGCGAAAACGGATGCAGTTTTCTTTTTCGAAACGCGGTACAGTCGCAGAGAGCCAAATCATTCACTGCATGGCTAGTTGCGTGCAGCACTTAGCTAACTCTGCGCACACTGTGACTGCTGATCCGCTTGCTGCTCAGATTCAGCGAATAGCCTGCTGAGTTAATGCGGCGACGAAAAGCTTTCTGCAAGCAATTTATTCTCTGCGATGCTCTAGAAGTCTTTTTTTTTTTACCAACCAGCCCAAGTAGCCACCCTTTTGCATCCCTCTAGCAGTCCTTGCAGTGGACAGAGGCGTATTGTGACGGGGCGAGATCTAGGCTTATACGATAGCGTTCACTGAGAATCGGTAGCCGAACAAGATGGCTGAGTTGCCTCTCGTGCAAGCGCCTAACGCAGGTGTCTTCTTCATCTTCGCAAAGTGCCACGCTTGCTCCTGTCGATGATGCACCGTAACATCACTCCCCTGCGGCGGAAGCGCCGTCACGTCGCTTAGTACGGCGGCGACGAATGAGCAGGATGATACGGTTTGAGTCTGGAAGTGTGTACAACGTCCGTCTGGAGTGAGGGGGTCGAAGAGGCATTGTTTAGGGGTGCGATCTCATAGCTCACGTCACTGAGTTGTCGGAACACTTTGTAGGGGCCAAGATAGTGTGGTAGTAGCTTCTCTGATAAGCCGACTTGGCGGTTTGGTGTCCAGAGATGTACCAGAGACCCCGGCGAGGAGTGCACGCGGTGGCGACTGTTATAGCAGTCTTTTTGGTGCGCTTGCGACAAGTGCAGCCGATCACGGGCAAGCTGACAGGCTGCATGGGCTCGAGAAACGACATCGCTGGCGTACTCAGTAGACAAGGGGGCAGCCGAAGGAAGGAGCGTGTCAAATGGTGATGCTGAATGTCGGCCAAATAGCAAGTAAAACGGCGAATAACTAGCTGTGTCGTGCCGTGAAGAATTGTACGCGAACATGACAAAGGGGAGTGCTTTGTCCCAGTCACGGTGATCTGGCGAGATGTACATTGACAGCATCTACGTCAGTGTTCGGTTCAGACGCTCGGTCAGTCCATTTGTCTGTGGATGATAAGCGGTGGTAAGCTTGTGCTCAGTGGAGCAGGCGCGGAGAATGTCATCCACAACACGTGAAAGGAAGTACCTTCCTCGATCAGTAAGCAGCTGCCGCGGAGCGCCGTGATGAAGAATGACTTCATACAAGAGAAAATCAGCGACGTCAGTGGAACAACTTGTCGGCAGTGCTTTAGTGATGGCAAAGCGTTTGGCGTAGTCTGTGGCGACTGCAACCCATTTATTTCCAGAGGTGGACGTAGGAAACGGGCCCGACAGGTCAAGGCCAACACGGAAGAATGGTTCCGTCAGTATGTCAACGGGATGTAGGAGACCAGACGGTAGCACAGAGGGGCGTTTGCAGCGTTGGCAGCGGTCGCAAGCAGTGACGTAGCGAACCACAGAACGATACAGTCCGGGAAAGAAAAAGCGACGTCGCACACGATCGTAGGTACGAGAGACGCCTAGGTGACCGGCTGTAGGTACGTCATATAGTTGTTCGAGAACGCTGGTACGCATGTGATGGGGAAGCACGAGTAGTAATTCCGGGCCATCAGCGTTGAAGCTGCGACGATACAGAATGTTGACGTGCAGTTCGAACAGGCGAACGGAAGGGTCTGTTGGAGCAGAGGTCAGACGCTCGATGATGGAGAGTAACGGCGGGTCACGTCGTTGTTCGGTGGAGATATCACCCAAAGCGTGGATGGAGAGAACGCAGGGGTCTGAATCAAGGTCGCTCAAGTCGGGCGTTTCAACCGGATAACGTGACGAGTAGTCTGCGTCTGTGTGCAGGCGATCCAACTTGTAGTGGACAACGAACGAGTATTCTTGCAGGCGGAGCGCCCAGCGACCGAGATGTCCAGATGGGTCCTTTAGTGATGAGAGCCAGCAAAGAGCGTGATGGTCCAGAACAACGGTTAAAGTTCGGCCATACAGGTAGGGCCTGAATTTTGCCACGGCCAACACTAAAGCTAGGCATTCACGCTCAGTGATGGAGAACTTCGGTTCGGCAGGTGAAAGAAGACGACTGGCGTAAGCAATCATGCGGTCATTCTCGTGCTGTCATTGGCCAAGGACCGCCCCAATTCCATGGCCACTGGCATCGGTCCGAAGCTCTGTAGGTGATGCAGGGTCGAAATGGGCCAGTATTGGTGGCGTAGTCAGCAGATGGATAAGAGCCGAAAAGGCGTCCGCTTGCTCTATGCCCCATGCGAAGGGAACGTCCTTCTCGCACCTTGTCGGGATCTGGTAGAACACCAGCGGCACTGACAAAGTGGCCGAGTATGGTGATTTGAAGACGTCCGAAATGGCATTTTGCAGAATTGAGCTGGAGAGCGGCTCTTCGAAAAACATACGGAACGGCTGACACACGTGTTATATGGCTGTCAAAGGTAGGTGAAAAGACGATGACATCGTCCAAGTAACATAAGCAGATGGACCACTTATATCCTCGGAGAAGGGAGTCCATCATGCGCTCGAAAGTTGCCGGCGCATTACATAGTCCAAACGGCATGACTTTGAACTGGTAAAGGCCGTCGGGCGTAACGAAAGCGTTTTTTTTCACGATTCATGGGGTCGACGGAAATTTGCCAATAGCCGGACCGAAGGTCGATAGACGAAAAGTATTGGGCACCATGGAGACAACAGAGGACGTCATCAATCCGAGGCAAAGGGTAGACATCTTTGTGGGTCACTTTGTTTAAATGGCGATAGTCCACGCAAAAGCGCCAGCTGCCATCCTTCTTCTCAACGAGCACGACTGGGGAGGCCCAGGGGCTGGATGATGGTTCTACTACATCTTTAGTAATCATTTTGTCCACTTAATTCTGAATTACTTGGCGTTCCTTGTGAGATACGCGATATGGACGCCGCCGTATAGGACTGGCATCACCAGTGTTGATGCGGTGAGTCACTGCAGTTGTTTGGCTGAGAGGGTGGTGGTCAAAGTCGAAAATGTCTCTATATGATGTTAGCAGACGACGGAGGCTGACAGCTTGCACTGGAATGAGGTCGGGAGCAATCATCTTGTTAATGTCATCGGCAGGCAGAGTGTAATTGCGGCCAAGACAGGGGGATGTAGTATCGGTGTTCAAACCAGTAACGTTGCAGCTGTCAAGTGGAGATAGGGTGGCCAAAGACATGTCTTGCGGAATAACTTGAGTCAAGAGACTCACGTTGAGTAGTGGTATAACCACTGTATTATTAGCGACAACGACAACAGTGTGAGCAAGGGCGACGTCTCGGGCCATCAGTACATCGACTATAGGAGTGACGAGGTAGTCACCATCGGGCACATGACGTGAGCACGACAAAGTGACATATGTAGCAGCTTGCGGAGGCAAGCGAACGTGGTGACGAGAGTATGAACGGGGAGAATAGTCAGCTGCAAAATCGGCAAGCTGCGGCAGTTCAAGCTGAAGAGCACCAGTGGCACAATCAATGAGCGCAGAATGGCGTGATAGGAAGTCCAAACCAAGTATTAGGTCATGAGGACACATTTCAATGACGGCAAACTGAACTAATGTAGGATGACCGGCAATGGACACACGGGCCGTGCACATCCCTTGAACGTCAGGGGTCCTCCGTTAGCGACAGGAAGTGTGCGGGAAGCGCCAGGTGTGAGCACTTAATGTAGGCGTCGGCGAAGGTTCGTGCTCATTACAGAAATGTGCGCTCCAGTATATATAAGGGCAGAAATAGCCACACCGTAAACGTCAACGTCTAACAAACTTTGTCTCGTCGGAAGCGTCAAAAGAGGATTTGTGGAGGGAGTCGAGAATGCAGTGTCACCTCTGGGCACTGCACCGTTTAGTTTTCCGGGTAGGCAGGAGTGGGGCTGAATGGGGACAACGGCCTGCGAGTCTGCGGTGAGCGGGATGACTGGCAACATCCTGGAGGCGAACGCTGGAGATCGGCTGTTGAACCTTCTGTAGTTGTTTGGCGGAGAAGGCTGCGCGGCAGATGCGAAGCGGGTGCTGTCCTGTCGGTAGTGAAGTTCAGATGAAGTCCGAGGTGGCGAGGACCAGCGGTAATTGCAGTAGCGGACGGCATGACCGATACGGTGGCAATGAAAACAAATTGGTCGATTGTCGACGGTTCTCCACGCAGCAGGGTCACGAGATCGGGCCGTAAACTGCTGTTCGTGATAGGACGAGGGTGGACGTCATGGAGCTCGCTGCGGGCTGGGCAAAGCACACACCGAGGGAATACCTATGCTGGCGAGTTTAGGTGGACGATGGCTTGAACCATGTTAGCAGTGAGTGGGGTCGTGTCACTTGCAGCGGTGTGAGCCGGAGCAGAGGCAATGGCTTCAAGTTCGCGCCGTACTTTTAGGTCACCTGATCCGACGAATCTAGAGGTGGCAGCTATGTTCTTGCACGGTCTTTGCAAGACGACGTTGCAGCCGTATTCGGAAGGCGGGTAAACACGCTGTTAATCCGCCGGCTCTTCGCTTGCTCAAAGTGCCGACATTCTTTTATAATGGCGTCCATTGTAGAATAATTTTTGCAGATGAGGAGGTTGAATGCGTCATCCGCAATCCCCTTAAGAATATGTCTGACCTTGTCAGCCTCCAGCATCTCGGCATTAGCTTCGCGACACAATGCTAACACATCTTCTATATAGGATACGTAAGACTCAGTCGAGGTCTGCGCCCGAGACGCGAGCATTTTGTTCGCGGCCATTTTTCTTCCCATCGGCTTTCCGAACATGTCCAACATTTTCTCCTTGCACACTGCCCAACTCCCAAGTTCTGTTTCATGGTTCTCATACCAAGATTTGGCGGTTCCCCTAAGATAGAATAATAGATTCGCCAGCATAAGAGTCGGGGCCCCATCGGTATCGAGTACTCACACGTTCGTACTCTGCCAGCCAAACTTCAACGTCAACTTAATCTGGATTGCCGGAACCGCTAAACGTGCCAGGATACCGCGGGGGTTCGAGCACAAAGGTCATGGTCGCAGAAGGAGATGTAGTTACCGCATCATCTCCTGCCGCAGGAACACCAGGAGCAGATGCAGACGCCGTACTTTCCGTCATCGTTGTGGATTGACCCTTCAAACGACGGCCGCTGTGAAGTTCCGTTGCGAGTCGGTTACCTTGCACGTCCACCAAATGTGACGGGGCGAGATCTAGGCTTATAGGATAGCGTCCACCGAGAATCAGTAGCTGAACAAGATGGCGGAGTTGCCTCTCGCGCAAGCGCCTAACGCAGGTGTCTTCTTCATCTTCGCAAAGTGTCACGCTTTCTCCTGTCTATGGTGCACCCTAACAGTATTTTGGCTGTCACTAAATAAATGCGTCCAGCATGGTAACAACAGCACTACGATCGCTGTACGGTACGCGTGTTGGCATAATACAGGAAGGTTTCTAGGTGCCCGCGGTCTGCAACAGCGAGCTGCTTGCATTTCTGGAAAGCAGTGCGCGCTTGAACACGATCCCGCAAGAACAAAGCGGCAGTGATCAGCGGCCTAGCGCATTCAGGTAGTCACCCACTTAAAGCATGCAGTAGGCCTAAAGTGACGCTATGCCACATGCATGCCTGAGCAGATAACCGGGGATGCTAACTATGATAAGGCTTTTCGCCGGCGATAAGTCATACCGGCATATTTGTCAATGGTCCCCACACCTCGCCTCCGTTTTTTTCGTACGGAAGTCAGAATAACTTATCGGCTGATCTCCGTGCTTATCAACAGGACGGAAAATCGTTCACGGCACATTGTGGCGTCTGCAAGTTTAGCGGAGCAGTAAAATTTTGTCGCGCAAAGTGTTATTGCGGCACACAGTTAGTGCGCACTAGCCGGTAGGCATAGGCGGAACGCTACGGCTTAAGCGGTCCGGGAACGCATTAGTCTTTATGAGACTCCGTCGGGGATTTGTTGCAACCACGTTTTAACCGTTAGTACACTTAAAGCAGGGTATGCACTAACGAGGTTTGACTGCATGTGTTGCTTCTGTAGAAGGATATACAGTACAAAATTTCAATTGAGTACGATGATTTCTTCTACTGTTTGTATGCAAGTTCGATAAATAATCTCGTCCCATTTGTATGCATTTATTATTTACCTCAGCCACTTCAGCAGTCAGAAAATGTCTTTATGTGTCTGGCCATGACTTTGGTAATACCAGAACCAAAGAACTGAATATAGTGATGCATAAACTGCACATGGAAAACTTTCTTGAAGAAAGAAGTACATGTGAAATCTCATTCTTTGCCCCTGTAGTTCCAAGCAAGAATAATTGTTTTTTTCTTCCAGGGCGTTGCATTCATCAGCTGTCTGCGCAGGGAGAGATCTCTCCGGATCAGATAAGTGTGTAACATTCTGAACGCACATGAACTGCACATATATATTTTACTTTTGGCGAGTTTATCCGAAAAATCATTGTGGTCTGGGGGGGGTTCAAGCTTCGTGCTCTCTCACTGTCAAATAGAATTTTTTATACACATTGTATAGTATCTGTACGTTACATGCACAAACACGTGCGAGTGTGAACATTTCCTTTCGCTTGCCAAATCAACTTGTAGCTACACCCCTAACGATTGCATATCTGTAACATTAACTAGCTGTGACAATATTTGTAATACTGTATATTTTGAAATACAGAATACCTTCTGACATATGAAAAAACTGGCACATGATTTCTGGAGAAATTTCCTTATGTGAAGGAAGTTTTACAAGAGAGAAAATTGCCCTCTTACTGAAAGTGAGCACAAGGTGACAGAAGGGACTTGGTTTTCTTTGGCACATAAAGAGACGGGACAAAGCAAGCAAGCACACGGTACCAATGCTGATCCTCGCATCGTCACAGTGGCTGTTTTCATTTTTGCTGTTTCTGTGTGGAACGTATGTATGCTCTCGCACACTACCCTTAGTTGAAGAAGGTGTCTGAATCGTTTTCTACTGATGGCAGAGTGCTTTTCAATCACTAGATGTGTCTGCTGCTGTCATGCCTGTTTATGCGATCACATGCAGCATCTGAGCGTCTGGACCTGCGCGATGAGGCAGGCCTGACGCCGCTGTTGTGGGCAAGCGCTCATGGCCAGTTGTCAACGGTGCGCCACCTGCTTGCCAAGGGGGCACAGGTTGGCGCACAGGGCCTAAGGGGCGAGACTGCTCTGCTGCTCGCTGCTGCTCAAGGGCATTCGCACGTCGTGCGCTATCTGCTGCAGCACGGTGCCAGCCCAAACCAGGCTGACCAGGTGAGCAGAGTAATTTAGAATTGGAACATGACACGGATACAAGATGTACTATCAACAGCAAATGTTTGTGGGACGTTGAATCTTCAACAAATGCAAATTTCTGCTATATCAGTGCTTAATGCTTGTAATCAAGCTGGTGACTGTATACATCAGAATGCCAAGTGCTCTATGGAACATTCATTTCAAAATTACCTTCCCAGAAAAAACAAGAATTTAGCTTCATCGAACATTTCGCGTCCCGCAAACGTTTGCTGTTGGGAGTACACGTGCACAGTAGTCCCTGCTATAAAACAAAGCAACAATTCAAGAAATAGTGTCCATGCCTATTGACGTTTCTAGTTTTCTTGTTTCATATCAAACTAGCCCAAGCATTTGACTGAACAGATTGGGTGTAGCAGTAGTGGCACAATACACGTGCTATGTCTCATCTTTTTGAGCACTGTAAGTTTTAACAAAAGTGTATTATTAGCTAGCTCAACTATCAGTATTGCTTTAGCTAAATACACATTGTGGAAGGCACATAAGCACTGTGCGCTCAGATGCAGGAGGGGGGGGGGGATTTTGTATATTCTGAAGTAACTAGTGCTGCATCTAGTGGAAGCAATCATAATCAATTAGTGTAATTTAATAAATGCTAAAATATTGTTTGTGTAAGTAGCCTCTTTAGTCGGTGATGATTCTTTTAGCGAACAGTTACTATTGGCACTGATGCGATCTACAAGTTTGTTGAAGCTGAATGTCTGTTTAATCCATAAATAAAAAGAGGAGAAGGGATCACTGTCTCCCTGTACAGATCTGATGCCATTTTGTAGGCCTTTGGAGGCTAGACTGGACAATCAGGGCATGGAGCATAGGGCTGCACCGTGCGTCAGATCAATTGGTACTGTACCTTTCGAAAAGCATTTTGAAAGGCACATTATTCCGCAGTGCTTCAGCAATGTGCGTTACTAATAGATGCTCAGCCCAATGCTCACTATAGCTAAGTATAAAGAACATATATAATATGCTTTTGTTTGTGCATTCTAGGAAGGGAACACTGCCCTAATGTATGCTGCTCTTGGAAACCATGCTGCCACAGCTCAAGAGCTGCTTTCAAGTGGCGCTGACATGTGTGCTCAAAATAATGTATTTGATACCGCTTATGACCTCTCGGTGACGATGAGTGCACGACAAGGTAAGCGTGCTGCTCCTTTGTGCATGTCTGAAGCTGGCATGGTGTTACAGTTTGACGCAAAAACATCTAACCTTTTTCTAGGGACGGCCGCTTATAAACAACACCAGCAAATTATACCTGCAAAAACAGTTGTTTCATAACATTTTAAGGCTGTCTTTCAAGTTCGGCATAACTCACTGAATCTCCTGGTTTTCCGATCTCGTAGTTTTGCATGCACAGTGTTATAAGTATAAAGCTGCTGAAAATAAAGGTAGCTTAATACTTGGCAGTTCATTGTCAGGTCCTGCCTCATAGTGCACACCGCGGTTTGTGGTTGAGCACTGCTGGACAAGTTCTTTCACAGCTGATTCATGTGCCCAATTTCTCGCTACAAAATTTGCCATCTGTAAAAGAGTAAGAAAACCTACTTCACTTGAGGTTTTAATTTTTTTTTATTCAGGCCAGAATCTACAGAACGTGTAATAGTGTTTTGGCACTCGGAGCATTAATTTAGGCTGTTGCCTTGCATTCACGCAATTTCAAATAGCTCTTTTGATTTAGTTATGCAGTCATTGGAGAGTGTAGAGAATAACTGGTACACTTGAGCAAATGTGGAATTAGATCTCATATTACATTGGGCAACAATCTAGGGTTTTACTGCATGCTACACTGGTGGAATAGACATCGTAACTTATGAAAACTGCAGTGTATTGGGCCTGCAGTTTTTGGGGGCTTTACAATTGTTTTATGGCCCCTGTGCAGTGGACTTAGTCAACATGGCATCAAATCATCGCTGTCTCTTATATTCAACAATATTGAGTTTGTATTTGTTATTGAAACCACATTTTTTCATGTTGCCCCACTATTTGGATATTTTTGTAGCATTTTTTATGCAAAACAAATTCGTTGGCAACTGTATTGCATAAAAGACTAGGTTTTGATATAATATAGTAAATTGATTTCATCATTTTCGTTACATTGAGATTTGATGGTACTCGAGGGTGCAGTAGATGTGTGCATCTACTGCACCGTCAAAGTACACTCTCCTGCCTAAATTAGGAATGGCGCACTCCAACGTGTAAGGAATTTCTGCCATCTTATTACACATAATGTCTATGGGATGTGTTGTGGTGCTGTGAAATGTTTCTTATGATCAAGCTTGTCTGAATAAGAAATTGGGAGCTATGATGCTGTTTAATGGATCACTATTGACAATTATTGGTTGCTCATTGTTACATTAATGAAAGTGAAACTGCCTCTTTGCCAGAGTATCACATTTACATTCAACTGCATTTCTGTTTTTCTCTTTCAGTGCAGCAAGTCTTGGACAACTTTATTTTGAAGCTACTTCAATGAGATATGGTTCAGTATCACTATTGTGACAGAGGCCATTTTTAGCATTTGGCCTTCTGCTTTTGAGCTGTGCTAGTGGACATTTATGAAGTGTTCTACCAATTTTATCCACACGATCCATCTGCAGATAATGTTTTTGGTCATGTGCGTGAGGTATGATATGAAACTCCTAACACCGGTGTCGCCTGTTGGACGGCTCTTACAGTATGCTGCATCAGATCGTGTGATTAGTAGGCTTGTGTAAATAGTGAATTTTAGGTTCAAAGTGAATAGCGATTTTGGTCAAATAATGTTGAATCAAATATAGTATATATGACATATAAATAAAAACGGGCATATTTGTCATCACCAAACTAACCTGCACAATATATTTTTTTTTAATTGAAGCAAGGCTTGTGCAAACATTATTTTGTTGCTTCTGAGGAAGTGGAAACAACTTTGAATAGTAGCAGGATTTGACTTTCGGTGAAATGCAAGTGATAACTTGTAAAATATGTTGCATTTTAAAATTATTGTACTTATAGTAAATAAGTTGGTATAACACACTTTTAAACTTTAAAAGTGAATCAATGTGAGTGTTATATCTTCAGATAACCATGAAGTGGGGTTCCGCAGCAGTGCATATTTCCAGTGGATATGTGTTTTCATGGCTTAGCACTTCTCTACTGCAGTGAAACACCATTACAGGTGGTTACGTGCAATTTAATATGCATTTATTAGTTCGTTTTGAATACTTCGAAATTTTCAATAATTTAAATTGGAATCGAAGCGAATTCGAATACTGCAATATTGGTTCAAACATTTGAAGCATTCCAATATTTGCACAAGCCTAGTGATTAGCTAAGCTTTATTGTAAATACCAAAATGTTAGCAATTGTCATCACTGTGCCAATATGGCAAGTTGGTTCATATTCATTTCACGAAAAAAATTTCGCATTGAATACAGGGACAAGAAAGCTGTGTCAGTATCTGCACAGCTCTTTGCAATGGCATGCAGTCCTTACGAGGGGCGTTAGAAACAAGCACAGTGTGCATCGCAATTAGTTCTAAATGTAGTAAAAAAACTCCCATGTTAAAATAAGCGAAATTTCTTATTACTAGACGGTCACCACTTTTGAGCTTGTCGCCTTTCGTTTATATCATCTTCATGCACTACATCACACCTGACTGATCAATGGGCTTTTAAATAATATTTTTGTGTCATCTCTATAGCATTACCCAATGACTTTACTGAGTGCCACAATCAAGCACAGATGCGCATTAGTAGTGGGCTTGTCTGTTGTGAAGCAATGTATCTCCGCTGCACTCTACACATGCCCTCCTCACCTCCACAGTTGAAACGTTTCAGCATCAAAATGCACACGCTTCTCCAAAGAAACCCTTACTTCTGAGGTATCATGTTAAAGGGCCAGTAAACAGGCCCCAAATTTTTTTCATGCCCCTCAAACAAGCTTGCTCACTTGCTCTGTAGACAGCGGCAATCACATGTTCTGAACATAGTAGCAAAGTGCACCGTGCAGACCCTTCATTTCAAAAAAAAGATTCCTGCACTACTTTTCTTTGCCAAAAATATCCCCCTCGTACGCACAGTGACGCAAACTTGCCCATGGGCAACTTGATGTACCACTGAGCTTGTTGATTGGCCCTTTGCTCTACGATATGGGGCCTTGGTCCTGTGGTGATGCTCTTTCTCGTGCTTTTTGTCCCCTTTCCCCTTCCCTAATCCCCCCGTGCCAAGCGGATGTCTTTCTGATTAACCTCCCTGCCTTCTCCCTTTGTCTGCTTCCAGTTTTGGTCGCGCAGTCCACATTTTCATTTTCCTATGTTACCCTCTGCTCTTTTTTAGAACCTGAGACTATAGGCAGAAGCAGTATTACCTGAATCAAAGCCTCCAAGATAAAATGCGTCCCTTTACTGCTAGGGGAAGGGTGCTCATTGCACTGCGCTTTCTTTTTATGCCACTATGACATGTGCTCATTCTTTTTTCGCCACTATGACATGAGCTCTGCTCAGTCGTTGGCTGCGCGCCGATGATGTACTAGCTGACATGGTGTCACGTTGCCAAAGTAGGCAGATTCATGACGACCTCCCTATGGCGGAGAGAGGTGGCGAGGTCGAGCCAAAATTTTAAACCAGCTGAAGTAGATGTTCTAACCCGTGTAACTTAATTTTTATAGCACGTATTCGCAAAATTCTTGTAACAGCATGTTCACATAGCAAAAGTGCACGCATTTCTCTTCATTACATTAGAGTGAAATGGGCCTTCTAGGTAAGACTAACTTTAGAACAAAATAAAGTTGAATTTGATAGAATTGTTGACAAGGAAATGAAGCTAAAAGGCCTCGTGGCCAACCATGTATTTATGGCAGTCAAGTCTCACAGAAGGAATAAGCAACTGCCCAGAATGTGACATGATGTTTTGGTGGAAATGCTGGTCCCTGATCATTTTAGATTTGTACAAAAAGATCACAAAACTAAATATGTCGTGATGCTTCAGTGTAACTGTGGCACTAGAAACCGTATTACCACACTATTACAGGGCAATGTATGAAAACAGAGTTTCTCAGTGTACCATGTGTGTTATTTAAAATCACGTTCTTTTGCTTTATAGGGCTACACTCTTTACTGTATGCATAGTGCAATATAAGGAAAGTTCTGGCATTCAAGTAGTTTTGCACACACAGAAACAAGTGAATTAACAAATCCTGACACATTTCGTTGCGTTATAGTGCATGTTATACTGTTTCATACTGAAGTTCATAACGACAGTGATTATGATTGCTTATTCAAGCCTAAAATTTTCTTCCAGCTTAGTTTTCAAAAGCACATGCTTTGAACGATGTTCTGAACTATGTACCAAGATTTTAATTACCTTTACTTCGATTAATGTGCTAAATGAATGTGCCATTTCAGAAGTTGGTACATGACCAGTATTGTTAGAAAGATAGCAATGTAAGAATGTAGCATGTGTGTTCTATTACTGGTGACATAATTCTGACAGATAAAGTACGAAGCGCTTGAATTTCAGCATGGCAAACGAAAAGTACTATTTTTTGTGCGTCCTGAAGCCACCACAAAATTGGTATTGCAATAACCTCTCACTACTGCTAGCATAGGAATTCCTGAACATAATAGTTAATCATTCTTATAAAAAATGTTTTACAATGTAAAAAAAAGAAGTGTCATAACTGTAGCATTAATGGCTCTGATTAGAAAGCCTTTACTGTAAAAAAAATTAAAGAAGAAAAATGATGTAAAAGCTACCATAACATTGGTCCCGATAATGTGCATTGTCATGTCTATGTAATTCTGTGTGCGTGGCTCAGAACTTGCTGCAGGTTAACCATGGATTTAATGCACACTGATTGACTTTAATCAGACACACATTAGTTACATTGAACAGATTACATTATTCAAGTTACTGCATGCACAAAAGAGCCCACTTTTAAAACAGTACCCCCCCCTCGTATCAGTCAATCTTTTTGGCATTGTCTCCAGTTCTCCAGTGGCTGATGCGCACAATTAGCATCTTGTTTGCAATGTGACTGTACTTCTCTGTTAACTCAGATCACACACAGCTTCCTTTGGCTATTGTTGAATTATACTGCTGAACAGTGACAAACTGTTTCAAGATGGCTCATGCAGTTAACCAGGACAGTGCCTGATTATGTGCAGTGAACACTGCACTGATGATGCATTGTGATGGCAATAGACATGGCAGGGATAGTGTGTGAAAGTGATTGCACCTGCGAAAGTGATTGCCACTGATGGTATGGTATATACCGACGTCAAGATTTCGCAAAGGCACTGACACCCGTCCTGAAAATTTTTACAGACCACTTACATAAGTTGTGTAATCACAATAATGACGTATTACCGTCACTAGTCAATGTTGTGTATGTTTTCCCACCTTGCCAAACCACTATGGCAAGTAAGACAAGAACATGACGTAGCGTTTTCAGAGCTGTATAACTGTGCTGCTTGAATGTTTGTTCATTGAACACTAATGGTTGTGGTCAGACCACGACAAAGTGAATTTTGTCTGTAACAATAAAACATCATCTTTTTATAAAAGCACTGTATATTCATTAACAACAAAACATCAAAACTCTGACAAAACTGATCTACTTCTGAAGAAAAAAAAAAATCGTAGCACAAAACGACACAAGAACAGACAGGTACATAGAACTGCTACCAGTCTTGTGTACCTGTTTGTCCTCTTGTCAATTTTCACTACTATTTCGTTCTTTGCAGGTCATGAACCAACAAGCTGATGAAAATTAGGCTTGTGCAAATAGTGAATTTTAGGTTCTAAGTGAATGGTGATTTAATTCGAATAGTTTCAAATCGTATTCGAATAGTATAAAGTAAAATAGGTGTACTTGTAATTACCCAAATAACCTGCGAAACATGTTTTAAATATTGAAACAAGGCCTGTGCTAACGCTATTCTTCTTGGATCAAAGGAAGTGGAAACGACTGAATAGTAGCAGGATTTGACTGTCAGTAGAATGCAAGTGATAAACTGTAAAATATGTTAATTGTAACATTTACTATGCTTGGAGCATATAAGCCGGTATAACAAATTTTTAAGCTGATGAAATTGGCACGACGAATTGATGCTAGAATAATATTTTCGTTCAACCTTGGAAGTAAGGCTTCGTGGCAGTGCCATTTCTTCTGGATAGGTGTTTTCACGGCTCAGCGTTTCTTCACTGCAGTGAAACAACTTTTACTGGGACACCTATTTATTTTAAATACTTTAAAATTTTTATAAATTTAAATACTGTACAATTAGTTTGAATATTCGAAACATTTGAGTATTTGCACAAGTCTAATCAAAATGTTTTGCTAAGTCAGATTTACTTACTCTCATTGTGTTGTGGTCATAGGTCGGCGAACTTGCTCATGAGTCTACTCACTCGAAATCACTCAGACTCAGATCCGAGCTGCGAGTCTAGAGTCTGAATTAGTCCTGTTGCAAAAAGTTTTGTGATTGTGAGTCTGAGCGAGTTCAACATGGAAAAATTTTGGTCAGTCTTGAGTCCGAGTGAGTGCAAAGCGCAAAATGTATTTCTTGAGTGAGCCTGATTCACTTCCACTTTCTTTTGCCGACCTACGGTCCTCTTTAGCATTACTATCAACTTTAGCATTGCTATCAGCCTTAGCATTACTATCAGCCTTACCAGGATTTACGTTCATACTCATGTCTACTTAAATGTATTCTATAGCAGGGTTGTTCATACACCATTTTCAACATTTATTAATTAGAGGCATGAAAAACATAGGGGGTGCCTTGACCTCCCTCCCCCACCAAATCTTCCAGAAATTTCTTGATTATTTCTTCGTTCTGTCTTCTCTTCCAGTAAAAATGTCCTTGCTGCTTTGGAAGCACTCAAAACTCATTTTCAAGGATATGTCAAATGGCATCAAGAAGAACACTGATTACGCGAGATATTGGTGTTAAAGAGTATTGACACTACTGTCGAAGAAGCTCATTCTAGGCTGCCGGACCAGTGAGTCAACTCACTCGGACTTACTCAGACTCAGATCGAATTGAGAGTCTCGAGTCTTATTGAGTCCGTGTGAGTAATGTTTTAGAGAGTGCAAGTGCGAGGCCGAGTGAGTGAGTCCAAAGCTCGAAATGTATTTCATGAGCTGGTAGGAGCGAGTTCAAGTTTTTCCGACCTATGATTGTGGTCATTCCAACTTTTAATTACACAGCTGCTCAGCAACTGTGTTTAATCCCAGCCATAGTCAGGCCCAAAATGCCCCAATATTTACCTCTAAAGAGAAAATCAGTTTCGCTGCAGGGACAAAGCAATGACAGGGATAGCAAGAAATTGAAAATATAACTCGAAGAATGACGAGTAGCTCAATACCTGTAGTGCACCACTGTAGCACAAAAAAGGACGCTTGACAAGAATGCACAGGACAAGCATGAGCTAACAACTGTCGCAGTTGTTACATCATTGTTTCAGCAGCGTGCTGAGAGTGTCGACAATGCTAAACTCGACGCTCTTAGATATTTTGTTTTAAACTGCAGTGCGTGCAGTGACCCCTCTGTATTTTCTGCCACACGTTGGCATCTGACCCAACGTTTTCCCGGCATTTTTCGTTTGTTCCATATGATGAGTTGGTACAGAAAGGGGCCACAGTTTCGTGTGCCTCAAGGGCAGTTTTCAAAGTGAAAGAAAATGCAGGAGTGTTGCGAGATAAAAAAACACGTTCAAGCTCCTCTGACATCTGCGGACTTTCAAGGGTAAATGGTGTATATAAATATCTTGCTGTTATTGCGCCGAAACAAGCATGGTGTGTGATGAGTTATTTAAAGCAGTGCGCTATGGAGCAAGTGGTAACTGGTGTGAATCCCCAGTCTAGTGCTTCGGTACTGTTTTCTTCCGATTAATTTTTGTCTTTGTGCCTTTTATTTACACAAACACACGCATACCTGGGACATGATGGCAATGGCGGATATTTATTGAGTGTCCATGTAACTGCTATCCCAATAAGAGCACACTAGCAAGTAAACATTATATGCCACAGCATACAGTACCACAGCATACAGTAAAAGTTCGGTGGAATATTAAAGTGAAAAAATTCGTGGACACAATGTCGTTGGAGCCAACATTTCAACGAGATGACTTGTCTTCTTGAAGGCTGTAGCTTTGAAAAACACTATGCCACTTATCAAAACAGTGGCTCGAGCGGCACTCTACATTCATGGGGTAATGTGAACTTGCAAATTAAATCTTGCCTTCTTTCTGTCATCTTTTATCAAAGGCTGTAAGCTGCAATAGTCATGCATCGAGCAGCTTCAGGGGAAAAAAGCAAACTTTTGTTGAGGCACACATATATTTTCACATGACATACATCAGCAAATGCGGTTTTTATAGGCCACGGTCTTCATCTTTATATCCTTCTCTTCTGTGTGCTGATGTATAAAACTGAAAAAATAAAAAAGAAGAGGTGCTGGTAGACTTGCTAAAAAATCTGAAGACACTAAAGAACAAGTCGAGCCACGTTAATATACAATGTGAACTAGTCACTAGTACTTTTTCAACAAGAAGCAAGAAACATTAGAGGCTTCAAATGTGGTTGACTTAACAGCTGAAAATCGCGATAAATCACTCCTAGGTAACAGTACTATACAGTACTTGTAGACTGAAATGCAACAATTAAGGCTAAGCAACACATATTTTTGTTTCCAGCATGTACAGTTTGCATTGTATTGGCATAATTTTGATTCTATTGATCTACACCAGAGCCAGCATTACCTTTAGCAGTAAACTTTGCAGCGAAATGAGGCAGTTATGAGCACATGCTCACACAAGTGTTACACTCCAGGTTTTCATGTATATAACATTTTAATCCATCAGGACTTTACTTTCAAAAGAAGCAGGATGTTGCCTAGTCTTTCATCTTAGCTGTGCTGCGCCTGATATCACTACAACTGGCTGCGCCCCAGTAAATCAGATTGAGTGGAGTGAAATAAATACTACATTACTGAAAGTTGCTGAGAGAGCAAAGAGAGAGAGGAAAAGCAAGGAGGCTAACAAGAACAAGTATATCTTCTTAGATAACCTGCTCTGGAGGATTCGACAGGGCCCTCAAACGAGGAAAGCTGGTTAGAAAGAGGTGCAGCACATGTACACAAACGCAGTTCACGATACAACACAATATACACAATTGCAATAAAATTCAGTTAAAATAGCAGTAGGGCTGTTTCATTCAGAACTTTATTATGTGTACACTCGGTTACTATTTACTTCAAATAGAATCCTAAACAACCATATGTGTTTTGCCCGATCATCGTTCCCACTAGCCTTGCATAGTGCAGAAAATTTTGCTACTGGTTGTCTAAAGTAATTACGGATGATATATTGTTTACTTTTCCAATTTATCAACTTGGAATGTGTAACTGTTTCAAATCACTCATTGATAGGTTTAGTTTAAAGTTTTTATAAGAAATTTGTAGGTTTTGATAGGTTTAGTTAAGTTTTTATAAGAAATTTGTAGGTTTTCTCTAAAAACATTGCCAATGAATATAGCCTTCATTTACCTTTGGCCATATCTGTGGTGGATTTCTCTAAAAACATTGCCAGTGAATATAGCATTTACTTACCTTTGGCCGTATTTGTGTCAGTCTTCTATTGCAACATATCTTTTCCCTGTTATTTGCTACATAACTGATATTTGGCTGGTAGCATCTCCTACAGCTTAATGGTGTTTGATCTAATTTCAAAAATATTTTTTACTGCAAACTTCATAAACTCGATTAGCTTTGCAAGTACTCGGAATTCTATGCTACTCATTCATTGTTTGTCTCGCTTCTGTCGTCCAATCACACATTTTACTGTCTGCTGCATGTGTGCTGCAGTTATGTTGAATTTTGCCAAATTTTCGCCTCTCTGAACTCTACAGCATACCAATGCCAAGCACTGAATCCATATTTGATATACAGGTTACCGGCTTCCTTCTAATTGATTTCACTAAATCTGCCATTAGCTTTGGTCCTGGCCTAAATTTGGCCTGAATAAAGTAATTATGAATGTGGACCTATGATCCACCACGACTGCACTTTGAGAATATTAGATGATGTAAGGACTCGTACTTCAATGCTGCACACTACAACTACATATATGGGTGACTTTGACTGTACTGACACAAATGTCTCGTCGACTGCACCACAACTTTGAATACTTCAACGTACGCAGCATTGACTCATTGTGCCATGGGTAGTGCCATGCACGCCTCTCACAGTGCATACATCAGTAGGGTTGCTACGAAATCACCTATTATTTCTTATCATGCCTTGATACAACTGCAGAACTATCACAATCAGTGCGGCTTCCCAGTGCAACTGTTGGGTAAAAAGCTACCCGAAGTCGCTTACTTACCATTATTTCCTCGGATGAACGCGTCGCCGTACTTGTTTTTCAGCTGGCCATTGACGTACTCTTCGGTCTGCTCAAGAGCAATGTTCATGTAGCCGTCGAGACACGCGAGAACACCTGGTGAAAGAGAAGCAGAGATCACAAAATGTCCGCAGTTTTGAACATGGCGCTCAGACGCAAACCTCACCTCGGTAGTCCAAACCAGAGTTTAACTTGACGACAACGGGACGCCCAATAATTTGCTTTAAAAATTCGCTGGGCGTTTGGCGTCGACTCATTGCAGAGCTCGGCAATTACCTGTCAAAATACAGAACTACTGAGTATTTCGGCTGCACACAGCACAAAAGAAAATATGATGGTCAGGTCATCAGCTCCGTGAAATCTTATTGCTACAAAACAATGTAGTGTTTATTCGCAGGCTGCGAACACCAACGGGTAAGTACTTGCCTTATTCAGGAGAAGCAGAGGTGCAACTGTGGCAAGAAAATTAGCGTGCAAACGACGTAAACAAACGCTTTCGTTTGGATTAAAATTTGGATTGCGATGGCCGACGTGTGGACATAACAGCCCATTGTGGTGTGCTCAAGTTCTGGGAATAGGCTGTATTCCACTCCAAATTACTCTACAAATCTGATTAAAGACTATGTTTTGGGTTCTGCGGACCTCATATGCGAGATAGAAAGCTCTCGTTCGTCTGAGCGCTGTTTTCGCACACTGTCGAATTCCGCCATATTGCCAAATTTTGTAATGACGGCATTTTAAGCCAATCAGACAGGTCGTAGTGGCTCATTTATCAATGGTGGAATCTGACAATATCCAGACAGCGCCTCCTCTATTTTTAGAGGAAGCGCTGGTCCAGAATAGCACCCTTGGACTCATCATCATCATCATCAGCCTGTCTACGTCCACTGCAGGACAAAGGCCTCTCCCATGTTCCGCCAGTTAACCCGGTCCTGTGCTTGCTGTTGCCAATTTATACCCGTAAACTTCTTAATCTCATCTGCCCACCTAACCTTCTGTCTCCCCCTACCCCGCTTCCCTTCTCTGGGAATCCAGTTGGTGACCCTTAATGACCAGCGATTATCCTGTCTACGTGCTACATGCCCGGCCCATGTCCATTTCCTCTTCTTTATTGCAGCTATGATATCCTTAACTCCCGTTTGTCCCCTAATCCACTCTGCTCTCTTCTTGTCTCTTAAGGTTACACCTACCATTTTTCTTTCCATTGCTCGCTGCGTCGTCCTCAATTTAAGTTGAACCCTCTTTGTGAGTCTCCAGGTTTCTGCTCCGTAGCTAAGTACCGGCAAAATACAGCTGTTATATACCTTCCTCTTGAGGGACAGTGGCAATCTACTTGTCATAATTTGAGAGTGCCTGCCGAATGTGCTCCACCCCATTTTTATTCTTCTGGTTACTTCAATCTCGTGGTTAGGCTCTGCGGTTATTACCTGCCCTAAGTAGACATAGTCTTTTACAACTTCAAGTGAACTATTACCTATCGCAAAGCGCTGCTCCTTTCCGAGATTGTTGTACATTACTTTCGTTTTCTGCAGATTAATTTTAAGACCAACCTTTCTGCTCTCCTTGTCTAACTCCGTAATCATGAGTTGCAATTCGTCCCCTGAGTTACTCAGCAATGCAATGTCATCGGCGAAGCGCAGGTTACTGAGGTACTCTCCATTAACTCTTATCCCTAACTGTTCCCATTCTAGGTTTCTGAAAACGTCCTGTAAGCACGCAGTGAATAGCATTGGGGAGATTGTGTCCCCCTGCCTTACACCCTTATTTATTGGTATTCTGTTGCTTTTTTTGTGAAGCACTATGGTAGCAGTTGATCCCCTGTAGATTTCTTCCAGAATGTTTATATATATTTCATCTACGCCCTGATTCCGCAGTGTCTGCATGACGGCTGATATCTCTACTGAATCAAACGCCTTCTCGTAATCTATGAAGGCTATGTATAGTGGTTGGTTATACTCTGAGCATTTCTCTATTACCTGATTGATAGTATGAATGTGGTCAATTGTTGAGTAGCCTGTTCTAAATCCTGCTTGTTCCTTTGGTTGATTGAATTCTAATGTTTTCTTTACTCTGTTAGCAATTACCTTTGTAAATAGCTTGTATACTACAGAGAGCAGGCTGATCGGCCTGTAATTCTTCAAGTCCTTGTCATCTCCTTTCTTATGTATTAAGATGATGTTAGCGTTCTTCCAAGACTCTGGTACTTTTCCCGTCAGGAGACACCTCGTAAATAGAGTGGCTAGTTTTTCTAACACAATCTGTCCTCCATCTTTCAGCAGATCTGATGTTACTTGATCCTCACCAGCAGCTTTGCCTCTGTGCATGCTCTCCAAAGCTTTTCTGACTTCTATCATTACCGGTGGGGTGTCGTCTGGGTTACTGCTAGTTCTTATAGTATTAAGGTCGTGGTTGTCTCGGCTACTGTACAGATCTCTGTAAAACTCCTCCGCTATTTTGACTATCCTATCCATATTGGTAGTTAATTTGCCTTCTTTGTCCCTTAAGGCATACATCCGCCTTTTGCCTATCCCAAGTTTCCTCTTCACTGCTTTGACGCTTCCTCCGTTTTTCAGAGCGTGCTCAATTCTCTCCATGTTATACCTTCTTACATCGCATACTTTACGTCTATTAATCAGCTTCGAAAGCTCTGTCAGTTCTATTTTGTCTGTTGTACTTGACACTTTCAGGATTTGACGCTTCTTAATTAGGTTCTTCGTTTCCTGGGAAAGCTTGCCGGTGTCCTGTCTAGCTACCCTGCCTCCAACTTCCACTGCACACTCCGTGATGATACTCGTCAGATTATCATTCATTGTATCTACGCTAAGGTTGGTTTCCTCGCTAAGAGCAGAGTACCTAAAGTCTGCTAAAGCACCCAGAATGCCTGCGCAGTTCCATGCACACTCGTAGCGGTTGCCGGTCATCCTAAGATCCGGCTGATCAGATTAAATTTGAAGTGAGTGTTCGCATTTATTGGCTTTCTCAAGTTTTTTACAAATAAACAAAAATTGTTACATCTGTACAGCACGTCTCTTTTGTGTATACGTATTAAATATTTTTATTTTATTTTGCGAATTTAAAATTGGGCGAAGCGCGGGAAGTGATTGATCTGCGTTCGTAGCGCTTGCCTCCGCTCCTTCTTGCCCCTCGCTCAGCGATATTAGCAATTATCTCGCTCGCTTGGCGTGCCAACTACAGGAAAGATAAAGACAGCAAGTTGTGGCGGGCCGAGGACGGAAGCCGCAGTGAGCTACGCCGAACAAGTGAACCATGCATTCGTCGAAGATGCCTTAATCGGACAACGCATGTTTTCCACTGCCCTGCGTTGTGTTAACCCGGGGATTTCTAGTTCCGCGAAGGTTTTCCAGCGCTTCCTAAAGGCAACGGGTGAGCACAAGAATTTGGACCCATAATTCGAGCCGCTATTGATTTTGCATGCGTACACATGACTTTACCCAGTTCTCCGCAAGCCTGACTGGACTGACAGAAGTGTACGTGTCGCTTGAGTAATTGGTGAAAATGACAGCCAAGCTCCTGTCGGGAAAATGCGTTTATTGAAAGGCTTGAATTCGAGTTGTCTCGGCTACATAGTTTTAGTTTCTTTTACTCTTGGCGTGTAGTTCAACTGATGCCAAGCAATTATAGGCTGCTTCCTGCTTATGAAGCTCTTGTAGCCGTGGTTTCAAAGTTTGCGAGTTTTTACTTCTAATAGTGTCACTCAAATACACGTGATGGACTAAATGCTTCTAAAAATTATTACAAAGAATGTCGATGTAGTCAACATTTTGACAAATGACTTTTCTTCGTCAAGACAGCGCTGTTGGCCTCACAAAGACAAGTCAACTTGCCGAAACACGTCAGTGACGTTTTTTTTTTCGAAAAACTTCTGGTCCTTTCAAGCCTCTCCATGCCTCTGAACTTCAGTCTCGTTTGGCGCTCGAGTTCTTCTGTAAGAAAACAATGCGTGTCGTAATAACAAATATGATTGAGTCAAATACGATGTGTCCTATACTCGCGATTGTTGATAATTTTCGTATTGGTTCAGATACTCTAGGGTCAACGTTTGCACACTATGTCCGTATGTCAGTTGTAAATTGAAGCTGCTTTTATAGATTGACACTTTCACACTAAGTGTATGTCTCTGTTTTTTATATACAAAACGTGCAATAAAAATGTTCATTGTATTGGTGCCGATCGGGTTTCGTCTTACTGAGAAATCAGTCAGCTTAGCTTTCGCCAGTTCAGAAAACACGAACAAAAATTTCAAAAATAAATAGGCGAACAAAATTTTATGGCCGCATTTCCCAAGCGGCCAACGTACTTGGTGGTTTGAGGAAGAATGAGACGCCTGATTTCTGCAACCCATTAAAGAAAAGAAATTAGGCGTCTCATTCTACCTCGAACCACCAACAAGTCCGCTGGCCGCTTGGACAATGGGGCCATAAAAGTTTTGCCAACTGTTTTTTTTTCGCACGGGCGCATTTCGTTTGCATGTGAAGTGGGAAAGGAGGGCTTCCGCGGCAACCCTCCTCCTCTTGTTTTTTTCGTCTTTCCCCTCTATTTGGGGACCTTACCAGGGACGTGATGAAAGAAATTTTCTGTTCGAGATATTTTTCTAGTAGGATGCCCGACAAAAGTGGCAGCGCCGCTTTTACCACTGGTGGTACTATGGTAGTACCCACTTTTACCACAGGTGATAGGTGGTAAAAGCGGCGCTTTTACCACCTATTAGTTTCTTTTCGCTTATCGCCTATCATAATCCTTTCCATCGCTCGCTGCGTCCTTTTCAATTTAAGTTGAACCTTTTTTGTAAGCCTACAGATTTCTGCTCCGTAGATAACTACCCGCAAGATGCAGCTGTTACATACCTTCCCCTTGAAGGTTAGTGGTAGTTTACCATTCATGATTTCAAAATGTTCCCATAATTGCCGTGGACGGGACACACTTGCTGTGGTCGTGCCCCGGCCTAGAGCAAGTGCACCTTCGTCATCTGAGAGCAACGGGTCACCGTCCTGGTCGCCTTCCGGACTTACAAGAGTGCATAAGAGGACCTTTCCACCGATCCTTTTTGAACTCCATGCATGAGTGTAACTTGTTTATTTATGTGTGATGAGCCTTTGTCATTTTTATCTATGTTTGTTATGCCAAAGGGCAGCCTTTCGAATAAAAAAAATGCTTGCCGAATGTGATCAACGTACACATCCTTATTTTTCTAGTTATTTCACCCTCGTGGTCCCGCTCCACGGTTACTACCTGTCCTAAGCAGACATATTCCTTTACAACTTCAACATCTCTCCACCTATCGCAAAGTGCTGTTTTCTGTCGAGACAGCTGCACGTTACTTGTTTTATGCATAATAATTTTGAAACCTACTCTTCTGCTTTTCGTGTCCAGTTCAGTAATCATGAGCTGTGATTCGTCCCCTGAGTTACTCATCTAGGCAATGTCATCGACGAATCAAAGGTTATTAAGATACTTTCGAATAACTTTTATCCCTAACTCCTTCTAATATATGACTCTGAAAACCTGTAAACACGCAACTAATAGCATAGGAGAGATCGTGTACCCCTGCCTTACATCCTTCATTATTGGGATTCTTTCACTTTATTTATGGAGCTGTGGGTCCGGTGTAGATTTCTTCCAGTATAGGGTTCGTCGATACCCTGATTCCGTAGTGTCGCCATCCCTGCCGATGTCTTGACTGAGTCAAACACCTTCTCGTAATCTATGAAGGCTATAGAAGTTGGTTGTATATCACACATTTCTCTATAATCTGATTGGTAGTATGGGTATTGTCACGGTGAATAGTCGGCGGCACAACGGAGGAGAAGGAAGCGAGCAGCACGAGCAGCGGTTGCTATGTTTTCCGAGAAAGACGACGTTGGGGCGTCTGCTCTTGTGTCCTTGCGTTTGAATACAGCTCGGCTTATTCTCTTCACGACGAAGCCTTGTGTCTTGCTGTTTCTACGTTGCGGCAATATGGCATATTGTGGAGTAACCCGTACGAAATCCGGCTTGGTCCTTTGGCTGATTGAACTCTAATGTCACCCTAATTCTATTAGCTATTGCCTTGTAGTTTATAGATAACGTACAGTAAGCTGATCTGCCTGTAATTTTTCAAGTCCTTGACGTCTCCTTTTTTACGGCGTTCTTCCGAGCTTCTGGTACTCATCCTGCCAAAAGAGACGATGTATATAAGGTGGCCAGTTTTAATAACACAATGTCGCCGCTATCTTTCAGCAGGTCCGTTGTTACCTTATACTCACCAGCGGCTTTGACCTTTGCATTTCCTTTAGGGCTTTTATTACTTCCCCTGTCGTTACTGGTAGGATATTGAATTCCTATGGGCTATTATTGCTTCTTACAAATTCATCCTTTGTTTCGGCTTCCGTATACAGCTCTCTGTAGAACTACTCCACCACCTCAACTATCCTATCTATATTGGTAATGACATTGCCTTCCTTGTCCCTTATTGCATAAATCCAATTTTGCCTAAGCACAAGTTTGCCTTCGTAGCTTTTAGGCTTCTGCATGCCGCTTTTTACAGCCTGCTAGATTCTCACCAAGTTATACCTTTTCATGTCAGCTACCTTGCGCCTATTGATTATTTCGAAAGCTCCACCAGTTCTATATTGTCGGTTGCATCTGAGGCTTTCATGGTTCGTCGTTTTTTAATGAGATTTTTCGTCTCCTGGGATAGTTTACCAGTGTCCTGTCTAGTGACTGCAACCCCGACTTTCATTGCACACTCTATACTGATACTAGTAAGATTGCCGTTCATTGTGTCAACGCTAACGTTGGTTGCCTCGTTTAGATCCGCGAATCTATTTTGAAACGAAATTCTGAATTCCTGTACTCAATAATTGACTTTTTGCGTATCATTTTAGGCTTCTGCTTTTTAAAATCTAGGTGAATGCGAGCTCTTACCATTCTATATATGGTCACTTCATCGGATCTTGTCAACTACTTCTGTACAATGCCTGGGTGAGCACTCTGCCACGTAAACTTACGGTTAGCCCGTTCTCTGTAGAAGGTATTCAAGATTCTTAAATTATTGCCTTCTGAGAACTTTACCTCCCCTCTGTCATTTCTAGAGCCGATACCATATTTCCCCATTACGTGGTTTCCGGTCTGCTTCTTACCTACTTTGGCAATAAAGTCGCCCATCAGAAGAGATCCTATGTCTTCGTAGAAGCGTTCAACCAAATGATCATGGCTCGATGTAGGCGCGTAGGCCTATGCCACCTTCATCTTGTACCTTTTGCTAAACTTAATTACGATACCTGCCACCCTCTCACTGATGCATAGTATTCCTTTATGTTGCCAGCGATATTCCTGTGTTTAAAAAACCCCACCCCTAGTTCTCTTCTGTCGGCAAATCCACGCTATAGCACAGGATGGGTCCGTTTTCAGCACTGTATTAGCCTTGCGTGTCCTGCTAACTTCTCTGAGCTCTATTACATCCCCTTTAACATCTTCTAATTAATCGAATAACACACAGCTAGACTAGCCTCACTAGACGGCGTCCTAGCGTTAAACATAGCCAAGTTCAGATTCTAATGGCGTTCCGTTCGGACCCAAAGATTCTTAGCACCCTCCGCATGTTTCGCATAACGTCAATTCCCAGGTACGTGGGATCTGCCGATCCCCCCCCCCCCCTAACTTCTTTTTGACTCACTCAATTTTGACATAGTTGGCTCCAAAGTGTCCGCAACGTCAGAGTTTGGTTGATTTTGAGGGGTAGCATTCCTACTTTGACGTTTCCTGTCACGTGACGAGTTTCGCGCTCCTGTTTTGCGAACTAATGGCTACTTCTGTGTGATTGTTGCATTGAGTGCATAGACCGCGGGTGGTTTGAGTGCACGAAAAGTACCGCAAAAAGTTTCTAACTGCTAAGGAAATGACTGGCGCTGCCTGTGAGGCTGTTTCGTATTTGGTTGGCGTTTTGGAGTATAGTAATTAACGCTCTGGTAAACAGTTTACTAGACAGTGGTAATCAGACGGGAGTCAGATATGCGTACTAGTAATTACATCAACGGATTTATAGCCTAATGACATAAAATAGTGAATGAAAACGTAAGGACAACATTGTTTCTAGTTCCAGAAAGCGGCGAAGGGCAAGAAACTTTGTACCGTAAGTAATGACGAGTTGTCCCGTTGACTTATCGTTATGTATGCATTTTGTTCCGAGAGTCGTTTGCTAGATAACATACGAAGGCAGGAATCAAGTGTCTCATCAATTCAAGGTGACGCTATGCGGAGAATTCGCAGTAGAATTCACAGAACGGAATAATTTACGGATTTTGAATACTTTCTACCGAAAACAAGGAAACCGCAAGTGGACATGGAGGAACGCTAATGGCGAAAATAAGAACGAAATAGACTTTATAATAAGTGCACACCCAGTCATCGTGCAGGATGTGCAAGTGGTTGGCAAGGTACGATGCAGTGACCATAGAATGGTACAGTCTCGAATTCGCCTAGACTTGAAGAAGGAACGACAGAAACTGATACGCAAGAAGCCAATCAATGAGCTAGCACTGAGAGGGAAAGTACAGGAATTCAGAGTGTCGCTTCAGAACAGGTACTCGGCTCTTAGTGAGGAAACCAACCTTAGCGTGGCAGTGAATCTGACGAGTATCATTACGGAGTGTGCAGTGGAAGTTGGAGGCAGGGTAGTTAGACAAGACACAGGCAAGCTTTCCCAGGAGACAAAGAATCTCATTAAGAAGCGTCAAAGCATGAAAGTCTCAAGTACAACAGACAAAGTAGAACTGGCAGAGCTTTCCAAGTTGATTATTAGGCGTAATGTATGCGATGTAAGAAGGTATAACATGGAGAGAATTGAACACGCTCTGAAAAACGGAGGAAGCGTCAAAGCAGTGAAGAGGAAACTTTGGATAGGCAAAAATCGGATTGATGCACTAAGGGACAAGGAAGGCAAAATAACTACCAATATGGATAGAATAGTTAAAATAGCTGAGGAGTTTTACAGAGATCTGTACAGTAGCCAGGACAACCACGACCTTAATACTGTAAGAACTAGCACTAACCCAGATGACACCCCACCAGTAATAATAGAAGAAGTCACAAAAGCTTTGGAGAGCATGCAAAGAGGCAAAGCTGCTGTTGAGGATCAGGTAACATTAGATCTGCTGAAAGATGGAGGACAAGTCGTGTTAGAAAAACTAGCCACCCTGTTTACGAGGTGTCTCCTGACGGGAAGAGTACCAGAGTCTTGGAAGAACGCTAACATCATCTTAATAGATAAGAAAGGAGATGACAAGGACTTGAAGAATTACAGGCTGATCAGCTTGCTCTCTGTAGTATACAAGCTATTTACAAAGGTAATTGCTAACAGAGTAAAGAAGACATTAGAATTCAATCAACCAATGAAACAAGCAGGATTTCGTACAGGCTACTCAACAATCGACCACATTCATACTATCAATCAGATAATAAAGAAATGCTCACAATATAACCAACCGTGCACTATACATAGCCTTCATAGATTACGAGAAGGCGTTTGATTCAGTAGAAATATCAGCCGTCATGCAGACAATGCGGAATATAGGCGTCGATGAAGTATATATAAACATTCTGGAAGAAATCTACAGGGGATCAACTGCTACCATAGGGCTTAAGAAAGCAACAGAATACCAATCAAGAAAGGTGTAAGGCAGGGGGACACAATCTCCCCAATGCTATTTACCGAGTGCTTACAGGAGGTTTTCAGAAGCCTAGAATGGGAACAGTTAGGGATAAGAGTTAATGGAGAGTACCTTAGTAACCTGCGCTTCGCCGATGACATTGCATTGCTGAGTAACTCAGGGGACGAATCGCAACTCATGATTACGGAGTTAGACAAGGAGAACAGAAAGGTGGGTCTTGAAATTAATCTGCAGAAAACGAAAGTAATGTACAACAACCTCGGAAAAGAGCAGCGCTTTGAGATAGATAATAGTGCACTTCAAGTTGTAAAAGACTATGTCTACTTAGGGCAGGTAATAACCGCGGAGCCGAAGCATGAGATTGAAGTAACTAGAAGAATAAGAATGGGGTGGAGCACATTTGGCAAGCACTCTCAAATTATGATAGGTAGATTGCCACTATCCCTCAAGAGGAAGGTATATAACAGCTGTATCTTGCCGGTACTTAGCTACGGAGTAGAAACCTGGAGACTTACAAAGAGAATTCAGCTTAAATTGAGGACGACGCAGCGAGCAATCGAAAGAAAAATGGTAGGTGTAACCTTGATCGATATGTGGGTTTAACATCCCAAAACCACCATATGATTATGCGAGACGCCGTAGTGTAGGGCTCCGGAAATTTTGACCACATGGGGTTATTTAACGTGCATCCAAATCTGAGCACACGGGCCTACAACATTTCCGCCTCCATCGGAAATGCAGCCGCCGCAGCCGGGATTCAAACCCGCGACCTGCTGGTCAGCAGCCGAGTACCTTAGCTACTAGACCATCGCGGCGGGGCTGGTATGTAACCTTAAGAGACAAGAAGAGAGCAGCGTGGATTACGGAACAGACAGAGGTTAAGGATATCATAGCTGAAATCAGGAAGAGGAAATGGACATGGGCCGGGCATGTAGCGCGTAGACAGGATAACCGCTGGTCATTCAGGGTAACTAACTGGATTCCCAGAGAAGGCAAGAGGGTTAGGGGGAGACAGAAGGTTAGGTGCGCAGATGAGATTAATAAGTTTGCGGGTATAAAGTGGCAGCAGCAAGCACAGGACTGGGTTAACTGGCGGAACATGGTCTCCCATGTTCCGCCTTTGTCCTGCAGTGGACGTAGTCAGGCTGATGATGATGATGGTACAAACTGCCTAACTATATAGGCATGCTCAGCTATGTTTTGAAGCAAAACGAACTGGCTAAAATTTCCAATGAGAAATTTGTAGATCGATTTGCAAAATTTTGCGAAGTTAATCTGGTAAAGAATAAGTTATTGATGAATTACAAAAGTTACACATAAGTCAATAGCCGTACCTTAAAATGTTTCCGGCATCTAGACTACGCATTCGGTCCGAAATTAAATGCGAATGCGTTTCATGAAGCTGTTTGACATTAAATGTCATTTTCATTTAATGGCATTCGTTTCCCCGTGTGAGAGCGAATATATGACAGTACAAATGAATGACATTTACTCTAAAAGACAGATTTGTTGCTTGATAATGGCATAAAATGTTCAACTAAATTAAGCACGATAATTCAGTGGGAAGACAGAACTTATGACAACTACACTAAAAGCAGAAATCCACAGCCAACCATGCTCTAGTGGTGAGACACTAATCACACGACGTTACACCAACTAGCATTAAGCACGAAAGACAAAGACATAGACCAACAGGAACACACAGGACCAGTGCTGGTCCTGTGTGTGCGAGTTTTTTTTGTATCGTCGTTTTTTAGCGAAGTTGAACTTCGCAGCTATCACACAGACGTGACCAAACCAAAGCACTCCTAAACCAAGCTTGTAATATGCAAGCTGCAAAAAGATATTTTTCCACAAACAACATGATGTCGTTTTCACCGTATACAATACAATATGTTACAAGTATAACAGCAATAGAAAGAAATAAACAAAAAAAGGAAAGGGATGCATTCATGCATAAATTACGAGAACTAGACATTCAAGCAGTTGTTTAAAAGTAAAAAAAAAGGGGGGGGGGGAGAAAGAGACTGCACGCAAAACCAGGCAGTAAAAAAATTCTAAAGGGGCCATGACACCCAACATTTTTATGCATAGTCTGAATGATTGGAAGTAATCCTTGCGTGTTCGCAAATAAGCTGGAGATATTTCAGCGCACTTGATCAAGCACTTAATTTATAATTGAATGTCTTTAGTACACGAGAGAAGCCTGAGGGTCGGCCAAGACTGGCGCTGTCGCGAGCTATGATGCAACAAGCTTATGAGAGCACCTGCATTCTGACGAACAATACTGTTCCATGGTCAGCTGCGCGTGAATTAATATTTTAGCTTTCTTCAAGTTTGGCACTGACATTGAACGATTTGAAGCCCTGAAACGGGTGGAAGAGAACGGCTCCACTCAATGCCGCATATGACGTCACACGTCATGGCGAAATGGCATTTCGCCGGTGGGGCGCGAGGTTTGTAGTCGCAGACTTCTAGAGCTTCGTTTGCACTAAAATATATTTTTTTGCTGACCACTGTTGATACATGTACAGGCATAATAGACCCTCTATTTCAATTTTTTATGCTGAAAACTACAAATCGTTGGAGGATCATGTCACGGCCACTTTAAAAGGAGGATCATAGCACAATGACGCCACACACATCAAACAGAAGAAGTAGAAAAGCACACAAAGCAACACTAGTAAGCGAAACAGTTGGCCAACACTTACTGCAAAACTTACGGATCTTATTATATTACCGCTCTCTTCTTCCACTCTATTTGGCTCGTAATAGCAGTCCTCGCGATCAGCGTTACATTAGTATACTACCCGAGTGCAAATTAGGTCCGTGCAACGTATGCCCTCTCAGCTTGTAACACTTCACAAATATATACAAAGATAAGGGCCAGCGGCTGAGAGTCTATTTTTTCCCTTGCCAGCAGTTTCACAACAGCGTTAAGATCAACTCCCTTGCGCAAGCTAAGATTCAGCTGCATGAACTATCGAACTCGCCCACTTTCGTTCATAAGCGGGTGGTTTACAAAATAACAGTCATATTGCTTAAGCAAGCAAGTGTTCGCGGTGAGCCGAACAACAGACACTTTTTTCTAATGTGTTCGCATAGGTTCTGTTCTGCGTTGGTCACTTAATTATTTCTTCCTGACAGCGAATGTCACGGGCAAAAATGTATAAAAATGTTCGCACACAAAAAACGACCGCATACTAAACGACGGCACGTGTACTGCACAGTCATAGACACGGATGACTACTCGTGCATAAAACTTCCACATCACAAGCTGATGACGCAGACATCTAATTCGGTAAATCGAAAAAAAAGAAAGCAAAATAAATGTAAGATTAGTGCGGTTGAAGCCGCCAAGATCAAGGTTCGAAATATGGCTAATTACGCGAACGGTGATGACTGCGAGACCTAGTGGTCGACCAGGCTCTCAGCGCTAGACCTGCCTCTGCGCATGTTGTAGATGCTGGAATCGGGCGTTCTCTTCGCGAAATTCATGGCGCGCTTTCTCGTAGCCGGCGCACTGCGGCACTCCATTTTGGCGCTCTCGACTTTCGTCGCACGTGGCAGAACCTCGTGCGTAAACATCGACGCGAGGAGAAGTATGGCGGCCGCCGCGTGTCCCAGGTCGCTTCGACCGGCCCTCTGGAACGCCCGCCCAGCGATGGCGGAAAGGCCGCCCAAACGAGCGCAGGCGAAAATGCAGCCTACAGCGGAGCCACGGACAGCCGTAGGGTAAACCTCCTGGATGTAGACGAGGCACAGGATGGAGCCGGTGTAGAACAGAGCAGTGGTCAACGTGACCAGAACCGGACACACCGCTCCACCTCCGGTGCCGAAGGCGAGGCTCAATAGGCACTGGAGCACACCGAGGGTCATAAACCATATGTTCAACACGGTAACCATGCTGAACCTCGTTATTAGCCGATCCATCACCACGTAACATACGATATTCATTGGGAAAGAGAAGTGGTCGAGCCAGGACTCTTTTCTTCGCACTATTGAGAACGCGCTGACGAAAGCGGCGAAGGTGATGGAGAAATACGAAAGGCTCAATATGAGAGCCCGCCACCGCATGGGGTAGCCATTGAACATTTCTTGGTCAATTGAAGGAAGGCGCATCTCGGCACATTTGAAAGAAATTGTCGATTGTCGACGTTGTTCAGTGCATGGGAAAGTGGTTGACCGCCGCGGCATTCATCATAATGACCTCGGCGTCCCTCAAGCGACCCCTCGCGATCAACCAGCGCGGTGACTCGCTGGCTACGCAGGAGGCCGGTACCATAAGCGCCGTGGGGAGCATGAAGGTGGCGTGCCTCAACATCCAATCAACCCTGACCATTGCCACAGTGGCGTCCCACATGTCGGAAAATAGGCCTCCCAGCATTCCAGCGAATATGATTTGCAGAGGCCGCTTGCTGTGCGTGGTCACCTCGAAGAGGGACGTTATGGCAGTAATCATGACTGCGGAGACGCCACCAGAACTAAAGAAATTCGCGGCCACAAACGTGTGGAAGCTTCTGGAAATGCACCCAATCACTGTGGAGATGACGAGTACCGCCACGCCCACCAGCAGCACGGGCATTTGACCTACGATGTCGGCGAGCGATCCGGCCACCGCTGAGAACAAGCAGGAGCCGAAGTACTAGCCGAAGCAGTTGACGGCGACCATGACGGCGATAAGCGCGTCTCTCTGACAGACCAGGTTCCATTCACTGACGGCGCTCATCCGTGCCGGCTCGTCGTCGTCCCCGTACTCCCACTCTTCGCAAGGTATCCTCTCTGGAGTAGTGCCGTTCGGTTCCTTCGGGCGCTCGTAACGCTGGCAGCGACTGGGTGTGCCACCCGGTTCATCGAGAAGGAACAATCCTCTCCATTCGCCCGCAGAGATGTTCGAGTGCGGCGGTGGTGCAGGTACCGTGCACCAGTACTCTACGTCTTTCAGAATCAAACGGAATGCAAAGTCGTGAACGTTGAAGAGAAAGAGAGCGATGGTTCAGAGCAGCAGCAGGCGCCTTTGAAACGGTCCGTGACCGAAAGCGTCGTAGCAGTCGAAGGACGCGCTCGTCCCTAGGTCTTTGAACAGCAGCCGTTGAGGAGCCAGGATGTCCATGTTTAATATTACGACACCATACGTCACGACACGCTAGCTAGTTCGTCTCACCTGAGCGGCCTCATATCGCTGGGGACGTAGCGAATACGATCAAATATGGCCGCTTTTTGGGCACGCACAGAAAGAAGTAGAAGAACCTGGAATTTGTGGTACACACCCACGATGGGAAATTGGCCAAGAACAGGGCAATTTTAACGAAATACTTTAATGTTTTGTTTTAGATTACGCCTTTTAAAATTATGACAGGAATCAAGAGAAAAAAAAATAAATATTACAAATTGACAAATGTAAATTACGGATATAGAAAATGAAGCAAATAATTTCAACAACAATAAATAAATAAATAAATTTTGAAAAAAGTAATTTAGGCGCGAGAATTTGCTTGCTTCTTTTTTTAATTTTCCCTTTTTACCGGGGCATAGCCACTGACCATGAAGCCGGTGGTTAATGCAAATGTAAGTGTAAAACATTTGACAGACACTTGAGCTTTGCCTTCAAGAGTATATAGAAGAAATAGCGTAATTGGGCCTCGTACGCACCACCCTCTCAATTGGTATAGCTTGGCTGCTGTTAAAGGTGGGGCACATCAAGTAAACAAAAGGCTGTGCGAGTAACATTGGCGTTTTGCAAATATCCTAGATTGATTGATTGATTGATTGATTGATATGTGGGGTTTAACGTCCCAAAACCACCATATGATTATGAGAGACGCCGTAGTGGAGGGCTCCGGAACTTTCGACCACCTGGGGTTCTTTAACGTGCACCCAAATCTGAGCACACGGGCCTACAACATTTCCGCCTCCATCGGAAATGCAGCCGCTGCAGCCGGGATTCGAACCCGCGCCCTGCGGGTCAGCAGCCGAGTACCTTAGCCACTAGACCACCGCGGCGGGGCTGCAAGTATCCTAGAGTTCATACTACAAGTACAGTTGCTAGCTGCTCACTACACCGTAATTGTTCCTTTTGCGAATCAAGACAAGGCGGAACGCAGACTATGTCGGAACGCAGACTATGTCGTAACGCAGACTGCGGGGTATTGCTATTAGCCACTGGATGCAGTCGGCGTTGTAATTGCGTCCGTGGAGGAAATTGTCGCGAATGGCAAATTGTCGCGAATGGCCTTGCCTGCCGAATTATCGGCAGTCACTTGGAAAGCGGCCATCGTCAGAATTACCCAAAAAGTTTTTACGTTTTTGGAGCTTATATGCAACAAAAGTAACGTTAAAAAGTTTTAGAAAGGCGTAAACGTAATTATAATTAACCGTACGTAAGTGACACCGTCATTCAGCTGGCAACTTCTTCAAAACAAGTCATAGCCTCTAAAATTAGTAGCAAACGCCAAAATTGCCAATCTCAAAGGCCAAGTACGAAAACCCTTAACCCTACTTAGGTAGCCCCGTCATAGATGATGGGCGTTTCGCGCTCATCCGGCAGGCACAAGAAATCTAGGTGGCCATGGAAAAGGCCCACAATGTGCACGCGCAATTGCGCAGCTGTTCACTTTATTGTTGATGCTTTTGCTGCTGATGGTGAATAAATATGCCTTAACGCATTGTAATTGTGGACCTTTAAAACACCTACTCGTTGCGCATTTCACATGTTTAGACGCCTCGCGCGATTCTATGCTTCTGCCATGCAATATTTACCAGCATGAAATTCATACATTTCTTTTGTTGTTTTTTTGTGGTTGAGCACCTGTTTGCCACTCAGGTGGCCTGGGTTCGATTTTCACTTGGACCCAAAGTTCTTTGTTATTTATTTTATTTCCATCTTTCTACAGAATTAACGGTCACCGACAAGACGATTTTCGCTCACAACAACGACTATGTCCCTGATGCAGACAGCGGAATATGTCTGCGAAACGAGCTCTTTAACACTGTCGCGTTAAACCTAGTAGTGTTCTGAGGATGCTCTTAGGGGTGGTTTTAAAGGTGACGAAGGGAAGAATGACACCCCAATTCGTGTGAGTGGCGGCGTACATGGAAACCATTCGTCTGCGGGGGTATGCTGCAGTATTGTGGTGAATAATGGCTTCGACACCTTGCGGCAAGAAGACATGGCCTTGATCCCAGCTTCTGGGGTAGACCGTGACGATGCGAAAATCGATGAAGCAGAAAAGAGCCAGCATTGTGTGCTGTAGCGAAAAGTGGCACTTTCGGCATATCGTGCGAGGTGGTCTATGGCGAGGATGGCCCAGCGGCTACCAGCCGACGCCAGAGGCAAGTGGCTCGTATAAACTGACGCCAACGCGCCCAAACGGCTGGTCAGGGCAAGGTAAAGTTTGCGCCGCCGCGGTGGTCTAGTGGCTAAGGTACTCGGCTGCTGACCCACAAGTCGCGGGTTCAAATCCCGGCTGCGGCGGCTGCATTTCCGATGGAGGCGGAAATGTTGTAGTCCTGTGTGCTCAGATTTGGGTGCACGTTAAAGAACCCCAGGTGGTCGAAAGTTCCGGAGCCCTCCACTACGGCGTCTCTCATAATCATATGGTGGTTTTGGGACGTTAAACTCCACATATCAGGGCAAGGTAAAGTTCTTGCATATACCTGCCGGCAACAGGTGCGTTGAAATTTTGTTGCGGCATGTTGCGGCTGACAATCGATGTAGGAGCCAACTAACTTCTGCACGCAGTGGCACATAACTCACTAGAGTGCGTTGGTGAATGCGGTGGTCAGTTTTAGATACCACAGAGTGCGATCCCACTCCGGATCGGAGTGCAACGACTCGCCTATGTCGGAACGCAGACTGTGGGGTATTGCTATTAGCCACTGGATGCAGTCGGCGTTGCAATTGCGTCCGTCGAAGAAATCATCGTTAATGGCAAATTTCTGAGCTTGACGGCACAACATGCGAATGGATTGTGTAGCCGATGAATCAGTCAGCAAGTACATCAGCGAGGTGACTCCTCCCGCGAAACAAAACCTCTTAAAGACATCTCGAAATGGTTGCAAGTGGCCATGGACATCTTGGTTTGCGAGATGACCTAATATAAACATTTTTTTTTGTAAATATAGAATGTTCACCTCAAATCTCCTTGCATACTGTTCATTAAACTTTAAGCAGTTACGGCATAGCCAGAGCCCATTCTGCCAAACAAGCTCATAACTTCTACTAACTTCATAACGAAGGCCCGGAATTGAATGGAAAGACGTTCTATTGGAGACTAGTGGCTCACAAAACGGGTTTGCCATCAGGAGGAAGTAAGATAATCCTGTTAGGCAACAATGTATATTGAAACATAAATTCAGACGCTATTTAATTAGTAAATCAGTAATTAAGAAATTCATGCGCGTCAGCATTGATTAACTGATCAGTGTCACAGTGAGTGGCAAAATAAGATTAAAAAGAATACATTAACAATAACAAGTTAGTTATCGTTACAGGAGAGCGCGCGCTGACTGCAGAGACAGAGAGAACACAAAGAGAGAACACGACACAATCGCTCACTTTCAACTAAAGTCTAATGAAGGAATACGGAATAATATCACATAGAGAGTATCATGCAGGCATGTGTCACTGCGCAGAAAACATAACGTTATAAGCTACGCATTAATTCAAAGCTTGACATCACGCCGAGGTGATAAAACAAATCGGTCGAAACTTGCAAGGAGTGTGGCCCAGAAAAGATATTTCTTTATTTGTTAGCGCCAGTGACGTCTGGCTCACACATTTGTGACCTTTTTCTATTACTGAGACAGGGAAGTTTATTGCAAACTGGTAACAACATTTCGGATCGTTTCTCTGTTCCCGCAGTTGGGGCAGTGGTCATTGGGAACGACACCCCACTTTAACAGTCTCTGACGAGTGGGCAACGCGTCCCATCGCCGCAGCCAATCAAATTCTCTATTTCCGGTACGTTGTTGTTCCGCCATTTCTTTCACTTGCTGGGCCTCCATCTCTGTTTTTCTTCGTCAGTAATCGAGCGACTGATCAACATTTCGCTAATGCGTGCGGGTGCGAGCTTTGCAAAGTATTCTTCGGTGACTTGAGGCCCTCTGCTGCCTTATAAAAGGCATGCGGGTGTTCTGCTTGAGGTCCCCGGTACCTTTCTGACGTGAATGTGGCTCCGGTCCAATATAGCAATAAGCTACGGCCAGGATAGTCATTGTCCTGAAACAATTTGTGAACTGTTTTCACTGCAAGTGCCTTTGTAAGATTCAGCAGAAATGTCATCACCTCACAACTTTGTAAGGTTTTGAAGTAATGCGTCACTTACAACGTTATGTTTCCTGTACAGTTATGAATGCACCGTACTCTCTATGTGATGTTCTTTTCTTCTCCTTCATTAAACTTTGGTTGAAAGTGAGTGCTTATATCGTGTTCTTCTGTCTTTGTCACCGCAGCCAGCGCGTGCTCTCCAGTGCCGATGAATGCATATTAACTCGCTCAGCTTTCTGCTTTGTTCAGTTATAGTCGGCCATGCCGATATTTGAGTCGGAGTAATGTGCAGCTATCTCACCACTACGCGGAGTCTATACGCAGCGAAAGCACGCGTTTTGTGGAATATATATATCAATTTTAATATATTGTGTGCTTAATAGATAACTAAATTGCTAGCACCAATTTGTAAGTATCGCGAACTATCGGCCTCTTGTTGGAAATTGCAGACTCACGAATGTAGAACCTAATATGTACGAGTCTCACTCGCTTAGCCAGAGGGCATGTTCAGCAACCCCGCCACGAAAATTTAAAGTGGCTTGTCTATAGATTCATGCACACATACAAATGACACACAATGATGTATAATCAGGTTGGACGCCCTCTCGATTTTTTTAGGTTTACGTTATTTATTTCTTTCAAGTGTATATGGTGCACATGTCTCGTTGTTATCGCTTGAGTGTGTGTAATTTTTTTTTTGGTTGAGAGTACACGGACTGTTAACCTCATTTCCTCACGTGTCGAGACTATTCTATCGCTAAGAGTGCAAAATATACTGTTAGATAAGTTTTCAGTGACTATTATTTCACTTCTCTGTCACTCGGGTGGTCGTGGGTGCATTTATATGAAATGTTTTTTTCTGAAATAAACTTAGTTGCGAGTGTAGCGAGTGTCGTGTTTTTCTCAATTGTCCCCGTTGTCCCTGTAAAAAAAGTGCGCTACCTCACCATACAATATAATGATCAGTCAGCGACTAGCCCAGCTGTCAACCATATTGCACCCACTTCAATCAAGGACTTCCTTAACTCATAAAAGAATAGATTCTTTTGAGGTAGAGCTGTGCAAGGCACTTTGTTATATCAATTAGCAGAACTTTCTGTCGTGTGATTTTACGAGCGTGTTTGTGTTACCCGGCTTTTTTTTCCCGGTTCCGTGAGAAGCATAACTGAGGGACTATGCCTATGTCTAATTGCATAGTCGTACTAGTAATGTGGTCTATTGGACCCAAATGGGGTTGTACCCCTCTCTCTCTCTCTCTCTCTCTCTCTCTCTCTATATATATATATATATATATATATATATATATATATATATATATATATATATATATATATATATATATATTCAAGGTACAAAGTCGACGTGATTATGGGAAAGACGCACTGGCATGATGTAACGGGGTGCTGTGCGGGGCTGCGGATTTCTGGCCAGAAAGTCGGATAATTAGTAGATTCATTTCTCGATAAAAATGCCCATTGCACTGCATGGCTCGTGTCGGAGATCGTCGTAGGATCGATGTTGCAGACCTCCATTATAGTGCGCTTCCCTGGCAGCATCAGGCGGAATGTTAAATTAGGCCATGCCGTGCTCGGCCGAAGACAAGCGTCGGTGCTCGCCTCTGGGGTGTACATGATGTCGACAGCTAGCTCGCGTTCCCATTGTGTGCACAGAGGCGATGACGCTCCGTCTCACCGCTGCGCATAGTTCGCCCGAAGGGCCAATAAAAAGGTAGAAAATAACTGGGAGTTAAATGTAGGCAACGGGAAGAGGGGACACCGGTCAGCGCGCGCACGTTTCCAGCGAGGCCCTGTGTACTCAGCGGCCAGGTGAATCGGCTCGAGCGAGGGACAAACACCGGCGAAAGCGAGCCGCGAAACGCGCGCGCAGATAGTGGTCCCCTCCGCGCTGCAGCGTCACGGTGACCTGTCACCGGCAGTGGGCTCACGGACTTCGCCGAAGACACACACTCGCCGATAAGGACCACCATGAGAGCACCGTTGCTGACTTGCGCGGCCCTCATAGGTATGCATACCTCCCGCACGAAGTCAACGGGCCCTTGAAATACTTGTTGTTAAATGAGCACTCAAGGTGAACAATTCTGAATGCTAGAATGAGAAGATAATGATCTTCGGCAGGCTTTTTCTTTTTTTTTCGGCGCTAAACGAACGCATCGAAAGACCGAGAAACAAATAAAAGACAGTGACTAACACTGTTCCTTACTGTTCCTCGGTCTTCCGTCCTCGAATGTCTTGCTCTAGAAAAACTTGCTCGAGATCCTGAACCAAATAACTGACACTATACAGTCCTGAACGGTTGGTGCTCGAGAACGCCCAAGAGGGAATCGTATGCAGGTGCGCTTTAGTAAACTAGAAATTAAGATAAATGTATAACATGATGTGCGCCACCGGTGTGACAGCCACGTATACCGTCTTTATAAACAAACACTACTCGAGCATGCAGCCTGATACATGCCCGGTGATAACTAGTTTACATGAACTCCAGGGCATGAACTTATATCTGCTAACCCTAACTTAAGTCTGGTAATACACGGTACTGTATCCTTCACATTATTATCAATTAGCAGAGCCGTTGGCGAACAAATTTACCAAAAAGTCATGACTAGTTTTATACTGCACTAAAGACACGCGTTGTGGATAGATGTGTATTCTTAATGATTATTTTGAGCCAGACATCTTCTAGAAGGTGCCCATGGGTTGTTTGCGCACAATAGTATATATCTCACTGCGATAAGTTGCTGCCTTATGACCACATGTGCTTACGTTTATCTTCCTGCTGACAAATCCTTTTGAACTGGTTTTTACATGATAAATTTCACCTGCAGAAACAGCAACAAGTCTTGCGTGTAATATAATAGAGGCAATAACAATATATCCCGGCTTATTTCTAAATGTGTCAGTTGGCCTATATTCCGTTTTTTAGTGGAAGCCAACTCGCCCGATAATTGTTCAATTAAATTGCCACTGCTATCACTTTGGAGTATGTTGACTTCCATTAAAAAATGGAATACGAAATGGGCATATGCATGCAAGATGGGAATTAAGTTTCAATGTGAATTCGGGCCCGTTATTTTGTTGATATAGTTGATTGATATGTGGGGATTAACATCCCAAAACCACCGTATATGATTTTGAAAGACGCCGGAGTGAACAGATCCGGTAATTTCTACCACCTTGGGTACGTTCTTTAACGTGCACCCAAATCAGCATACACAGGGCTACATCACTTTCGCCTTCATTGAAAATGCAGCAGCCGCAGCCGGGATTCGAACAGCCGAGCAGCTTAGACCACCGCGGCAGGACTTTGTCGGTGTAGTTAGCATTCCTCTTTCGCCTCTTTTTGTCTACGTATGTGTGCTCCTGAGGAATCGCTTGTGAAGATGGCGAACCATTTTAATCCTATAATGCAATACTTCCAAAGGTGCGCGCATACGGGTAATAGTAAAAGACCGTAGCAAGGTGCAGGAAAGCTTTGTTTAAATATATGGTTTCCTTATGTGTACGCAGCCTGCTGCTGCTGGCCGGCTGGTGCCCAGGACGATACAACGGACGCACCGAAAGTTGCCACTGACGAACCTCCACCTGCCACGACTCCACCTCCGCCACCGCCGCCACCGGGCATCAACCCGAACCACTCATATTACCCGCCTAGCTATAAACCTCACTTTGGCGGTTATAACCCCAATGGTTACTGGAACCGCTACCCAAGCCAGGGCAACTCTCCTCACTCCTGGTCGTATCGTCCTCCAGCCTATCACCCGCCCCCTACCACGTATGAGTGGTGGAGGCAGTTCAGCAGAAGGCCTTCGTTCGAGCATGGTGGCACGAACGGTGGTACTGGAGGCTACGGCTATGGCTACTGGTCCTCAGCTGGCTCCGGCTACACGCAACCGTACTACGGCAGCAGCTGGTGGCAGCCTTACTACGTGGCCGTTGGTTACTATAGGCGAAGTAGCTACCCGTCTCAAACAAGTACTAGCTACCCCAGCTATGGCGGACACTATGGAGGACACTACGGTGGTCATGGCTATAGTGCTGGTTACCCCTCCGTTAGCGGCTATGACAAGTTCGGCTACCCATACTACAGGAGTGGCTATTACGGAGGTGGATTGTACGGCGGGCACAGCGGTTACGGAGGAGGCTACCCTCGCTCTTATGGCTGCTATACAAGCGGTTGTGGAACCTACGCATCGTCTTATCCGTACCACGGAAGTTATCCGAACATTGGTGGTTACCCTTCCACAGGGAATAGCTATGGCCGTTACCCATACTATAACAGTTACGGAACCTATCCTTACAACGGTGGGGGCTATGGGGGTCAACCGTACTATGGAGGTGGACATTATAATTACGGCTTTAGTTATGGCTCTTACTACCCAAGTGGTGGTGGCCAAACAGTTCACCCCTCCTACCCTTCTGGCTACTACAGCCCCCAAAGCTACGGATACGGCTACGGCTATGGGTATCCATATTATAATCAAGGTAGCGGCTACAGCAACGGTTACGGAGGATATTCTACTGGAAAATACTCTGGTGGTGGCTCGTACCCGTACGATTATTACAGTGCTTATAACCGCTACTACCCGGACTATCATCGCCATTATAACTATCCAGGAATGACTCGTGGCTGGTATGATTGTACTTACTATCCAACAGCGGTCAATAAGGGGTACGCTGTCTCAGGATCTGAAAGCGTAAGACAAAAAGTTGACCTTACCAAACAGAATACGGAAAAAATAAAGAGGACGCTTACGCGACGATCTGTCCGTGAGTTGCTGAAAAGCTCCGAATACACAGGCCCAGAAACCAGGAGGGCCAACAGCCGTGGCCCGATGCTAGACCTTTCAAATGATGGTCTTGTGAGTGGTATCTCACTTCTATCTCAAGACGCTGCAACAAAAAAGGACACTGCCACGAGCCTGTTTAAGCCAACGGAGAATGCGAGGTCATTTGCCAACGGACGGGAACCAAACGAGAGCGACCAATACATCACGCCAGAAATGGTAGAACGCTTTGGGAGGAGGCTGACGGCCATGGATCGCGTGTTTGAGGAGTTGCTGAAGCTAAAGGACATGCGGGGCGATGGCGACTACTTCATGAGACGTGTGCGGATGTACCGCAGACTGCTCAACCAGGTGCAGAGTGGCACGAGAATCGGTGCGTCGCCAAAGGACTTCAATTCGCAAGACGTGTTGCGACGGTTAAGGACGCTCGAGAACGAGCTGGACGATCACCGCAGGAGGGCTCTGCAAACTCTTTACCACGCCTTGATCGATGCGGACCTGACGGTGTCGGACAAGCTAAAGGTGCTCGCAACTGTGTACAATTTCGCCAAAGGAGACATGAGTGACGAAAGCGACGAGGGAGTCGAAACTATAGACAGAAGCGTGATTTCATCAGAGGCTGATCCTGTTAAGACCTCTGAGAATGGCAGCTCGGCCAGAGATGCGGAATCGAAGAAGTTTTACGATCAGCTCGAGAAGCTTTTGGATTTCACACGAACGGTGGAGCCATCAACGTTTGACGAAGAAAGCGAAAGAAAGTCGGGCACTAGGTCTGGGTCTCCGAAGTCCTTGTCAAACAGCCTGGAATCTTCAAGCTCAGAGTCATCGAGTTCAGAGTCTGACAGCTCTGGTGACCGGACAAAGTTTGAAATCAAAGGCTCGGTCAGCTTGGCGCTTGATGTGGAAGGAAAGACTGACTTTGGAACCGACAGCATTGGTAACCTCATGAAGGCAGTCCTGTCTTGAAAGCTTAATTTCCATGCGTATGCGCTACCTTTTTCAAATAAAGCTCATTCGCTTACCGCGTTGTCATTTCTTTCTATGCGATGTACAGCCAAGCTGTCGGGGCT
This sequence comes from Rhipicephalus annulatus, assembly GCA_013436015.1. Taxonomy (NCBI): domain Eukaryota; kingdom Metazoa; phylum Arthropoda; class Arachnida; order Ixodida; family Ixodidae; genus Rhipicephalus; species Rhipicephalus annulatus. The sequence goes on along the minus strand of WOVY01010215.1, from coordinate 198,728 downwards.
TAAGAAAAAAATAAACAAACAATGCTTAGCACGAAATTCGCTGTCTGTAGAAACGTGTCAAGAATGATGACAATAATATCTGCAGTTCCTAGACCTGTTAAAAATGGCACTCATTTCTGAAATAGACAAGAATTGGGTTGGAATATATGTGCATTAAAAATTGAAAGTATCACATAATTCACTTGACACTCAAAACTTTGACAAGCGTAGATATAGATAATTAAATTTTATTTTACGACTGGGCACGTGTGTTCTTCTCCCAGAGGTAGGAGACTTCCTTATTCCAGGCAGCCATTAAAAAAATTCGACAGATCCCACATACCTTGGGAATCAATGTTATGCGAAGCGTGTGGAGGGAAGGCGACTTGTTGTAATTTTTTTAATTGAACGAAACGTTACGAAGCGGCGTATAAGTATGTACAAATGCGCTCTCTGACACACGTTAAACAGCCGCATTTGTTTTATATAATCAGTTGTTCACAGTTGCGTAACGATGCCAACAGTAACATTAATATTAACACCATCAGAAGCGGTACAAGCCGACATGAAGCGCTGGTGCTCGCGAGGATGGTAGTACTGGACACTGATACAAGAATCAACTTCAGAAGATGGCGCCTAACTACAAATGACGTTAACCCGACGTAACTGCTGTATCATAGGAGCACATATGTAACGTCTATAAAGTTGTGTAGCCAGCACTAGAACCACAATTGATGGTTAACGAACATTATAGGTCTATTTGAAAAGTAGTTCGAAACACGGCGTGACTCTGTGGTAGAATACTTGATTTCCCCACAGAATAATGGGGTTTGATTTCTGCTGGGACTCTGACATTTATTTTTTGCGTTCGTAGGGTCAACGCTGCCGATTCCAGCTTTTTATTAACGATGGCGTTTTTAAATTACCCTTATCTGCTCGCCATTCCTGGGTAGATATGGACTGTCAATCAGCTGTGACACATACCAGACAAACGCGCTGGCAGGTAAGTGCGAAAAGGGTTTGGATGACGTACGTGACGGAATTGCGACATTATTCATGTCATGACCAGCGAGTCATGTTTGCCAAACCATCTTACCCTTGCATGCTAATTTTGGTTTACACCATGTTAAAGGTGTGATCACAAGAGCGCCCCGGCGCAGACGTTAGTTCAATAGATAAATAGATAGATAGATAGATTGATTGATTGATAGATAGATAGATAGATAGATTAGATAGATAGATAGATAGATAGATAGATAGATAGATAGATATACAGATAGATAGATAGATATACAGATAGATAGATAGATAGATAGATAGATAGATAGATAGATAGATAGATAGATTCGATAGATAGATAGATATACAGATAGATAGATAGATAGATAGATAGATAGATAGATAGATAGATAGATAGATAGATTACATAGATAGATAGATAGACAGACAGATGATAGATAGATAGATAGATAGATAGATATACAGATAGATAGATAGATAGATAGATAGATATATTGATTGATACATAGATAGATAGATAGATAGATAGATAAACAGATAATAGATAGATAGATATACAGATAGATAGATTGATAGATAGATAGATATACAAAAAGATAGATAGATAGATTGATAGATAGATAGATAGATAGATATACAGATAGATAGATAGATAGATAGATAGATTGATAGATAGATAGATAGATTAAATAGATAGATAGATGATAGATAAATAGATATACAGATAGATAGATAGATATATAGATAGATAGATAGATAGATAGATAGATAGATAGATAGATAGATAGATAGATAGATAGATAGATAGATAGATAGATAGATAGATATACAGATAGATAGTGTTATGACCGCCATCGGTAGGCGCCATGCTGTCGCTGAGAAGCGTAGCCGGGCAGCGTTCCCACGCCTGGAACCCCGGTTTTCTTGGAACCAGCGTCGAGAGATGACGGGGGAGCGGCGCTCTTTTAGTCCTCAAAGAGGTAGCCGCTTGGTCGGCTGCCTATGCCCGCCAGGTATTGTCCCTGCTAGCCGGCGGATGAGACGTCGTGTCGCCACGAAGCTGTAAGCCGTTCCAGAGAGGACAACAAAGACAGCGTCTTCCTTTGAAGAAACGGCGACCGCCGCCACAGAGTGCCCTGCTAATTGAGCGGACAGATTGGCGGACCGTTTGATGTCTGCTGTCCGAAGCTTGGGACCCCTCGACCAGTGACACACACGACGAGCAAGAGCCCCCCTGGCGCCACCTTTCATTGCAGTGATCTTGACTCAAAATTGGATGTTCACGTGCACCGTGCATGCTCGTACCCCTCACCTGTTGTGTGTGTGTGTGATTGGTGTTCCACTGAAGAAGGAGGAGCCCGACAGGGCTTATAACGGCGCCGCAGAGTGTAGGACGTCGCTCTGAACCAAGTAAAGGTTCAACCACCACGTTCGTAGTTTGTGAAGGCTCTGAACCAAGAAAAGGTTCAACCACCACGTTCGTAGTTTGTGAAGGCTCTGAACCCTGTAAAGGTTCAACCACCACGCTCGTAGTTTGTGAAGGCTCTGAACTGTGTAGCGGTTCAACCACCACGTTCGTGGTTTGTGAACTCTTAACCTCATGCTGTAAATATTTGTAAATAGTGCCATAAACCTGTTTCTTTTTTCGTATCCCCATCTTGTAAGCGCTCGTTTCCTCAACCCGAAGCTACACCACGCTACCACAAGAGACCGGGTTTTGTTTTCGTATTTTCCAGCGACCTTCCTTCCAACCCGCAACAACTGGTCGACTGCGGTGGGATACGACTCAGCACCCCGAGTCACAACAACTGGTGATCAACGGTGGGATGCGAAGCTACAAGAGAAAACAACAGTCGGCCCAGGAGAAGCAGCTGGCTCGAGACATGGATCACGTATGGGTGAGTGCTTGGCTTTTCCTTTGAGTGAACCAGTTTCTAAAAGAGGGTTAAATTTTAGAACTGGTAGTTAACTTTGCCGAAAGACTCAGTTTCGCTGTTTCGGAAAGTTATTTTGGAAGTAGCGAGCACTCAGTACGATCATGGACTTACGGGAGCTGCAGAAGTCAGACTTGTTGCTGTTGTGTGAGGAATTGGGGATCGATACAAAGGGTTTGGCACGAAAACCCATAATCATTCAAGCAATAAATGATTTGGGGCCTGATGATGAGGAACTAAGTGAAGAATGGGACCTCATCATCGAAAGAAAACTAAGAGCAGTTCATATGGAAGGAAAGAGTGAAGACGAAAAACTAGGCCTCAAGAGGAAGTTTATCAAACAAGATAACGAATTGAGTAAGAGGCTGGGACCCCAGCGAGGAGTACTACTTCTCGAAAATGAGGCAGAGTTCGAGATGTCTAGGTACATGCAGCCATATGAGGTATCATGGGATATGGGCCTAAGACTGTTTGAACGAAAGTGTAGGCAACTGAAGTGTGAGCGAGACACCTGGTCTCAGAAGCTACGCACGGTTCTGCCCTGCGAGGCAGCGGACGTTGTTGCGCGACTCAGTGAGCAGCACGCGAACAACTATGAAGTTATCAAAGCAGAGCTGATCAGAAGATTCGAAAGTTCTGTTAGCAAAAAGAAAGAAAGACTCGCACCGGAGTCTGAAAGCGAGGCGCGTCGCAAAGCGCCGGAAGTTGAGGCGCCTCATAAAGCGCGACAGGAACAGATTACGCCAGAGAAGGGCCCGCATATTCTCGAATGCATCCATGTAAATGATGTAGAGAACGAGGCAGTGGCCGGTCTGGAGGTGGGGACGATGTCGAAAGACGCTCCTTGCGTGGATGAAGAGGGTGCCAGCAGCCCTAATGGGCCCAGTAAGAGGCTGGAAACCTTTTTCGTGCCTCAGGGGGACCTTTCGACATTGTCAAATTTAGGCATGGTTAGCGCAGTGGGGACATAGGAGGAAGAAGAAGAAGCCGAAGTGTGCGAACGCTTCCACTACGGCTCCTGCTTTTTCAACGTTTTTGCGACGCCACTTTGTGATTTCAGCGTCATATTAGTGCAACGACTTCCAGAAGACACAGGGACTCTGCCGACACAATTTGCGCGCAGTGAGTGCTTGCTTCTTGCATTTTATTTCGCCTCCGCCATCGTCGCTCGCCCGCCGCCAGCTAGCCCTGACGAGTATCTTCTTTGCTCTAACGTGGCGCGTGCTTGCTCGCGCGCCCCGTAGCCGCACTGTCTCGCTGAGCGATGGAGTACCAAGTGACAGGGGAAGACATTGACCCTGAAGAAATCACGCCAGACCAAGGCTGGCAGACCGCCTCGTGTCGCCGAGCAAAAAATGAAGGCTCCAAACGTGTGCCATCATATAGCGCTCTGAAACGCAACGAGCACAAGCCCCGCAACAGAGAAAATGTGAAGAACAAGATTATTCGAGAAAGCCGAATGCCTCACCTACCAAAGAATGACATCCGCATTATCATTAGACCCAGAGGGGGTCTTAACATCGCTAGGGTTGGCCCAACGACAATCGCTGAAGCCATTTCGACTTCGGCAGGTATCAGCCCATCGGAGCAGCAAGCAGACACGCTCTGCCCCAATATTAAACAGAATATCTTAGTAGCAAGCACGCCGAAGAGAGAAAATGCTAATCTCTACGTGCGCGTTAAAGAAATTCGCATCGCTGACAAGACCTATGAAGTTAGTGCCTACGAAGCGGCACCACATTCTACATGCAAAGGTGTCATTCGAGGGATTCCCGTGCAAGACGGTTCGGCGGACATTGATGCGAAGATCGTCAACGACCGCAATCCACTAGCTTTGGCTGCCAAGCGCATCGGAAGTACCACTGCAGTGATCGTGGCCTTCGATGGACATCGTGTGCCCAATTTTGTGCGATACGGATCGGTGCTACTTCAATGTACACTATACCGTAGACAGATAGATATTTGCTACACCTGTGGTCGGCTCGGCCATCGAGCGGACGTGTGCCCGAACCCTGGAGACGTTATCTGCAGAGGCTGCAGCGTGCCGAACCCCGAAAAGGAACACCGCTGCACACCAACATGCAAGCTTTGCGGAGGAACCCACCTCACTGCCGACAGGGAATGTAAAGAACGCTACCACATTCCATACGTGGTGCGCCGACGACGATGGGAGCGAGCACACTCGATGCGACACAACAGTTACGATGCAATGAACGAGTTCAATGCAACCACTGACGACGACCAGGCCTCGAAGCTTTTTACAGATGGTCGACCCAATGGCAGCCGATCCCGGTCCCGATCCCGGAGTCGTCCCAGGAACCGCACAATGCGTGTATCGAGGTCCCGGAGCCGCCCTCGGACCCACTCCCGCAGCGCGCGAAGTGGGACCCCAACCAGATCTATATCGCGAGGCTACTCCAGGTCTCGTTCTGGTTCACGTCACGGTTCCCGTTCAGGTTCCCGACACGGATCACGCTCCGGCTCCCACTCAGGTTCCGGGCCTCATGCCAGTTCCAGGCCTCACCCCAGTCTCACCGGGGTCTCGCGTCAACGATCGCCTAGCCCATCGGCACCACCATCGCCAGGCAACGTCAGCAAGAATAAGCGGGGACCTCTCACTTGGGCGGACGCCGTCCGGAGAAAAGGAAACACTACATCACAGGTAGGGTCGGGATCACTCCCAGAGCATGATACACACAACACCTCTGAGATAGCGATCTTAAAGCAGGAAAATGCGATGATGAAAGAAACAATACGCAAACTCACAGTCGCAATTGCCGAACTAAAAACTGACAGAAACGCACGCGCTGCTATGCCCCCAACCGACAACGACGACAATGCAGTCACTCCGTTGCAGCCGCAACCCGTAGGCGTTGGTAACGACGACGGCGAGAGCGCACCCAAGAAACGCGCGGTCGCCCACGACCAGCCAGCTTTAAAGGAAGAGTTAGACGACATTAAGAGCACGCTATCGGCGATTAAGGAAAGCCTTCGCTTTCTTGGCGAAAGCATGGCTCTCGTGCAGTCTACTCTCGCGGTACACGGCAATCGTTTGGGCCAAGTGGAGCAATATCTTGATCACGTCGTCGCCCCTGCCGTTGCCGCGGATAAGCCGTTGTCGCAACGTACAGCCGTGCCCAGTCCACCGCATCACGCGGCCCTTATGCACCCGCCGGGTGCTCAGGCCAACTCTTAATGCTTCAAGATGGCCAGGCCAATTGACGAGTTGCGAATCTGGCAATGGAACTGCAGGAGCTTCACCCACAAGAAAGCTTTCCTGCAGCAATACCTCCGTAGCCACGAAGCCAAACCTCACATCATGCTATTACAAGAGACTGTAGTACCAACCGCCACGTTTTCCGGATACCAGTGGTTGCCCGGCCCCTCGGGAGGACGCGGTATCGCCACCTTGGTCGCTAACAAGATTACCTGCACAGCGCACAGTCTCAATGTGCCCGAAATTGAGCACGTTATGGTCGCAATCCTCCCTGGAAACATATCACAACAAAGCGTATACATGCTCAATGTATACAGTAGTCCCAGCCACCATAGACAAAGATTCACACGCTTGTTCCAGAAAGCTGTCCGCCTCGCGGGGCCTAACCCGCTAGTGATTGCAGGCGATTTCAACGCTGCGCATAGCGCCTGGGGCTACACGTACGACACACCCAAAGGTAACGAGCTTTGGAAAAGTGCGAATGACATGGGCCTTATTCTCATTACGGACAAGGCCTTCCCCACTCGCACTGGTACGTCCACGCAAAGAGATACTACGCCGGATCTATGCTTCGTCAAGAATATCTCCGACGCCCACTGGTCCAACCTCGCGGTAGATCTCGGTAGTGACCACTTCATATTGGCTGTACACCTCCCCACAGTAAGCAGGAAGACCAAGTCGTACACGTGGGTCGACTGGGACCTCCTTCGTAAGACCCGCGCAGAACGACCTCCTCCCGATACCCCACCGAGCCTCGAGACGTGGACGGCCCAGCTCAAAGCTGATGTAAACAAGGCAACGAAAACTATCACCACAGACCTTCCAACCGAAAGGATGGACAGTCGTCTCGCCCACCTACTAGAGGCCAAACAGTCTCTATTGGCCCGGTGGAAGGGCCAGCGCCTTAATCGGAGGTTACGCAAACGCATATCTCAGCTGAACAAGACCATGATGGATCACTGCCGCATCCTTTCAAAACAGCAGTGGGACGAAATTTGTAATTCGATTGATGGTCAGGTTCGAAATGGCAAAACGTGGAACTTACTCAAACACCTCCTCAATGAAACCAACACCCGCACAAATCAACGTCATTCGATCGTGAAGATACTTCATCAGGCTAAACAAACAGTGTCACCGGAAGATGTTGTCAAGAACCTCGTGGAAAAATATCTCCCGCTCCCCACGGGCCCTGTGACCCCTCACCCTGATTACTCTGGCAGCAACAACACTAACTTAGACGCCGAGTTCTCTATTGAAGATGTACGCCGAGCTCTCCATGAGCTCAATGGCCGCTCAGCCCCTGGCCCCGATGGCATCACCAACAAGCTCCTACGCAACCTGGACGATTCTTCCGTCACTTACCTCACTGACACTATCAACGAGATATGGAAAAAGGGTGAGATACCCGATGCTTGGAAACTAGCTCACACGGTTCTGATACCCAAACCGGGAAAGGCGCCAAGCCTAGATAACCTACGCCCCATATCTCTCACGTCGTGCGTGGGCAAAGTGGCTGAGCACGTCGTCCTCAACAGGGTTGGTCGGTACCTCGAAGATAACGACTACATCCCGCACCACATGATTGGCTTCCGACCAGGGTTATCCACTCAAGACGCCATGTTACTCCTAAAGCATCAAATTCTAGATGGTGGAAACACTCGGGACACTCGTGCAATACTCGGTCTCGATTTAGAAAAGGCCTTCGATACCATAACGCACTCGTCAATCTTGAAAGCGATCGCAGCCCTCGGCCTAGGTCATCGATTTTACTACTTTATCCGCTCTTTTCTCACTCGGCGCAGAGCCGTCCTCCGCGTAGGAGACCTAGTGTCGGAAGAAGTGGAGCTCGGACAGCGGGGCACTCCTCAGGGATCCGTCCTCTCACCCACGCTCTTCAACCTCGTGATGATCGGGCTTTCCGAACGACTTTCAAAAATAAACGGGCTAAATCACACTATCTATGCGGATGATGTAACCATATGGTGCTCCACAGGGTCGGATGGCTTCATTGAGTCCGCCCTGCAAGAGGCTATCGACACCACCGAGTCTTACCTCGACCACACCGGTCTCAGGTGCTCACCTGCGAAGTCGGAGCTGTTGATATATTTGCCGAAACGCCGGGGTGCCAAGCCCAAAGGGTGGAAACCTCCGGCGGAACGCAATATCACCCTCCACACCAGAGATGGTCGTACTATACCCAGGGTAGACACCATCAAGGTCCTCGGCATGATCATCGAGTCCCGCGGAACCAACACCCAAACAGTACACAAGCTCAGGACTAAGACCGAGAATGCCATACGACTCGTACGTAGAGTAGCCAACAGGCACCATGGCCTCAAAGAAGACAACCTGCTGCGTCTCGTACACGCGTTTGTTTTGTGCCATTTTACGTACGTTGCCGCTATACACAAGTGGCTACGTGCTGAGCGCGATCAACTCAATGCGCTTATTCGCAAGGTGGTCAAACGAGCCCTTGGCCTCCCTATCACCACTCCAACGTACAAACTCCTCGAGCTTGGCGTACATAACACGCTAGAAGAGATCGCCGAAGCTCAGGAACGTGTGCAATTGACCCGACTCACTACAACCAAGGCGGGCCGCCATATTCTGCGCGAGCTCGGCTTCTTCTCCTCGAGGGTCAGGGACCCCCAAGAGTTGACTCTAATTCCCCGTGAAATCCGCGACCTTATTACGATCGCTCCCATACCACGAAATGTACACCCCGAATACAACAGAGGCAGGCGCCTTGCGCGGGCGACCGCCATTCTCAAGCGCATAGACATGGAAGCGGACAACGTCTCGTTCGTGGACGCCGCTGCCTATCGCAACAACCAAGCCTTCGCCGCGGTCGCGGTATCATCCGCGCAGCAGACTCTTACCTCAGCCACAATCCTCACCCGAAACCCCGAAGTAGCGGAGCAAGTAGCTATAGCTATAGCTATGCTCGACAGCAAACGGGAATTCATCTACAGCGACTCCAGGCCGGCCATCAAAGCCTCCGAACGCGGAGTCATCTCCGACCAGGCGTTACGTATCCTGCGCAATGCGGACCCGAGTGCACTGAAGCACCACACTGTCATCTGGTTCCCCGCCCATCTCGGCCAGGTGCCGGGTGCCCTACCCAACCTCAACGAGATCGCCCATGATGCAGCGCGCGCACTTACCGACCGCACTGCCACAGGGCAACCTCATCTTGCTGGGTTGGATACCAATCGGGATGCACCAATTACGTACAATGAAATTACAAAGCACTTTTACTTGGAACGCCGCATTTTTCCACCCCCACATCCGAAACTTAACCGACCGCAGGCATTAACCCTACGCCTATTACAGACACACACGTACCCAAACCTTGCCACGCTTCACGTTTATTATCCCGATGCATACCCCAGCGACACATGCCCATCATGTGGACACACAGCGACACTCGAACATATGCTCTGGGAGTGTAGAACAACTCCTCCCGACTCTACCTCAAGCAAGTGGGAGAGGTCCCTCAGGAGCTCACTTCTCGCCGACCAGCGATGGGCCGTCCAGCAGGCCCACGAAGCGGCCGCCAGGTACTCCCTGTCGGTCCCTACGTGGGAGACGCCCGCTACGCGCTAAGCGCGTCCTGCAGGACCGAAATAAAGTTTTTCCATTCCATTAGCGCAGTGGCTGATGAGGGCAAGAACGCCACGCTTCAGCAGTGCAGCGATAACACCGAGCAGGTTTGCAAACATCGCAGAAAAAGGAAGAAGCGAAAGCGTTTGGCACTGCCTAAGCGTAGGACTAGTCCCACACCGTCCCGCGAAAGACGAAAGAGTAGGCCACTAATCCGTTTAAGGAAACGTCAATGGGGCTGTTCATGGAGGCACAATCGGCGAGCCAGGTGTGGAGGGAGAAAGGGAGGTGCGTCACCCCAACGAAGCGCGCGGTTCAGCTCGACGACTTCGGAAAAGCGGCCTTGCCCGAAGGGTCAAAGTCGAAAGGGCAGAGTGGCTAAATACCGCGCAGGGGTGAATACAAAGAGAAAATGGCACAGGCTCCCTCCGAGCTACTGGCGTCACTTTCAAATTCCTACGGGGCATAGGCCGAAGTGTAAAATGAGGTGTGACAGAAGTGCACTGCTTAGAGTTTGTGCATTTTGTAGCCTCTGGCGTGCTCGAAAACCGCCGGGACCGCGACCCCATCGTGTACGGTTAAAGGAACCATGAGAAAAGGGGGCGGTCAATATGAGTAACTTTTGCACAGGCGGATTAATTATGACTACTCAGTATTGCATTGAAGATGCAGATTTCAACTAGTTTAAATTTGGTAAGTTACGTGATGCGGTGGAAAATTTTCAGAAGGAAAACCGCCGAGCCAAGGGCTGAAAGTCAGCATTGAATTAGTTTAATCACGAGTGCGAAAATTTGCGTAAGGTAAAAACCGAGAAAAAGTGTTATTTTCGAGTGTTTTTAAGGTTTAGTGTTATATCGTATGCCTTCACTGTCAAGTGGATTTGGAGTGAACGAGCATTTAAAGAAAGATGTTAACACAGACCAAGTGATTCGTAAAATGATTAAGTTTGGCGCGACACGGTAGAGTTTCCGTTGCGCGCATTGAGAATCTTATTGCACGGTTTTGGCATAAAACCTATGCAATTGCTTTTTAGGTGTTTTTACCTAGAATTACTTTTGTGTTGTACACGTTGTGTTACAACGTAACGTTTGAAAGAATTTAGACAAACTGTGATGGATTAAGCGTTTTGGTTAGTAGTACCGTGTACCTTGCAACGCTGTTGGAATGGGAGTAATTAAAGAGCTCAGGCGAGCCCAGTGGTTTTTCTTACTCCGAAGCGTTTGCATAAGCAGGTAACTTTAACCAAATGAACCTTCAAGAAAGCAGCGTTTGTCGCCTAAGTTTTGTCGAGGTTTTCTGCCAAGAATAATCGATCGAGTGACCATGAGAAGATCATCAAGCTTTCCCTAACCGTTGAGGTAGACCGTTAGGTCACAGCTTAGGTTAAGCTTTCGGGAGGCTGGTGAGCTTTATGTCTCAGTGGTAGACAATTATGGGCGGCCGTAAACAAAGACGGACGTTCTGACAAAATTAGCGCTCACTGAATTCGAGTTCCTGACTGATGCTCTCAGCGGGACAGAACCGATGAAAGTAGTCAGTGATGAAAAATGAGTGAAGAGGCAATACTGATCGTCATCCGGTTTTGAAAGCTTCTGTTGACTACCGAGAATTAACGGTTCGGTGTTATGTGAGAGATCGAGGCCTAGGTGCCGTTTTATGTCAGGACGACAGTGGTAACAAGCAAAGCTGCGCTTTACTTGAGCCAGAATTTGGGCTCTCGTGAGATAACGTACTGCGCTTCAGGAAATGAATACGCTTGCCTTGTGTAGGCCATGATCAGTTGCAGCGTTATCTCGGAGGTGCTAAATTTAAAATAGATACAGACCATTGTCCCCTTGGCTGCAAACCGTGACATAAAAGAACAGTCACCTTGTGAGGCAGAGCTTGATTCTTCAGCAATATCATTTTGATATTAAGTATAAAAAAGGCAAATTGAATGGAAACGCGGACGCGCTCAGCCGCACTTTCTAAACCATTCTGGAGTGCTCTTGGTGTATCAAAATTGATATTTTAGTTTTTTCGTGCATCGTATGTAAATTTGTAAGGTAGCACGTCTGGTTTCTCAGCGCAAGTGAGTCCTGAGAGTTCTGAGTGTGAGCTTTTGTTAAAGCTAGTAATTAAAAATTGGTTTGCTATCCCTCTTTTGGCTTGGTTTGTTCCAAGGGGGCCGAGTGCTTGCTTGTACATGTGGTCGAGTATCAGAGATGCTGTCGAAGATTCGGCAATCACCCAGACCATGCCACAAGCGAAGGCCAGTTCCTGGCCTTCAACTACTGACCCTTCCGTCGTCCCTGCGAGCAGAAGTGTTGACTGCTGCCCTCCGTGACTCATCTGGCGAGGGGGAAGCTGTTATGACCGCCATCGGTAGGCGCCATGCTGTCGCTGAGAAGCGTAGCCGGGCAGCGTTCCCACGCCTGGAACCCCGGTTTTCTTGGAACCAGCGTCGAGAGATGACGGGGGAGCGGCGCTCTTTTAGTCCTCAAAGAGGTAGCTGCTTGGTCGGCTGCCTATGCCCGCCAGGTATTGTCCCTGCTAGCCGGTGGATGAGACGTCGTGTCGCCACAAAGCTGTAAGCCGTTCCAGAGAGGACAACAAAAACAGCGTCTTCCTTTGAAGAAACGGCGACCGCCGCCACAAAGTGCCCTGCTAATTGAGCGGACAGATTGGCGGACCGTTTGATGTCTGCTGTCCGAAGCTTGGGACCCCTCGACCAGTGACACACACGACGAGCAAGAGCCCCTTTGGCGCCACCTTTCAGTGCAGTGATCTTGACTCAAAATTGGATGTTCACGTGCGCCGTGCATGCTCGTACCCCTCACCTGTTGTGTGTGTGTGTGATCGGTGTTCCACTGAAGAAGGAGGAGCCCGACAGGGCTTATAACGGCGCCGCAGAGTGCAGGACGTCGCTCTGAACCAAGAAAAGGTTCAACCACCACGTTCGTAGTTTGTGAAGGCTCTGAACCCTGTAAAGGTTCAACCACTACGCTCGTAGTTTGTGAAGGCTCTGAACTGTGTAGCGGTTCAACCACCACTTTCGTGGTTTGTGAACTCTTAACCACATGCTGTAAATATTTGTAAATAGTGCCATAAACCTGTTTGTTTTTTCGTATCCCCATCTTGTAAGCGCTCGTTTCCTCAACCCGAAGCTACACCACGCTACCACAAGAGACCGGGTTTTGTTTTCGTATCCCCCAGCGACCTTCCTTCCAACCCGCAACAACTGGTCGACAGCGGTGGGATACAACTCAACACCCCGGATCCACAACAATAGATAGATAGATAAATAGATAGATAGATTAGATAGATAGATAGATAGATAGATAGACAGATGATAGATAGATATACAGATAGATAGATAGATAGAGAGATATACAGATGATAGATAGATAGATATACAGATAGATAGATAGATTGATAGATAGATAGATAGATAGATAAATAAATAGATAGATAAATAGATTAGATAGATAGATAGACAGATAGATAGATAGACAGACAGATGACAGATAGATAGATAGATAGATAGATATACATATAGATAGATAGATATACAGATAGATAGATAGATAGATAGATAGATTGATAGATAGATAGATAGATTGATAGATAGATAGATAGATATACAGATAGATAGATTGATAGATAGATAGATAAATCGATAGATAGATTAGATAGATAGATAGATAGATAGATAGATAGATAGATATACAGATGACGGATAGATAGATAGATTGATTGATATATAGATAGATAGATAGATAGATAGATAGATAGATAGATAGATATACAGATAGATAGATAGATATAAGGATAGACAGATAGATATATAGATAGATAGATAGATAGATAGATAGATAGATTAGATAGATAGATAGACAGACAGATGATGGATAGATAGATAGATATACAGATAGATAGATAAATAGATATACAGATAGATAGATAGATAGATAGACAGATAGATAGATTAGATAGGTAGATAGATAGATAGACAGATGATAGATTGATAGATATATATACAGATAGATAGATAGATAGATTGATTGATAGATATTTAGATAGATAGATAGATATACAGATAGATAGATAGATAGATAGATAGATAGATAGATAGATAGATAGATTACATAGATAGACAGACAGATGATAGATAGATAGATATACAGATAGATAGATAGATAGATAGATAGATAGATAGATAGATAGATAGATAGATAGATAGATAGATAGATAGATAGATAGATAGATAGATAGGTGCTCAATGTACCTGCAGTACGCAAAAAAAATGTTTCGCATTAAAAAAGATCGCACTGAAGCATGCGAGAGAGCTGCGTATGCGGGTTGTGGAGCTACTCACATCAAGTTATAGGGCAAACCAATTTTACGTATAAACGTAATTTCGAATGTTATGCCCACGTATTATGTTTAATCCTTCGGTATAGACCACGTGGGTATGCGCAGGTTGCAAATATTACCCACATAGTATATTTTCTAGTAACAGGAAAATTGTCAACGCGGCACATTATAAATTCGCGCGTCTGCTGCACTCACGACATAGAATTTCATCACTTCTTTGTCACGAGTAATTCTGGTCTGATGGAACAGTAAAGCCGATTTTTCTGCGCGCACGGCGCGGTCAGTTTTGATACGGGTGTCAAAATTTCATGATGAATATCAAATGAGGTGCCATTTTCGTGGTTTCTAGAAAAATATTATCCCATAAGTTGCCACGCACTAACGCATTCTTAATGTAAGCAAATACCTTAAAGTGAATAATCAACAAGCTAATCAACGAGCTTTTGTTAAACAGTCACATCATCGTCCTTTTATCTGTGGCAAACTATTTCCGCCTCGACATCGAGAGATCGTGAGTGAAAACGACGAAGACCTTCAGAAAAATATAATCAATAAAAACAAATCAAAATTGCGAACAAGATGAGTCTACGCATGCGATTTAAAAAAAGAAAGAGAGAGAAAAAAACAAATAGAAAGAAAAGCCACAACACAAAAAATAAACAAGGAACAACGGTTGAGGACGTGATTGCCCTGCTAGAAAGGGGATTCGCTTCGGGGTGAAAGGGAAAAGAGGTCATTTGCGCCGTATGTCAAACTACAGTGCGCGTTTCTTTCTTCAGGATGAGAACTTCTAGAAGCGCGTCAAAAGACGTTAAGTGGGTGCCCACCCGTGCGCCTGGGGGGATGGGGTTCGGCGTGTCTATTGAAGTCGACCACTCTCTTCGAAGGCTTCGCATGTGCTGGCGGCAATCATGACAGACAGCCCGCTAAGTCAAATAAGCAGATCACTTGGTGTATAATACTATCAACAGATGTAGGATGGGTGGCACGCGTGAGTACATTATATATATATATATATATATATATATATATATATATATATATATATATATATATATATATATACATATATATATATATATATATATATATATATATATATATATATATATATATATATATATATATATATTGCCGCGCCCGAAACAAAGAACGAAGACGATGTGCGCTAACAGCCTCGTGAAAAGGGGGACTGAAGAAGACAGACGACGTGCTTTTGTTTTGCTCGCCTGCTCTTGGCTCCTGCATAACAACACACGCCGTCGGTTCTCGGACTCAAAGTCTCGGTGCACTGCTTACGTTGAACCGCGACACTGGTGGAGGCGCTGGGTTACAAGCCTGCCGATGCTCAACACCCCATCTGGGAGCCATTCATCAAGTACCGACACGCAGCCACCTGTTACGACACCAGTGCACCGCTTCAGTCGGCGGTTGCTAGGCCTATCTCCTGAGCTGACCTCGTTCAACGAACATTCTACCAGGTATTACGTACCTCTACCAATGGCCTCCGCTAGCCAGCCACAGTTGGTCCAAGGGATACAAGGCAGCCCCGTTTCCAATCCAGCCCAGGTAACACTTCTTCAGCCACTTGTGCCTGATCGCTTCAGTGGTGCCCCACACGAAGATGTTGAAGATTGGCTTGAGCATTACGAACGCGTTGCCGACATCAACCAGTGGAATGCTCAACAGAAGCTCGCCCGCACGTATTTCACTCTCGATGACGGCGCTCACACGTGAATTGAGAATCAAGAAGGCCGTATATCCACATGGGATGACTTTCGTCAGCAGCTGATTGACACCTTTGCTAGCGTCGACCGTCGAGAGCGGGCTCAGCAGTTGCTCGAGTTAAGGCTTCAAAAACCTAACAAAACTGTGGCAATGTTTGCTGAAGACGTGACGCGCCTCTGTCGTCGAGCTGATCCCAACATGTCCGAGGAGAAGTTGCGCTACCTTATGCGTGGCGTGAAAGAACAGCTGTTCGCTGGACTTGTGCGCAATGCCCCAACTACCGTGGCCAATTTTATAAGAGAAGCCACTGCCATTGAGCGTGCTCTGCCCCAAAGATCCAGGCAATATGATCGCTCGTCCACTACCACCCCAATCAACGCCGCTTCAGTGACTCTGGACAATCAGGGCTCCCTACGTGACCTTATCAAAGATATTGTCCACGAAGAAATGCAGAAGCTTTGAACTCCTCCAGTGGATACACCAGTGACCGCCGTTGCCGCAGTTGTTCGTGACGAACTTAGGCACGCTTTTTCAGCAGCTGATCTCGATCGCGATCAGCGTCAACTGAGTTACGCCGACGCTGTCCGCCGACCACCACCCGTCCCGCCCATTACATCATACTACCAGCCACCTACAGCCGCACCTTCGTCGCAACCATTGCAGGAGGCTTTCAGACGTCAGCCCATGTCTCCGATGTCTCCATGCCACCAGCCACCACTTGCCGCGCCTTACTCACCACCACAAGAGGACATAAGACGCCCACAATTTCGCAGAACGGACGCTTGGTACACCGTCGATCGGCGCCCTCTCTGCTTCAACTGTGGTGGTGCCGGCCATATAGCTCGCTATTGTTGGTACCGCGACACATCGCTTCGCCCGTCTCGGCCAGAGTACGACGGTCACCGTGCCAATGACGACTACATTGTTCGCCATGACGACCCTGGTTTTCGAGGACCTTCAACAACGTGGTCTCCCTATCACGAGTCGCCTCCTCATCGCCAGCCCAATTCCGCCCACAGGTCACGCTCTCCATCCCCTACTCAGACATCATCACTGAATCGACGTACTTTTGCTGACCTTCGGGGAACAAGGTCGCCAAGCCCTTACCGGGGAAACTAAAGGTGGCGACCTCTCGGGGTAAGGTCGCAGCCCGACCACAAGACGATAAAAAGTCCCCAGTACTGCCGCGACAGAACGACTTGACGCCGACGAATATTAACAACGACGAAATGGTGAGCGCCGACCTCAATGTAATTATTGACGGAGAGCAAGTGACGGCCTTAGTCGATACGGGTGCTAATTTTTCCATAATAAATCGCAAGCTGGCTGATCATCTTAGAAAAGTAAGAACGCCATGGACAGGACCACATATAAGAACAGCGGGTGGTCAATTGCTGTTCCCTACTGAAATATGCAGAGCAAGAATCAGCATAGGAGATTCTTCTTTCGTCGCGACTTTCATTGTTCTTCCAGAGTGCTGCAAAGATTTAATTATAGGAATGGAGTTTCTCAGGGAGCATGGCGCAATAATCAACATCCCGGACCACGTGGTTTCATTTTACGAGAGTGCTCGTCTGACTGATCCTACATCACCAGAGCACAAATCCTTTCGTCTCAAAGACCACAATGTAGTCGTGCCGCCTCGATCATGTATCCTCGTTTCAGTAGCATGTGACGTACCGTTCGACGGTGAAGGAGTCGCCGACCAACTAACCTCGCTGCTTTTCACTCACGGGATTTCCGTAGCACGAGGAATAGTCAATGTCACCGACGGCCGAACGAACTTGCTGTTGACCAATTTCACCTCCGAGCGACGGCACCTTCCAAAAGGCACAACGTTGGCACATTTTGACGAGATCGCAGATGTTCATGACTGCTTTTCAGCACTCGAAACAACACCTGCACAAGACCCACGTGACCTAGCACCTAACCTTGACGTCAGCCCTACTTTAACTAAGCAACAGCGGGAACGCCTGCTTGTGCTGCTAGATGAGTTCCACGACTGTTTTGCGTCGACCTCGAAAGTTGGCCGGACGTCCTTGACCAAGCACAGAATCATCACAGAGGACACGGCTATACCAATCCATCAAAATCCGTACCGTGTGGCTTCAAAAGAGCGAGAAGCGATAGGACAGCAGGTAACAAAAATGCTTGAAGACGACGTCATTCAGCCGTCGAAAAGCCCCTGGGCATCACCTGTTGTTCTAGTGAAAAAGGAGGACGGCAGCCTGCGTTTCTGTGTGGACTATCGAAAGCTAAATCAGGTTACAAAAAAGGACGTGTACCCGCTTCCCCGCATAGATGATTCGACTGACAGGCTTCGAAACGCACGTTACTTCTCTTCCATGGACTTAAAGAGCGGACTTAAAGAGCGGAAGTAGACCCCAGGGATCGTGAAAAAACCGCTTTCGTGACGCCAGACGGACTGTACGAATTTAATGTTTTACCATTTGGCTTGTGCTCCGCTCCTGCTACTTTCCAGCGTCTCATGGATACCGTTCTCTCTGGCCTTAAATGGAGAATCTGCCTAGTATACCTTGACGACGTCATTGTGTTTTCTACAACGTTTGACAAACACCTTGAACGATTGCAAATGGTCTTGCAGGCCATACGGGCCGCAGGCGTGACGCTCAAGCCGGAGAAATGTCACTTCTGCTTTGAGGAACTGCAGTTTCTTGGCCATGTCGTCAGTTACGCAGGAGTTCGTCCAGACCCCGAAAAAGTTGCCGCCGTCGCACAGTTTCCAACACCATCAGATAAAAAGGCAGTGAGGCGTTTTCTGGGTCTCTGTGCATATTATCGGCGATTTATTCCAGATTTTGCGCGCATTGCGTCACCTTTAACTCGTCTCACGAGGGATGACGTTGCATTTGTTTGGGGCGACGAACAGGAAGATGCTTTCAATGACTTGCGGCAATGTCTACAGACGACCCCCGTGCTTGCCCATTTTGATGACACAGCCCCTACAGTGCTCCATACTGACGCCAGCAATGTTGGCCTCGGAGCTGTGCTTGTACAGCGCCAGGATGACGAGGAAAGAGTGATCGCTTACGCAAGCAGAACTCTATCACGCACAGAAGCAAATTACCCGACCACTGAAAAGGAATGCCTCGCCGTGGTGTGGGCAGTTATGAAATTTTGCCCATACCAGTACAGCCGCCCATTCAAGGTGATCAGTGACCACCATTCGTTGTGTTGGTTAACCATCTGAAAGATCCTTCCGGGCGATTGGCACGCTGGAGCCTTAGACTACAGGAGTTTGATATAACGATGGTGTATAAGTCGGGAAAACGACACACGGACGCCGACTGCCTATCTCGATCACCAATAGAGTCGGCTGCTGCTTTTGATGAAGAGACAGCGTTCCTCGGAATCCTCGACACGTCAACGATCGCAGATCACCAGCATGACGATCCTGAGCTACTTGGCTTGATTAATTATTTAGAAGGACGAAGCCAGAATGCACCCAAAGCCTTTACAAGAGGACTATCGTCGTTCTGTCTGCGAAACAATGTCATTTACAAAATGAACTTCTCGTCAGACGGGTCCACCTACCTGCTTGTCGTTCCTACTACTCTTCGGTCTGAGGTGTTGCAAGCGTGCCACAACGAGGTAACATCTGGACATTTAGGCTACACGCGTACACTGAGCAGAGTTCGAGGGAGATATTACTGGCCTAGACTCACCGCTACCGTGAAGCATCATGTTCGGACCTGCCTCGATTGCCAGTGGCGCAAGTCACCTCCAACGAAACGAGCCGGTTTGCTACACCCTGTCCAGATCCCGACAACGCCATTTGACCAGATCGGAATGGATCTTTTGGGCCCACTTCGCACCTCTAGTGTTGGTAACCGCTGGGTTATAGTGGCGACCGACTACCTTACTCGCTACGCCGAGACAAAAGCCATCCAGAGAGGCACAGCAGAGGAGGTAGCCCGGTTCTTCATAGAAAACATTGTGCTGAGACACGGTGCGCCATCGATCGTTATAACAGATTGCGGAACCGCATTCACGGCCGCACTTTTAGATCACGTGTTGTTGCTCAGCAGTACTATTCATCGCAAGTCGACAGCTTACCATCCACAAACCAACGGGTTGACCGAGCGACTTAACAAAACTCTGGAAGACATGCTTTCAATGTATGTGGACTTCGAACACAAAAACTGGGATGAGATTCTCCCTTACACAACGTTCGCATACAATACTGCGAAACAAGAAACCACACGGATGACCCCATTCAGCCTTGTTTACGGACGAGAAGTAAGAACGATGTTAGACGCGATGCTGCCACACGAATGCGATGACAACGAAACGAGTGCTGACGCGTTTACTCAACGCGCAGAGGAAGCCAGGCAGCTCGCACGTCTGCGAATATACCAACAGCAAGAGTACGATGCAGGCCGCTATAACCAACGTCATACACCTGTAACGTACGAAACCGGGGACAGGGTATGGGTGTGGACGCCTGTACGAAGACGGGGGCTATCCGAAAAATTGCTCAGAAGGTACTTCGGACCTTATCGAGTGCTCCGACGACTAAGTGACGTTACCTATGAAGTCGTCCCGGATAGCCCAAACTGTTCAAGGCGTCGCCAGCACCGACCTGAGCTTGTGCACGTAGTGCGCATTAAGCCATACGTCAGCGAGTGACTCTGCGAGGCACCGTCGCTTCTACAAAGTGACTTCTTGCGCAAATTACTGTCTCAGCTATAGCATCGGGGCGATGCTCTTTTAAGGGGAGGCAAATGCCGCACCCGAAACAAAGAACGAAGACGATGTGCGCGCCAACAGCCTCGTGAAAAGGGGGACTGAAGAAGACGACGTGCTTTTGTTTTGCTCGCCTGCTTTTGGCTCCTGCATAACAACACACGCCGTCGGTTCTCGGACTCAACGTCTCGGTGCACTGCTTACGTTTAACCGTGACAATATATATATATATATATATATATATATATATATATATATATATATATATATATATATATATATATGGACATACATCTACAGGTTCACATCATCTAGCAATAGGCCAGTATTACAAAGGCAGGAGCAAGCGCACGCACTCACACAGAAATGATGATATAAAGAAGAAAATAACTTTAGTGGCAGAAAACTTGAGCCCCGATCGCCTAGCTGCCTGCGGAATTGGATTTTTCAAGTTAGTTGTAAACCAAGCGTGATAGCCAGGCTATAGCGCTTTCATTTATGCCATCAAAGACACTATTCTTAGAACTTGGGGATGGGGTACGATTCACGAGTTTCCTGGCACACCGTGTTGATCATGTTTTCATGCACTTTTTCATGCAGCCGCGATACCGCCAAGGTATTTTGTTTGTTTGTTGGTGTCCACGTCGTTGTGAAGCTATCGAAAGATAGCTTTTACCGCGGGCTCCTCGGCTATCACGTTTTGTTTTGATGGCGAAATAAACCAATTCATACCTTGGAAACTCATTGGGCAGAGTTTACACCTAGGTTTGTTGCAGGGGTCACTCCTATGAATTCAGGGGTATTGATTTTAGAGGACGTTACAATATCTCTCATATTCCTCGCCCCTCTACGCGTGGAGGTTCCAGGAATACACATCGTATAACTTGTCGCTCTCAAACAAAATGTTGTCGTGCCTTTTTAGGATGTTGTTTATGCTAGGGAGAGAGACTGAACTGTGTTAAAAATTAGAAGTAGTATTTGCGGGGATCCTGTCTCGTGTTTTGGTGGTCCTGCTTTTCAGATGTCTTGATAGCGTCGTTGATGACAGATTGCGGGTACTGTTGCCGTGTGAGGTCCTTGCTTAGTTGTTGGAAGTTGAAGACGAAATCGACCTGATCAGAACGTATACGCCTAAACCGAAGAGACGTCACGCACACTGGCAGAACACGCACCTCCGCGTGGTGTAGTATAGCAAGGGTGCGGAAACGAGAAGCGGAGGTTAGGAAGGAGGAGGGAATAAATATAAATGGTCACCATAAAACTTGTTGCGAACTAAAATAAATTGAAAACGACAGGCAAGCGCATCGTGCCGCCATGTCTTGCTTTGTCCGTGTTTTTTTTTTCTCGTGCGCTACAAGTTTCATCATGCACGCATCACCACCAACAAACGCACTCTTACATTATTTCAGGAAAATGTTCGTTTAGCAATTTCGTTTGTCTTATGCTTTATTTTTACTCTGAAATTCCAGTGTTTGTTTAGCTACATAAATTTTTGCCTTGAACATTGTGCCGCCCAGTCATCAGCCCATTCCCCTTTTCGAGCGCCATCTGGAAGAGGATGTCATCATCATCATCAGTCTACGTTCCCTGCTCGAGAAGAGAAGCAGCGTTTCACGAGGCGAGGGTGTGTACGCCGCCAAGCCTATAGGAACCATGTCGGCGCTGCAGCTTGTGGACAGTTCCTACGCCTGGTTCCTGGCGGTCATGTGCTTCTGGATCCAGGTGTGGGCCGCCATCATCTTTCGCAGTTCGGGCATCCTCCTGGTTGGCCTGGTGTCCAATTTCCGCATCTCCCGCGAGGAGGCCGCGTGGCCCTTCGAGATCTGCAATACCGTCAACTCGGCGCAAGGTTCGCACTGACACACATTTACACGCTATACACATGTCCTCATGTTTGATGCTGACGCGTGACGCACTTGTGAGGACAACAGCGTCGCACTGGGGAACTTCAGTGAATGCCATACGCTTGTAGGCATAGGTCTAGCGAGAGAGAGAGAAATAGACTTCATTGGGCGATCCTGCGTGGGGAGGGTGGGAGCACCGCACAGGGTTCCGCACCCTCCTGTCTATCTATACCTCAACGACGGCAGGCCCAGCGCGAGCTACTAGGAGTTTGCTCCGTTCGCTTTTGCCGAGCCAGGGCGGCGTCAAGCCGCTGGAGGTCTAGTGAGTGACTCGGGTATAGTGATACGATTGGCTGGTGATTACAGTACAGCTATTGATTGAATCTATTTGACGGTGCCTCTTTATCTCTTGTACGCCTCCACGTCAATGGCGTAGCCAAGGGGGCTCAGCTCTCCCACCCTCCGAAATTTTGCAATTTTCATTGCGCATATATTACACACACATACTTGCATACAAAAACGGTAGCTAATTTTTTTCTGCCCCCCCCCCCTTCTTCCAAAATAATTTTACGCTACGACCCTGGTGTCATGCGAGTGCCGATGCTACGTCGGACAGTCAGCTACGCGCCAATGTAGTCAACGTGCCTGGTTGGCCTATGATATGATGAATGCTGAAATGTCTACCCACCTTGTAAGAGTTTGCTCAAAAGCAAGAGATGCTGCACAAGCGGCACCTTGCTGACTGCTTCGCATGAAATCGATTCACACATTGCGTGCGTTCTGCCGAGTTTTTTCATTCTTTTTTTTTTCGTGAATTGGGTCAGCATATACACAAGTGCATTTACAAATACAGACGAGCATATAAGGTGCTAGACACGTTTTCTCCTCCCTACCCTTTCGAAAACAAAATCTGGCCTTTTTTTTTTGCGAGACTGTTCTCTCGTTTGTATGCTGCGGCGTCTCTAATTCTGATTGGATAACTTAGCTGTCCGTGGTTTTTTTAAGTAAACAAACTAGCTTTTTCACAAAATTATCTACATGCATTATGGCTTGGGCACAACAAAACGCTGCTTTCTGTCCTGCAGGTTTCTTGGTCGGCGTTCTGGTTAGATACTGGGACACCCGAATGCTGAACACAGGAGCCACACTCCTGGCAGCAGTCAGCGCGATCGCTTGTTTCATTTGGAATACGCCTATAGCGTACATTCTCTTCATTGGCTTAGGCTTCGGTAAGTCGGTTGTGTAAAGCGAAAAATATACCTATGCATGTTACTTCTAGCTTTCCGGGACTTTATACTCACAGCTTATTATCATTTTTTTAGTCGTACTCACCCCGTTTGCACGTTCACGCATGACTATTTTCGTAAACTTCACGGAAATTGTATACTTGCTTTCAAGCCGTTTACCTAGACGTAACAACCTGCTTTCATCGCTCGCGCAGTGACCCTTCCTTACCTAACCAAACAAATGTGCAAAGCTGGAACCAAGTATATCTATAATTATTTATTTATTTTTATTTATTGGTACTGCAATCCCCTGGAGGGATTTTAGCAGGTGGGTACAAAAGACAAAATATGCAGTAATTTTCGAATTTTCTGCACTCTAGTGTCCGTATTACCGAAGAGGATAGCTGCCTTTGCAGTTTACTGCAAGAAATATTGGAATTTGACACATTCCCGCACGAGCCAGCCGGAATTCCCATGGTAATAGAGCAATCACGAGCGCGGTCTTCTGAAAGATATAGTAGAAAGGGTTGCACAAATCGTTATTGATGTGTCAATACTGCCTTCGAAGCCATGCTCCGCAAAAACGGATGGATTACCGTCAAAGCGGCGTGCGCAGGCGTCCTCATTATAGGGCGGAGGGGGGGAAGGGGCGTAGGTTTAACGCAGCCCCCTTGCTCTCTCCTTGGCCAAGTCCTAAATATAACGTGCTTTTCAATGAATAAAAAAAAGGTAAAGTGAAGCGATGACACGCTTATCCTAGAGGCTGCACTTAGGTCCCTCATTTTGTATACTGGTATTAAAAAGCTCTTGTGGAATGCCACATCAGGGACCTTCGACCGCCATCATTGTTAAGACCTTTGTCGCCACAACCCTCTTCAACTGTTCACAGGGAGTAGTTATAGTGGTTCGGATGAAAGGAAAAAAGGCTTTAATTTCTGCAGCCAAAGACAGCGAGAGTACGACTGAGTAATAGGATGGGGTAGATTTCTCGCCTCATCCTCCTCATACGTGGTTAAGGTAGTTAGAGAACCGCCTCCCCCCAACCCTCCCTGCGCGCTCGTCTTTGGTTAGCGCATTGTATGGCACTGTATCTGGCATCGCCCCTTATTCTGGATGTACTCAGGGGCGGGGTCGGGTCTCATGGTGCCCACAAACGTGGTGGTCCTGCATCGCTACTTTGACGAGTACCGGACCTCGGCGAGCGGCGTGAGCTTCGCCGGAGCGGCACTCAGCAGCATCCTGCTTCCGCCGCTCATCGGCAGGCTGCTGGACAAGTACGGCCTGCAGGGCACCATGCTCATCGTGGGCGCGCTCGTGCTCAACGCTCTGGCCGGCTCCATCGCAGTCCGCTCGACGCCCAGCTTCCCGAGGCCGCCGCACCATCCCCTGTTCAGCACCACGCTAGGCACCACGCCCGCTGCCTCGAGGTGCAGCAGCTGCGATAACTCGGCGAGCAAGAACCCCATCACCGACTTCTTCTCCACGGACCTCTTACTGTGGCAGAGCGGCATCATCGTTTCCGGGCTGCCACCGCGCTCGTCTGAACCTCAAAGGCGAAGACGTCGTGGGGTGAGATATGTTCCACATCTGCAGTGCATCAAACTATAGTGTTGAGGGTGCGTGGCCAGCTGACAGCTTTTCTTTTTTTTAAAGAAGCTCACGTGCGTAGACTGGGTTTTGTTATGGGGGGGGGGGGGGTCAAAAGCCATGTTGCACCGAGACAAGGAGGGTGGGGGTGGGGGAAATTACGTTAGTTAGCACACCCGTGTTATAGCTACGCCAGTGTACCTGCGATACGCTGAAGTGAGCTGACGTGCTGAAAAAAAAAAGAAAAAAAAAGACCCAAGTGCTCGCAGTCATGACGCGCACCTACGTAGCTTCTTGCCCCTCTGTCGTTTCCCGAAACTGCCCCCAAGACAGGTGTGTGTTAATTTACCATACGGGTTAGATTCTCTTTCAGCGTCTGCCATTTAACCGTGTGAACTTTAAACGCAATCGAACGAGAGCCAGACACAAACAGTGGATTGATGCACGATGGTATCGTGCAGATCGATGTTCAGCTTCTTCTGGAGCCCGATGTTTGTGCCGCTGATGGCGACTGGTGTGGTGTACGGCTACGTGTTCGGCACCTACCTGATAACGATTGTGGACCACGCGGAGGGCGTGGCGCATGCCAGCAACGACGACGGCGCCATACTGATCTCGGCCATGGCCTTGGGCGACTTCTTGAGCCGAATCGGCACGGGCTAGTGATCGGGCCATGGGGCTTTACAGCTGTGCAGAAAGTCGCGGGATCGAATCCCGGTGGCGGCGGTCGCATTTACATGGAGGCGAAATATCAGAAGCCCATGTGTTAAAAATTAGGTTAGAGGTACTCACATGGAGGTCCGCGAATTCCATGGTGTCTGCAAAGTCATTTTGAGTGGTCTGCACCCCCCCCCCCTTCCCGACACACACACAAACGCGTTTTTGGAAGCACATTGAATTCCTCGACAGCGGTCCCTTTTGGTATGCTTCGCCGCATAACACTAGTGAATTTGACTGAGCTAATTTACGTTTCCCCTCCTCCATGTGACGGCTTTCATGCTCCTGTTGCAGTTTTCTACAACATATGCACGCCAGCATGCTTTTTATAAAATTTGATATTTGAAAAGCAAACAGTTAGAAAAGGGTTGAATGTGGCTGCAGACTGCGCAATCACTTACTGAGAAGCTGTATAGGTCGAATTGGTGGGCTCTGAGGTTTGAGCACTCTTTGCCAGAGGAGTGAAATGCATCTATTTCACACTGCATGCATGTGTCAATTCATGACCCTGTCACCTATTTCTCTCAATGCAATGGGTCCCTCGCCACTTCCACCATTCCAAAAGGGGTTCCCAAAACATCTATTGCTGAAAACCGCCGATTTAGCTGCTAGTTGAACTTCATATGGTCTAAATTTTCGGAGCCCTTTACTACATCTCTGAGGATCATCACATCGGGGTTCCAGTACTTTTTTTTTTTTACTTCGTCCAAAAGTTGACACGCGCGTAGATGATCAAATGACAAATCAATTGCCAGAAAGGAGTCCGAAAAGTCCACAGTGAAATAAGGCATAGCGAAAACGCTTCCTTAAATTTCGTTATTCGAAATATTCACGTGCATGTAATCAACGCCATGCATAGGAGGCACAAAATGAACCACAGGGGCTACAACTTCAGCAACATTTATTGCATAAAAAGAACAACCGCCGCTTATTCGTCGGAAAGAAAGAAAAATGATATGCTCTTGATGCAAGCCCAGCAGCCTGCTGAACTGTAACACGTTTAAGGCCAAGTGCGTCTTTATTAATTGGGTAACAATGAAGTTTCGGAATACTACCTCGTCTCTTGCTCTAGCTTAACACGTATATATTAGCTGTAGCTGTAAATCCGCCTAAACGAAGCCGCGCATACAAATGGGCATTGTTCTTTGTTATCTTTAAGTTGTGACTGTGGTTAAACATACACACGTACACATAAAATGAAAGAAAACCGTTAACTGACACGTATTGATTGTTAATCTGTTTACACAACAATCAGCTCACACGAAATCTTTCTCCAATCGTCCATCATGCTTCTAGAGTGCGCGAATAGTAAAAAGAAACTTATTATGTGTAAAGTTATATTATAGAGATGACTAACGACGCGTTGATGCACGGGATGAGTGGTTGCGTACAGAGGACAGAACAAGGTTTGGAACTACCTACTTGGGACGGAGGCTCTATTTCTGTGTTTCTGCAGGAGGCATGGCACGGCACGCATTTAAATCGGTACAGTATAGCCACTACCACTAACTTATATGGCTCTAAACGTAAACGTTACCGCGCGAAACGTACGGTACAACGAGGGCAGCGTGGAGCACCGAATACGTCACTATACCCGTCACGTGGAATATATACAAGAGCGATACTCTGCTCAAATGAGACAGCTTGTCTGGCCACCGTATGCTATCGAAAAGAAAAAAAAAGAATGACCGTTAATTCATAAGGATTACTTTTAGAGGCATCATTTAAGGAATACAAATAAGGAAAACAATCTTAGGAATTAACTTTTACAATAATGGAAAACCTATACGAACCCAAAACTACCGAATCATCAGCACTTTTCCTCGCAGTGAAGGAATCTTCTCACGGGCTCGGAACACGACCTTTTAACCGTCGACGAATGATTGGACAATTATATAGTGACGCCCTGCAGCACCGAATAGTGAGAACTACTCGTGCATCTAGAATGAATGGCTCCTGGCGCGTTGTTCGGTCTCGTACAACTAACTAATGCGGGCGCACGTCTTATGGAAGGAATTGCGCGCGTCCGACGTATACCAAAAGCAGGGATAACTGATTCGACGCTTCGCAGGCTACTTCAAGGACAAGCACGACTCGTACAACGGCCTCTTCTATCTGGTGGCGGTCGCTTGTGTTCTCGTGGCGATCTTGTGGTGCGTCATCGTGATGGCCGACTCCATCAAGGGGCTCATTCTAGGGAGGCCCATCCACGCAGACGCTCTCGCCATACCTGCCTGAGCGTCATTCTTTTTTTCGTTCATACCTTATAGATTACCACGCTTTTTTGAAGCTTTGTATTCTAACGATAACATTTCTAGTTTTACATCAGTGCATACATCTTCCCCTATTATATTCATATACGCTGCTACGTACTGTGACCTTCAAGACGTTTTTTGGGACGCATACCCGCCAGTAGTGCTTTTGCTGCGAGTAGACAATGATGTTTTTTTTTTGTTTAATAATGTGACTTAAACTTTATACGCTGCTACGTTTTGTGACCTTCAAGACGTTTTTTGGGACGCATAACCGTCAGTAGTGCTTTTGCTGCGAGTAGACAATGACGTTTTTTTTTTTTTGTTTAATAATGTGACTTAAACTTTCTTCGCACGGCGTTTTGCTATACTTTTCACCCCGGCACGTGCCACTTTCCTGCGACGTCAGTGGTTTGGTTACAAATCGATCTCACGCCTGTTGCAACCGGTTTCGGTGAGTACAGATACAAATGAAGATTCGAGGGGTTCGATAACATAAAATACGTGAGAATTTTTCTTCTTCTCGTAGACCTATCTGATGGGACCGCAGGTCTTAAGTCCGCCTCGGAACAGTCTTCATGAAAACTGGAAAAGGTGAAATAAACAAAATGGTGAGCGCAAAAGGGAAAATCAAGCGTGATGTGCGTTCGCTCACCGATGTCATCGTCGTCATTTTCCAAGGAGCTCATCCTCTTGTAAAGCTGAGGGCCTCTGCGTTCGCAACAATTCACTGTTAGCAAACTCGACCCTGGCAGGTTGTTAAAAGAACACTGAGCTGTTGAATGACCACATTAGACCGTTATCAGTCACACATCGCGTAGCTGGAAGTCTCCACGACATTTCTGCACACCAGTTAAGCAATGCATTCAGTAATGTAACTATTACACGGTACACTTCATTCGATCCCAGTAAAGAAGTAAAACATCCATCACTGTGTTGATCATTCTGAAAGTAATGAAAACTTCCCACGCCGTTAAGGAAAGAAAAAAAAAAAACGCCTGTGCGTATTAGGTGCGAAACACACTAGGGGCTCGGCTTGTCGGCGTCCCTTCTTGTGATGGTCCGTCATAAATATGGATGCGCGCCACAATGGGTTGAAATAACAGGGCACTATATACTTCCATTATAAAAAAATATAAAAAGGCAACAGTTACGTATTCCAACAATTGCCGACGACGTTGGCGTATCGGAAACTCCAGTCCATACATGCTTCACCCCTCCGTAATTTTACAAAATAATTTTGCTTTCTTTCTCTTTTTTTGTTGATTTTCTAGGGCCTACTAAGTGTATTTGCAAAGCACTCATGCGTAATTCAGGTTAAGAATAAGCGACCTACTCACTACTACGCGTTCGTATATAGTCAATAAACGCACATATGCAGCAGCACGATTGTTTGAGGCTGCGGCTGATGCGGATTAAATGTATCCGACAGCTGTTGTAATGAGTGAACTAATGAACCATCCACTTTTTGTGCAACTCGCATGTTACGCCATGGTGCGATTCTATGTTGGTGTTACGCAATACATGTCTTGGCGCGAGTCCTCGCACTACACGACATCTTAGTTTTGTTATAAATGTTTCTACCACCACCACCTAGTTAGTTTTGTTCTTCTGTTATTGTACTTTTTCTCGAAACACTTTCAAGCACTGGCGTGGCTATGGTGTAGAGTAGGGACGCAGAATTTTGAGATTTTTGTTCAGGCTTGGACCCATACATTTTACATTTATCGCATTTATAGCGGAAAAACTCCAATTTTTTGCTCACAACCATGCAATGGCGCTGACAATGGGATTTCTGCGAAATGAACTTTTTAACGCTATTGCGTTAATATATAAACAGATTCATTTTCGGATTTTCGCTTTGCCTCGCACTCGTGCAGAGATAGGTATACATTGAACTTCAATCGTAACGGCAAGCTACAGATAGTAAGTATGTACACAGCTTGCAGAAAGTGTCCACGGCGAGAGGCACAGTTGTCAAACAGTGAAGCCTGTGCACATGAACCGAATTAGGTATGTTTTGCACTTAGAAGCAAGTGAGTGCACTAGTGATCAATTTAGCGGGCTGTATAAATGCTTCTCCCAATTGCACACGGACGTGTATTTGCTTCTGTCTTCGCCCCATTGTCCTACTAAATTAGAGGGTAGAATAAACAGTGAGAGTACATAGACGCTTCTAGAGAATATGTCCGCACGTTTGTGCTAAAATGTGATGATTGATTGATTGATATGTGGGGTTTAACGTCCCAAAACCACTATATGATTATGAGAGACGCCGTAGTGGAGGGCTCCGGAAATTTAGACCACCTGGGGTTCTTTAACGTGCACCCAAATCTGAGCACACGGGCCTACAACATTTCCGCCTCCATCGGAAATGCAGCCGCCGCAGCCGGGATTCGAACCCGCGCCCTGCGGGTCAGCAGCCGAGTACCTTAGCCACTAGACCACCGCGGCGGGGCTTGTGCTAAAATGTGCAAGGTCTTCTTTCTCTTTTTGTAAACACGCTGTAAGCAGTTAGCAATCATTCCCGAATCCTCCTTACATGGGTGCCGTCACACCGAAAATCCGCATATACTGTGCAAAAAGCGCGTGGCGTTATCTGCAATTACAATGTACATGTACAGGATGTCGGTGCACTTTATAGAGAAAGTAATGCAACCTGTTTACCAGAACTGACTTGGTATATTATGCGAAATTTATCGGGAAGCGTGTAATAGTACCGCATACCCCATGTCACCCGCTGTTCGCGACGCTCGATTATAACAGCCCAGCTGTTACATATTGCACCGCAATCACTTGGTCAGTAAAGAAAGCGCAGCGCAAAACACCGACTTCGTACAAGAAGCAAATCGGTGTGTGTGGTTCAAGGGGGAAAAAAAACCTGCAGAGATATAATCGCGCACATTTTTTTTTGCGCATGTCTGGCTGCCATGCGCATATGCGATGAATGTCGTTCACATCTATATTCATGGCCTGAATACAAGGTGGCCCCTTATCTTTAGCGAGAGTTGGAAAATATGCCGACGCACTCTATAAAAGCGCGACCGAATGCATGTTGCTTAGTATTACAAGGAGCAAGTCACATTAATTTTTGTTCTGCGCTTAATTACATGAATGGGCATGTTAACCTTTTGAAGCAACGAAGCTGGCTGAAAATTCCAATGAGAACGTTCTATATATCTAATTTCCAAAACGACTGATTAGAACATTTTCGAGATTATACATGTTAACTATTATAGTGTTGTTCGCCTCGACGGAGCTGTGGTTATAAAGTGATCGGCTGCTGATCTGGAGGTTGCGGGTTCGACCCCTGCCGCGGCGGCCGCATTTTGTTGGAGGCAAAGTGGTAGAGGCCCATGTACTTTGCGATGTCATCATCATCATAATCATCATCATCATAATCATAATCATCAGCCTGACTACGTCCACTGCAGGACAAAGGCCTCTCCCATGTTCCGCCAGTTAACCCGGTCCTGTGCTTGCTGCTGCCAATTTATACCCTCAAACTTCTTAATCTCATCTGCCCACCTAACTTTCCGTCTCCCCCTAACCCACTTCCCTTCTCTGGGAATCCAGTTAGTTACCCTTAATGACCAGCGGTTATCCTGTCTACGCGCTACATGCCCGGCCCATGTCCATTTCCTCTTCTTTATTTCAACTATGATATCCTTAACCTCCGTTTGTCCCCTAATCCACTCTGCTCTCTTATTGTCTCTTAAGGTTACACCTACCATTTTTCTTTCCATTGCTCGCTGCGTCGTCCTCAATTTAAGGTGAACCCTCTTAGTAAGTCTCCAGGTTTCTGCTCCGTACCTAAGTACCGGCAAGATACAGCTGTTATATACCTTCCTCTTGAGGGATAGTGGCAATCTACTTGTCATAATTTGAGAGTGCTTGCCGAATGTGCTCCACTCCATTCTTATTCTTCTAGTTACTTCAACCTCGTGGTTCGGCTCTGCGGTTATTACCTGCCCTAAGTAGACATAGTCTTTTACAACTTCAAGTGCACCATTACCTATTTCAAAGTGCTGCTCTTTTCCGAGGTTGTTGTACATTACTTTCGTTTTCTGCAGATTAATTTTAAGACCCACCTTTCTGCTCTTCTTGTCTAACTCCATAATCATGAGTTGCAATTCGTCTCCTGAGTTACTCAGCAATGCAATGCCATCGGTGAAGCGCAGGTTATTATAAGGTAATCTCTATTAACTCTTATCCCTAACTGTTCCCATTCTAGGCTTCTGAAAACCTCCTGTAAGCACGCGGTAAATAGCATTGGGGAGATAGTGTCCCCCTGTCTTACACCCTTCTTGATTGGTATTCTGTTGCTTTCTTTATGAAGCAATATAGTAGCAGTTTGCGATGTCACTGCCCGTTAAACCAGATAGTTCAAATTATTGGAGCCTTTCACTACGGTGTCTCTCGTAATCACATCATAGTTTTGGGACGTAGAACCCCATATATAATTATCAGTGTGTTTCTGCTCACTACAGATACCCGCGAAGTACAAAAAAAAAAGAGAGCGTATAGGCGCACCGTGACCGCAGTGCTCCCTTAAAGTTTCGAGCACAAACGACATGCTTTCTTCGTGACGGCAATAAGCAGAGGCAGCGGTTGTCGCTTACGTTGCCGCTATATCAAAACGTGCGTCATCGCATATTCGCTATTATCGTCGCTGTCCCGACAAGGCA
Source organism: Rhipicephalus annulatus (assembly GCA_013436015.1). Taxonomy (NCBI): domain Eukaryota; kingdom Metazoa; phylum Arthropoda; class Arachnida; order Ixodida; family Ixodidae; genus Rhipicephalus; species Rhipicephalus annulatus. The sequence goes on along the minus strand of WOVY01010215.1, from coordinate 165,870 downwards.
GCACATCCTGTCAAATGCTACGGTCGTTTGCACGCGGAACGGAGCACTGCAATCACGGCGCGCATAGGTGCGCAAGCGGGATCGTCGCGTGGCAATTTTTTTTTGTATTTCGGGGGAATCTGTAGTAGGCACAAAAACACTAATAATTAACAGATATAAGGTTAGAAGCTGTCTAATCAGACGTTTTACGCATCGATCTACAGCTGTCTACTTGAAATATCATGCGTTCCTAAATGCCTAAAAGGTTAATAACATGTGCCACTTTTTCATCAAAAGCGACGTCGGATATGACGAAAGCAAAGTGCGACATACCCCGTGCAGTAGCTGTTTATACCCATTGCGTCGCGTTGGAATAAATTGCGTCGGCATAATTTGAAACTCAGGCTAGAGATAGCAGGAACATCCTGAATACAATGAGAATATAACAGAGATAAATGAAGACTTATTCGAGAAAATATGTAGGGATTGTTCTGAGGCTGTCTTTTACCTCTCACACGGGTTCATTAAACTGCAGCTGGCCAACTTTAGATAATTCACCAGTGCATTCTGTTATTACAAGAAAAAAAAGGAAGACGCGTGGCGCGTGGGTGAATTTCCAGGTGGGTTTCTCCACGTCACTGTACTGAAAAAAAAAAAACTTACGTTCCTTTCTTTCGGCGGCAGACGACGAATACAATGAGACCCAAGGCAGTGACTATGACCGAGCACACGATGGTGCCTACGAGGTAACTGTCGGCCATAACAGCATCTGCAGAGAAAAGGTATAGTCCCTGGTCAGTTTGCTAGTCGTTTTCCCGGATATCGCTTTCCGTGTGCCTCGCTAATTTAAACCCTGTGTATGCATTGCAGTAATGACGTAGAATATTACACAAGTAGCTTTCTGCAGCTATAGCTTAAGCCTGGTGGCGGAAACACAGGAAACCACCCTTAGGGCCGTTCCACGGGCTTCCCGCACAGCCGCAACGCACGTGCCAGGACCCCTGCCGCACGCAAGCGGGCGACAAATAAGCCAATTGGCGACGCTGCGGAGGGGAAAACAGCATCGCCGATTGGCTTATTTGTCCCCCGCTTGCATGCGGTAGGGGTCCCGGCACGTGCGCTGCAGGTTGTGGGGGAAGCGCGTGGAAGGGCGCTTTACCACGTAACTATCACCCTACGATAAGGGTGTTCTCACAAACCAAAACTGGCATTTCAAAACGCACATGACATAGGTGTTTTGGTTTTGTCAAAAGACCCTTGTCGTAGGGTGTTATGGACACGACTAGCACCCTCAAGGGCGCAAACCGATTTAGTGTGAAAAGAGCTAAAATCGCTAAAAATCGCAAGCATTATTGTTTGGGTAAAGTCAACGGCCTGCCTGTATTTTGGTATCCGTGCTAGGCTACAGCCAGTTTCCTCCTCCTTAAAACAAGCTAAGCCTAAAATCTAGCGAGTGATGAAGAAGGCCGTGCCAACAACAGAGCAATGATAAAGACATGTATCAACGTACACTCAAAGAAAAAAAATAGAGTATTCTGGAAGTAGTGCTGCTACACAACAGTTATCGTCATAAGCTGGCGCTGGCCACCTTGCTGTCGGGAATGCTATGTCACATTGATAACGCATGCGCCGTTCGTGACCGCGAACTACCGGAACCGTGGTGATAGAGCGAGGTAAGTACTCCAAGTAGATATGTAAAGGTTATTTTCTTCGATACCAGCGATAATAAATACCGAGCCATTGGTGAATATACAAAGCGGGTGCACGAACCGATGCTGTCGGTGACGGTGACTTGCTTAGTGGTGAGAGGCCCAAGCACCTTGTTGTTCTGGCTGTCCATTCGGAAGGGCACCACGCTGACGTTGTAGTCGCTGTCGGCGTGTAGGTTGTGGATGATCAGGCGCGTGCCCGTAACAGTTTTCTCCGAGCAGCGCTGGTTCTGGCACCAGGCGACTACGTAGCCCACGACGCCTGGCGCCGGAGACTCCCAGTTGGTCTCGACCGAGTCGGCGCTCACCATGCGCACGTCCAAGGCGCGAAGTGCGGGCGGCGCTGCGATAACGACGTGTCGGTGTAGCAGCCAAACACTGGAATACTTCCGTTTTTTTGCGAAGCGGCCTGAAGAAGCGTTTGTTACACTATATTTGAAATGCAGACTTCAGCACGCGGCTCGCGCTCTCACTTTTTGGATCCGGTGATATTTTTTGTACCACGACTTTTAAAACAGACATTTAAGTGTGACCCCTAATCTTTAACACTTAAAGTAAACATGTGCGTCGAAATCAGAATGCCACAACGATAAACATTACCAAACGTGGCACGCGCCATCAAAATAGAAAAAAAACAGCAAGAACGACCCCAAGCTCCGGGACTTTTTGTATCCCCAGCGTTGGTAGTAACGTCGTCAAGATAATCTGGTCATATCATTTGATCTTCCTCCTCTCAAGACAGGAAGAATACCTCAGCCAGGAGGAAAAGAGAGCCGTCGAACAGAGTGTATCGAATGAGAGGGCGAAATGAGATCAGTAAACGCGCATTGCCTCGCTAGTATACGACAGCATTTCGAAAAGTTCTAGCAGCTCATGTTTGTATCAGACCCGTGTACAACTGAAACACAACAAATAAATTTCGACCTTTCTGTGCCCCTTTACAAATACAGAATTCTCGTATTACCTATCTAAGAGTCAGGACGTGGACAATGTGAGTAACATTCCAGTGCTGAAGTTTAATTCCCACCTATATAGCACGTCTTCTGCCACGCCAGTGTATGTGATCCATTAAAGCCTGCTTGGCCACGAAACCGAGTGTATACCTTCTGGCAGCGTCTCGACGGTGATTGTCTCGGGACTGCTCTCAATCCACCGGTGGCGGTCGGCTTGCAGATTGTAGGCACTCACGGCAACCACGTACGTAGATTCCGGGACGAGTGGACCGACGGTGGCCCGAGTATCCCTCGCAGACTTCAACGTGTGGCACTCGGAGTGGTTAGTCAGCTTCGCCATCCAGTCGGCGTAGCTAGAGTTGTTGCCATCGCTGCTATGATTGCACCAATGCACCACGTATCCGTCCAAGGGCCCGTTGGACTTGAGCGGCGCGCTCCAGCTCACCACCACCGTGCTCATCGAGCGGCTAACCACGCGCAGGTTTTGAATCTTGGAAGGGGCTGCACGTGACGAAATGTGTCGTATCGATTAGGAGTAGAGTGGACCCAAATTATTGGACGTTTTCGGTACAGCGCGAAAAAGGACACGATTGAAGTTTTAGACCCTGTGAGGCGCCCACGGTGGCTGAACATGCACCGCTTTGGCACGCTAGGCCACTTGTCACCCGCTAATTCCTTAAGTTATCTGGAATGCCGCCTCGCATAAAACATAAGCTAACAAGAGAGCTGTAATTTGTAAGAGAAGGTCAAATACCAAGACATGTGACACTGTCGCCTCTCTTCCACTGGTCTAAACATCATCTCCAGTACAGACAAGTAAGCCGATTGCGAGAGCTATAGGCTTTAAGAAATAAGTGGCAAAATTATGGTTCTTTCCAGCGTAACGAGTGGCTTATCCCGGCGACATTCAAGATACGGCTTTGAGCGAGACAACATCAAAGCCTCAGAACGAAAGCGTCTAGGTCATTGAACAGTAGTCGAAAAAAAAAGCATTATGTGCAGTTTTAACTGAATTTAAACAAAAAGAGCAGAACTAGTGGCACCAGCAGTGGAGCCGTCGCCGAACGTGCAAATTGGGGATGCGAGACCCTCTGATTTCCCAGAATAGTTTATCTGCTGGTCCTCGCCTCCACACTTCACTCCTGCCCTAGCTTCGCCTTTGTTGTCCTCATCTCTACTCAGTTTCGCCCTCTCCCCGCAGCTACCCTTTATCTAGCAGGCTGAACCAGCCCAACTCGCTTCACAAGGCTTCCCTCTCACCCACTTAGCTTTACTCATGCTCTCCCTCTCGTCAGTTTTTGGCGGGAACGACAGGTCTCTAGGGATTTACATTGGCTCTCAAACAGCTCAGCTGCCATTATGAATCGCCAATAGATCGTTTATCTAAGCGCGCACACTAACCTCCGATGCTGGTCTTGACCTCGATGCGGGCCGGAACGCTGGCCACCTCTGTGCCGTCGGGCAGCTTGTTAAACGCCTTGACGTACACTTCGAAGAACGTGTCCGGAGTTAGATGCGTCACGGTCACCGAAGTGTTCTGCGTTTCCAGAGAGCTGCGCTTTTGATGTTCGCGTGCCGGACCGTAGAACACCGTGTAGCCGAACAAAGGGCCGCGCATCTCTTGTGGTGCCGACCACTCGAGACTTATCGCAGTGCTGGATATGCCTGTTAGCCGCAGGTGCCGTGGTGCAGTGGGTGCTGAAACAGCAAAACTCGTCAACCCTTCGATCGTATTCGGAGACACGGTGCTCACTAAAATTCGCAAAGCTCCAGTGAAATTGGCAGTGGGTCCGCGAGCGATACGCTACATTATAGTTTCAATAAACGGATGGATGGATTGATCTGGCTGTACCCTTTAGATCGGGCGGCGGCTGACGCCACCAAGCCGTAATACATAGTGAACCAAAAACTAGATTGATTTTTTTCTTTAAGTAGTGAGATTGAGGACTCTTACTTTGCAGTGAAGGGTTTAATTTTCACTCCTGTCTTGACTTTAGCCACCAATCAGATAACCTCCTTCTAGTTAATTCTACCCGCTTAAAGTCTATCTTGCCCTCCCTGTCCCTAAACCCCACTGCTTTGAAAAACTCTGTGCCATCATCCTGAACTATAGGGTGAAGCCCTTTAAAGAACATTATCAAGTCTTCGGCAGTTTCCTCTTCCCTTTTCAAAATTCAGCGCCGTCTATCGAACGAAACAAACAACACATTTCTTCCGCCATGTCTTTTAGATGCGGAGCATCTAATACTCGAGGCTTGTAGTGCGGCGCCGCCCACAAGCTTCTTCCTCCTTCTTCCACCATCTGTGCATCCCTTCCTCCTCTACACACCGCGCGCGCTTCACTCCTCCACCATCTGTGTACCCTTCCTCCTCTACACACAGCGTGCGCTTCTCCTTTTCACGAACATTCGCTAGCTGTATAATGTAGCGCGCATGCGCCGTCACGCTTCGAGAACATCGGCAGCTGACGCGCGCGCATGCGCCGTTGCGCTTCTCCCCCTTCTCGAACATTCAACAGCTGACAGTGCATGCGCCGTCGCGCTGTATATATACTCAAGGTCGGCGCTCGCTCGCTCAGTTGCCGCTCGTCAGTTGGTTTGTACAGCGCGTCGACGTCCAAGGTCGCGGTGAAATGAATTCCAACGAATCCACAAACACAATGATCGACGTCCCTTCGACCAGCGCCGCCCTTTCGCATACGTGTGTACGTGTTCACTCATTTAACACCCCCTCCTACAACCACGTTAACCAATTTAGCCATCGACCCAAGTAAGTCGCACTTTAACACCCCGTTAACCAATTTATATGCTCCGCATCCTCCTCAGTGTTCCCCCGAGGAAAGCTGCGGGCAATTTTTTTCACCCAAGGGACGCTCATTGGCGTACCGTCCAAACGCGGTACACGTCCTGCAGGAAGGCAAGCGGTGTCCATGTGCGCCGCTGCAGGGAACGCTCATTGGCGTCGCTGGAACACACAGCCCGCCAGCTCGCACGAGTGAACAAGTAAATAAGATATGGCGGAAGAGCCATGTTTCCAGTCTGAATTTTCTAGAGCGTATTCGTCGCCGACGTGCGGTATCCGAGATGTTCGCGTTTAATGTGCCCGCTTGTACAGCCCGATGCGTACCGATGCGCGAAACGTTTCGAGGAGTCGGCGCGAGATCGGTTTAATCTTCGGAGACCGATCGCGAAGGGCCGGACGCGCTTCTGCGGTGTTTACCACGAATGCGTCGCGCTATCTTATCTGGCGAATGCGCAATCTTTTTGACCGGAGAAAACATCAGTTCACGGCTGTCGCATTGATACGCAGTTATCATTGTCTAGCCGCGATGACGGAATCTGTGTGAACACCAAGCCACGTAGCGCCTATTTTCAGAGTCGATCATGAAACAGCGCGCGCATCAACATGACACCAATAGAGACGCTACGGGCACACGTGTCTTCCCTTTCAAACTATTTCGCGCCTTCAAACTATCTTGTTTTGTGCGCTTCTTTGTGTTGGACAATGCTGGCCAATACGGCAAGCTTGAAGACGGAAAAAGTGCCCTTTGCGACCAATGGTTGCAACAACGGGAGAGCTCAACGATATGATTCCCATGCATGTTAGTGCTGCGAAACTATTCGTCACTTTCGAAGACAAAACATTTTGATGTCACGTCTACGCTCTAAAAAATACGTTTTAAGTATGTTTTCAAACTGTGGGTTGCTCAAATATTTAGAATAATGTATGTGTCCTTCCTATAGCTTCGGTCGTTGCTGCAAAAGCTCACCTCCTGGCTGCGTCTTGAAGATGGTTTCGTTGGCTACGATTCCGCCATTGGGAACGACAGTGCTCACTTCCACCTTATAAACCGTGTACGGTTCTAGCGACCGGAACTCGCAGTGGGGCTCCTCGGTCTTGACCAACTGAACGGGCACCTGATCGTGGGCGCTGTGCGTGACCGGCTTCCACAGCGACACGGTGAACCCGTGAGCAGCGGCTTCGGTCGTGCTCCACGTCACGTTGGCGGTGGTGCTCGTAGCGTCGACGTGGACGGTCATTTCGAACGGCGTCGACAGCACCGGCTGACTCTTCGGTGTGGGTCCTGTGTATATATCGCGGTGAAATAGCACTTGAATCTATATCAGACTCAGTGGACTGCATGTTACTCGTATACTGCCACGCATCGTCATTTCGTTTGAAGTGCGCAACCTTTTTAAAGCTGACTCAACGAGGAAACTGTCTATCTTTCTCTTTGTCACGTAAAAAGATCCATCGCCGTGAAGGAATACAAATGAATAAGACAACATAAGCTGTATTGGTGGCATCTGAGGCCCGGTTTCCTAACCAACGTTTAAAGGACGGCCGCTATACGTATCCGGTAGATTTATACGCTTACGCATCCCATGGGAAAATTCTCAAGAAGTTTTAACATGGACTTCCCCTTGCGAACTGTTCGTTGTCACCAAATAATACTACTGATATCACTTCACTCGCAATTAGCTGCTCTATTCAGAACTCTCCCCCTAAAGCATAGACATTCATGCAGTTGTTCAAGCGTTCACATGGTGTGATTCTACCTTGTCTATCGTCTTTGTTACCGCGTTCCCAGTTATTTGAACAACTGTGTTCCCCATTCATTCATTCATTCATTCATTCATTCATTCATTCATTCATTCATTCATAATCTTACCTGTTGTAGTGGGCTTACAGGCGACGTCGCTGGCATTCTCTCCCGCGCAAAGATAGCGCACGCAGACCGTGTATTTGGTCTCGGCCGTGAGACTTCCGATGTAGGTGGTGCTGGAACTGCCGCTGCGGCACAGTGGCGGTGTCCGGATGGAGTTGTTTCTCGAGCACGCAATCTCCTTCATGCGGGGCGCCAGCAGCGCGTTGATGGCGCACACGCAGGTCCACTGATCCTCGCCCTGCGGCTCGTCCAGAATGACCTTCACGGCGCTGGACGAGCTGCTCACGGTGAAGGATGGCTCGTGGCCCACGCACCAGGTCGCGTTCGCCGACTCCGTGGCGTTCGCAGCTGCGTCATCCAGTGCACTCGCCGAGGTTGACGGCTGCAGAAACACCGAAAACGAAAAATGACGTGTGTCTCTGGACAGTCTCGTATATGTCTCTGGACATTCTCGTATATATGCTCCAAACTCACAAATTCCCTTATGCATTTGCCGAAGACAACTCTAATGTGAAAGTCATCATTTTTTTTCGTAATCGATATTTTTTTTGCGTCATCGTCTCGGCACATGGAGTGTACGTGCGACGGCTTTCCCGATGCAATATATTGGCCTGTTATGTTTAGACGAACGGACGTTTGAAGCCGGGCTTGAGTTACGCCGCAGAGCGTCATGGTCTTGGGACCAGAAATGGTTGGCGCCGATGAGAAGTGATGTTCTTTTTAGGTTCGGGTGAATAAACTGTTCGGAGCTCCAGAAGTCGTCACCGGTATAACTTAGGCCTCGCTCTATATACGAATCGGAGAATCGGCTGCCCCCCCCCCCCCCCATCCACGCCAAATATCAGCGCACTTGCGAATCTGTATGCGTGCGCAAGAATAAGAGAGCCCCGAGCCAGCGGATGTGCGTGGGAATACGAGCCACGGGTGCACGTCAGGGGGCAGTTCGAGAGCCGTGTCAGCAGCGAGGAAAGGCGCAACGCCATTCGCGTGGGGCCGAACTGTTTTCTCACTTCCTCCTTTTTCTTTCTCTCTCCCCCACTCCCTTGTGTTCTTCGATTGTAAACACCCCCACACCCTTTTGTTCTTCGATCGGAAGAGCAGTGCGGGCTGTAACCACGGTGTTGTAAGAACGGCGAGGCTCTGTGCTGCGTACTTCCTCGCAGTGCCCTGGGCTATAACACCAAGTGATGTGTGGAAGAGTGAGGGCCTCTTGGTTGCACCCATTATTAAGTTCAGGTTAGTCTTCCCACCTGTAATTACCCTATGCAAATGTAATACAGTTAACGTAATCAACGTCTCCTACGAAACACTTCACCCCCGCCGAGATTCATCGTCAAGAATCTGTCGCGTCAACTTTGCCGTAGGAAAAGAACCTTTACTTTGACCTTAAACATGGCGTCGTTTTTCACTGCCCATCGGAGGCAGTGGCATAGCCAGAGAGCGACGAGGTGTTAAAACTTTCCTCCGCGAAATGTTTCAATTTTGCGTTTGTATAAGATACAATCACACACGTAAACGTGCGCACGAACCTACATGAAGTACTGAGCATGAAACAGCGCGCCGAGACGGGACAGAAAATGGCAATAAGAACGCTCGACCGCCGGCTATCAGTGTTAAATAACGTCCGGTTGAACATCCCGCCTTCCCCCTTCCAAAAACTTTTCTGGTTACGCACGACTCGTTCGCCTGCATCGTAGGCGTTGTAAGCGGTTCGCGATTCACCTGGCTTTGCACTGCCTTGGTGATTGTATACCAAGCGACGCCCCCCCCCCCACTCCCTCTATAGTATGAAAATTCTGTCGCCGCCCTTGATTAATGACATACTGGCTACTGTGACTGGGTGCCTATGTCGATATATCGTGTGGAGTTCGCGGTCGCATGCGTTCAAATGCATGCTTACCGCCATGTTCCAATTAAAGGGCCCTAAAACACCCCGAAAAGTACAAAGAACAAGCGCGTTGGCGTTTTCCATTTTTTTTCCTGGAACGATTCCTGGCGCCAGCACGCTGTTAGTTAAGTTCCGATGTTGTGGATGTTGTAGGTATTGTTGCGTAGACGGACCGATCCCGCCGCTTCCACCACTGTTGCGAACGACGGGCCGATCCCGCCGAAGCCACCACTGTTGCGTAGCTTATGTTTATCAGCTCGCGACTGCTTCTGCGCAGAGCTGATAAGACGAGCGGACGAGACGACGGTGAGTTAAACAAGGTTTATGTACAGCATATATACAGAAGCGTTACAATTTCGGCACTGGGGCCGACAGAGACTCGAAGAGCCGAGCTCTCCTCTCTAACACATAGGTCAGCTTTTCGCCTAAGACCGCCGACTCACACACATGTCGGCTCTCCGACACGGGGCCTCCTCTCACTCACATAGGACCGCCGTTTCACCTAGGACCGCCGATCGCGACGCGCCGCAGGGCTTCTTTTATTTACACCGGGTCCAACCAAAATGTCCAATCAGAAGCGCCGCTGGCCGCCAGGGCAGATTCTCCAATGGGGGGGTCGCCGCGCCATGCGTCAGACCACCAGACACGAGACCGCCGGCTCGCTGTCACGTGCGCAGATGACTCAATGCACGTGGGCCAGAGACGCGCCGCGCGTGTTTACGCCGTTCGCGCCAGGCAGACTGCGGGCAGGCCTTGACCCAGATTGCCTTTTTCAGAGGCACGGCCGTTTGACGAGGACTCGCTGGCATAACAGCACCCCCGCCGCCAGACAATGCACCGGAAAGACGAGCTGCTTCCACGGGGCTCGGATGTCAGGTGCGCTCGTTCGCCAGGTCCCTCCAGGTTCGCCTCCAGGGCCATAGGGAGAATACAGCTCCAAACTGTTCCGGGAATACAGCCCATTCTTGACGACGGATCCCAGCTCCACTGGCTTGTCGCCACAACTTGTCGACCAGCTTCACTCGTCTCTTCTGACCATCTTCGGCTTCAGCACTTGTCGACGGTTCTGCAACTTGCCAAGACCGGATCGACAACAGACAACACACGACACACGCAAGTGCCCTCGGTCACCCGACAGAACACCAGACAAAATATAGTACAACATATACCGATCTACGTGTCTATCGGAATTTTGTTCCCTCTACATCAAGAGGCACATGTGGGACACAAGACTCTTAAAATGACAACTCAATTTTTTTTCCGTACAACAACGTAACGAATTAGAATACCACAAAGTTGGCCCCTTGAGATCACTCTGAACAAGAGCGCTCAGCTAAGGTCGTGATGAGGTCAAAATTTTGCCCCGAATCGCCAACGAGAAACCGAAAGGTTGAGAAGTTACTAGCTGGAACGCACTGCTCAATGCACCTGCATTAGCGTTTACCTTTCCTTTATTTTTATTTTTTTTGATAGCGAACGTCAAAGTTGCGCTGTGGAGCAACATGCTCCACTTCAGTAACCGGCCACTTTTAGGCGACGATACCTATGCGGCACCAAGAGCGGCTCACACTTTCGACGTTGCACATGGGAACAACGATACGGCTTGCTACGGATTGACTCCTCACCGCTTAGCTCGATATCGTGTTCGATCACCCTCATGTTTCCGGGGCGGTCCGAAAACACGTCTTCAAACTCGGAACCAATCTTTCTCAGGTCCTCTTTCTCAGGTCCTCCTTCACTTAAGCTAGGCTCTAGGTTTATCTGCTCCCGGATTACTTTCGATCCCCCTTCGATCACCTCACTAGAACTCAAATTTTCTGCTTCCTCTTCCTCTGAAGCCTTCAACAGCTGATTTACGACCGCTTGATGTTGAACATTGGGTTTCATCAAGTTGTAAATTTTGTTCTGCCGCCTTCCTACTTGCACCTCATAAGTTGTATCGCAAGGCTTCGATAATACTTTGGCGGGCCCTTCCCAATCAACCTCAAGCTTGTTCCTTTTGGACGGCTGCAGCAGCATTACCTGATTATCAACTTCAAAAACACGCTTCTTCACCGATTCCTCGTAGTGCTCCTTCGACAGCACTTTTGCCGCGTTTTCCTGGCTTTCCACTAGCACTTCAATTTGGCTTTCCACTAGCGCTTCAATCGAGAGGTCCTCACGCTGCTCTCGAATGAGCGTCTCTCGATCAACTCTCGGCAGCTCGCTCCAACTTTCCGCTACAGGCGAGAGCGTTGCAACCCTCTCGCTCTGACTCAATGGCGCCATGTCGTCTCCCCCTACCGCGCCGGCCGTGCCGACCGCTTTCGCGACGGGCCGCTCGCGTGACTGCTCACATGACTCATGCGGAAAATTTCCTTTCTGGGGTTCCGTCGACCCGCCGACAAGGTCACTTGAGAGTTCACTGCATTGAACCAGATCAGGCTTCCGCGTTTGCGATCGCGTGAGGGCCATGCACGCTAAGTTGGGGAAGAACGATTTGCCCTGCTCTTTGAGAAGCTGCTCCGAGTTGTTGGAGAAAAGATAAGGAAAACGATCATTTAGCGCGGCAGACACAGCCGCTTCGGTGCGAAGTTTACCGAACGGGCCTTCAATGACAACGGTGGCGATTGGTAAGCGAACACTCTGCTCCTCGGCGACTTGCCTGATCCACGCGCATTCTCCTGTGAAGTCATCCGGAGACACCAATGAAGGATGGACAACGTCCATGGTTGCCGCTGAGTCTCTAAGTGCTCGGCACGTTTTCTCATTCACCCTAATTTCTTGGAGATACGGCTCCAACAACCGAATGTTTTTTTCTGATTCTCGGATCGTTGCGAAAGCAAACTTTTCCTGACAGTTTCTCGCGATGTGCCCTTCCTTTTTGCAGTTGTAGCAGATTAGCGGCTTCCGTTTGCTTTCCGATTCAAATGCCTGTGTGGTAGAAACCTCACTCGATTTCTCCGCTTCTGCTTGCCCTTCCCCTACACTGTCCTTCGTAAGAGACGGGTCCTTTTTGAAATTACGGTGCGGAACGGGTTTCCGTTGATCAGGTTTCCTTGAAAAGCCCTCTTTCCTGTCATCCTTTTCAACGCGCACTGCCCTGCTATGCAACTTTCGGCGAGTATAATACTCCTCAGCTAACTCAGCTGCTTTGTTTAACTGTACTTCACTAAGTCTGTCCTGCAACCAAAGCCTGACATTATCCTCGATGCAGCGGTAGAACTGCTCCAATGCAACGCATTCCACCACTCTATCGCGGTCGTCATAAACACCTTCGCCCTTGAGCCATTCAATTAAATCGGCCTTAAGACGAAACGCGAAGTCAACGTGTGACTCATTCCCCTTTTCAGCATACCGGAACCTTTGCCTGAAAGCCTCGGGTGACAACTTGTAACGTCTCAAGAGCACTTCCTTAACCTCGTCATAGCTCTCAAACGCTTCCCTCGACAAGCAAGTTATCGCGTCGGACACTTCGCCGGGAAGAAGAGCTAGCAGGTTCCGCGCCCAAAGAGACCGCTCCAAAGCGTTTCGCTCACAGACGTGTTCAAACTTGACGAGATATTTCGCCATGTCCTCGCCTACTACGAACGGTGGCAATTGGTCCCTAATTCTCAAACCGCTGACCTGAACTGTTGGAGAAGCTACGCTAGGCGCCTGCGAACACTGTAGGATTGCCAATTCTAGTCGTTTCAACTCTAGGCGCTCTTGTCTCTCGGCCTCCTCGCGCTCGCGACGTTCGCGCCTTTCCGTCTCCTCACGTTCGCGAACTTCTACTTCTCGCCTTTCAGCCTCCTCGCGGCGTGCTTTGATATCCGCCCAGGCCTCATCGACTTCCTCCGCCGACACTCCCTCATCCTTCATGATCTCAAGGATCGCTTGCTTTCGTTTCGCACGGCCCAAAGTAATGCCGAGTTCCTCACAAATTTCGATGAGTTCCTTCACTTTAAGGTTCTCCATCGTTCACACTAGCCTCTTGCTGTTTGCCCCTGTTAACAATCTACTTGCCGTACCCACTATAAGCCTACTAGCAAGACGCGCAAGCAATTTTTCACACTCCCGTGTTTACCCCCTCCGCATTAACTTTGGTTTCAAAGCACTTCGACTTTGCTTGAAACGATCAAAGCTCACTACAATGCTTCACACAGCCCTTCTCTAAACTACTACAACCTGAGCTAGAGTAGTCTGGTGAACTGAGGGGAAAACATCAGGCACTCACCGCATCGATGTCGCTGACGCCGGCCGATCCCGCAGCTGCCAACCACTGTTGCGTAGACGGACCGATCCCGCCGCTTCCACCACTGTTGCGAACGACGGGCCGATCCCGCCGAAGCCACCACTGTTGCGTAGCTTATGTTTATCAGCTCGCGACTGCTTCTGCGCAGAGCTGATAAGACGAGCGGACGAGACGACGGTGAGTTAAACAAGGTTTATGTACAGCATATATACAGAAGCGTTACAATTTCGGCACTGGGGCCGACAGAGACTCGAAGAGCCGAGCTCTCCTCTCTAACACATAGGTCAGCTTTTCGCCTAAGACCGCCGACTCACACACATGTCGGCTCTCCGACACGGGGCCTCCTCTCACTCACATAGGACCGCCGTTTCACCTAGGACCGCCGATCGCGACGCGCCGCAGGGCTTCTTTTATTTACACCGGGTCCAACCAAAATGTCCAATCAGAAGCGCCGCTGGCCGCCAGGGCAGATTCTCCAATGGGGGGGTCGCCGCGCCATGCGTCAGACCAACAGACACGAGACCGCCGGCTCGCTGTCACGTGCGCAGATGACTCAATGCACGTGGGCCAGAGACGCGCCGCGCGTGTTTACGCCGTTCGCGCCAGGCAGACTGCGGGCAGGCCTTGACCCAGATTGCCTTTTTCAGAGGCACGGCCGTTTGACGAGGACTCGCTGGCATAACAGTATCTACAGCCCCGTTGGTGATCCAAGTGCACGCTGGCAACGCGAAGGAAGAGCCAGGGTCCGGTTGAAGGCAGCGTTTATTGCACGACCGTCCGCTCGGGCCGCGTGCAACGAACTACCTGTTCCGTCTTCCAACCGCGCAGTTGAAAAACAATCATAAACAAAAACAGTGTATGCGCTCCCACTTTTCCCTGCTCTCAGCAAGGAGAAGAGGAATTCTCGGGACGCTCTCTTTCGGGCGCACCACCCGCGTTGGTCATTATCGCCGACGGATCGTAACCTAATCTCGCGCTTCTGCTCCTCGGTCGGGTCAGCCACATGGCCCGAACCACGGCACACGCCTGGCCGTCCAGAAATCGGCTGCGGTGGTTCGCATCCCCGACACAAACTCCAAAGCAATAATTCAGGGAAACTGCCACCGCCTTCAAGCCACCTCTACCGACAATATCCTGTGGCGTCGGCTCCTCGGATCCGCGGTGACCTTACAGTTCGAAAACGTATACTCAAAAGCTCATACACTCTGAGACTGACTCTGTTCATGTGACGTCACGAGGAAATAAACTCTCGACTGGTCCACATATATGAAGGACAGAAGTCGCGCATTGTCCGCCTCGCTGAATGAGTGGCTATATAGTGCTCGGCTGCTGACCCTATAAGGTCGCGGGTTCGCTCCCGGCCAAGGCGGTGACATTTGGATGAAGGCGAAGTGGTATAGGCCCGTGTACTGTGCGATATCAGTGCACGTTAAAGAACACCACATGCTCAAAATAACCAGACATATCTGCTACGGCGTCTCTCATAATCACACGGATTATTATTATTATTATTATTATTATTATTATTATTATTACTATTATTATCATTATTATTATTATTATTATTATTATTATTATTATTATTATTATTATTATTAATATTATTATTATTATTATTATTATTATTAGTTGTTGTTGTCAATCGTCTCTTAGCACGCTTTTTAATGCGGTCGTCCACCCTTTTTGCTTCGTCACGCATGAATACCATGCTTAGTCAACCAATTTCATTCCGTTAAGTAGTTTGCGACAGCGCAAGCGGAGGTAACAGTTCATGCATGCGTAGCGCAAAAGCACGAAATCCCTATAGGCTCAGTGCTTAGTGCTGATATCGTCCACTTGTTTCCCGAAGAATTAAGTGGCGAGGAGACAGCGCATGCAGGAATGTGAAGGCGAGGAAGAAATCTCTCCTGTCCTTGAACTAGCCCCCGTATTCTAGAACGTCCCTTCACTCAACGCTTCACGTTCACTTGAGAAAGCCTACGGGAGCGCCGTATCTATAGGCACGGCAATTCACTGTATATCAGCGATAATCTGCATGCTGCGATTCTTGAGTAGTGCAGCGTCATTTTGATCCGAGCTGTGGCGCAGTGCTCAACTCTGTCAAGTAAAGGGTGAAAGTCGAGTCGAGGATCGAGCGTTTGTGAATACGGGGGTAAGAGTGGCGTAGGCGCCGTTTTCGTGACATCCGCTGGTGTAAGCTATATAAACGACTGGCCACTGTCCATGATAATACACTTGGCGCGTCGTGCCTTCGTTCGAAATCGTCACTCTCTTGTAAGCGGAAGCTGTGGTATGACGTACCAGAACGGCCGCGTTTCTACATGTGCGCCAGGCGCGGTCGGTTTCAGGATCGGCCGTAAAATACCACTCAAATAGCGCGCAACTTCTGTCATTAAAAAAAAAAGAGCGCCTAGTACGTTTTCTATCTAATAAATGGCGCTCATATAAAAATAATTAAAAAACTAATGAAAGAGTTTGTGATCAGTCACTTCGATGTCACTTAGCTGTGGCAAATTATGTGCATCTCAACGTAACGTTCACGTGCGAAGACGACAGGAGTCTGACTGTGACAGCATTTTCATTAAAAGAAATAAAAACTGCATATTCTGAAAAAAGAAAAAAAATGGTCCTGTGTGCAAATTTGCTTGATGGCCGCACCCTTTAATTTTGAGGGGCACAGTGTTCTCGAATATTCTGTGCGCATATTCAAAAAAAACGAAAAAAAAACGCCACGAATGCTTGAATAGCTTGAGCAGGTGCTAACAGCGCTGGGCAGCCTCCATGCACACCGCGAGCGAGGTCGCACCGCAGTGGCAACGTCCTGCTTATCTCCGGCAGCAAGTTGGAACATACTACCGTTGTACCGGATGACCAAGGAACAATGTGTGCACGTATTATGTATACCCACTGTTGTTTCTAGAAGTCTTCTCCGCAGTGTTGTTGTGGAAAATTATTATTATTTTTTGGAACGTGGCACGAAAATGTAGCTGATCTGTAGTCGAGGCTCCTGCGAACATGTGAGCCAGATATTATTGCTCATAATAATATCCCAAACCCACGATATCATTTCGCCACAGTGGAAGGCTCTGGATATTTCGACCATCTGGTGTTCTGTAACGTGCACTGATATAGCACAGTGCACGGACCTCAGACATTTCGCCTCCATTGAAACGCGACCGCATCGGCCGGTATCGAACCCGCGACCTATACCACCACGGCGAACGCCACGGCAATGTTGTAGCGCAGCACGCGGCGGAGAGTTCGATGTTCGAAATTCAGCTACAAATAGCTCCGTCTTCTCTCGATGAACGGTGGCGTATGGACTGAACCGCAACTGTGTCATAAGCTCATGGACGCGTTGGTTGCCCGATGAATGGTTGCCGCGCCAGCCGCGGGGTGCCACTATGTCAACATTATGCTGACGACCACGGCGCTTGAAATAACGCTGGAAGTAAACCACGTGATCAAAAAATAGCAACAAGAAAGGTGAAAAGAGAGTGCTCAGTTATGTTACCCAATCTTGTACGGACGTAACTCTTGGACCCCTCCCCCGCTTCGAGCCCTCGTGAAGCTGCAGGGTTCTTAGGACCCTAATTAAGTTTTCGCCGCGCTCGCTAAGATGAAAGGAAAGTGTGAGAGCGTTTAATGCGCCAGATAATTTTCTTTCGTTAGTCAATTTATGGAGCAATAAACACCGACAGTTAAGTCATTCGATGATTACTTGAAAAAGCCTTTTAGGACCCCTTGACGGTGTCCGCATGTATAAAGCATTGGGGTTTCTTCTATATTATTCGATTATTATACACGTACTTCTAGTAGCATGCTACCCTAATATACGCCGTAACAGTATCACTAAAGCGTGAACTAGTCCTCAAGGCAACAGCACCTCACGGTCAGCAAAGCGCAGAAGCACGGACAAGCCTTCTGGTTGCGAACGAGCGCGCAACCAGTATATTTCGCGCTCTGAACTTTGAACGCGACTCAGTTGTACACTCCATGGTTGTACATAACAAGTATGAGCGTTATCTAGAGTTCGTTTACTTTTGACCTCCTCGATAACCACCTTTTCGTTGTCACGCGCATGCGTACTCAGTCTAGCGCCACACTAGCAGCATATACTTAGGTTGAGCTACGCACAGAGATTAAAAAAAAAATCACACCCGTCATAGTATACCTCGAAGTATTTTCTGTCGACATTCTAGAGATTACATTATTACGCTGTCAAAGGCTCACGCCAAGGAAACGACACATGTACAAAGATGAACTAACTCAACAGACAAGGCGATTTGTCAATTACCCGTTTATGTTAGTTCCTCGTCTATATGTCCGTGTCGTTTCCGAGCCGTAAGGACATTGACAGTATCACCAACTTGCCCAAGGAATCACTCGAGCGGATTCTTTGGGCAAGTTGCTGATAGAAGATCTTCTAAATGATTACACGTTTGGTTATTACATACATGGGTGCGTGTGTCGTTTAAGGGAATGTGCAGCTCACGATAAATGTATTTCACAGCTTGCATACGCTCTTCCAAACGATACGTCGAAGCCGTCGAGCTTTTCTACAGGCCGATATGTCCGGTTAAGGGGCCTCATACCTACACTATATATATAAACACTGCCTTGCTTTCACTGCTTAAAACGGGAAAGCAGCACATGCACGGGAATTCAGAGTTCGCAGTGGGTTACAATTACCTAAATGACATGGACACACAAGGCAGAAGAAAAACGTAGATTACAGTGAATTCAAGCACCATATGCGAATAAAGGCGCTTCGTTGAAATTGATGAGAGAGAGAGATGAAAGGAAAGGCAGGGAGGCTAATTAGACGCACATCCGGTTTACTACCCCGCACTGAGGGAATCCCTTAAGGGGTAAAGAGGGGAGCGACAGAACATTGGGAAGAAAGAAATGTTGAAATGGATGATGTCATTTTTAAAGGCGGCGCTCGTTCAGCTCGGAGTTGGTTTGATGTAGAACGAAAATAGTACAGGTGCTCGTCACCGTGCACGGTGAGCACAAAGTTACACGGCCCGAGCTTCGGTGAAGAAGCACGCAGACGCGATTTGCGAGGAGAAACCGCAGTGCCGTTTAACCATCTTATTTTTCTTCTATATTTTTTTCAAGGGTTTATGAGAGCTATGGTACTAACCCCGAAAAAGGTTTTCCAGCACCACCACTCAGACATGACGCTTAATGTTGAACAATTTGTCAAATGCAGGCGTCACATAGTATACGTGAACTTCTTGAGTGGAGTCGACCAATCAACCCTTGCACGCTGCCTGAAGGGCTCATTCGAGGCCCTCGCTATGCAACAATGAACGCTTCACCTTAATCACTCGCTACGAAAAAAAATCAGGCATAGTGCTCGAAATGGGGAATTACACTGAACGCAAGGAAAATGGTAGCCATAAATTTTACAAACAAGGAAAAGCCTCTTATTTTCTCATACAAATTAGGAAATTCGGAAAGCACCAAAAGTAACCATGTGAAATACTTGGGAGTAGCATTAACATCCAATCTCAGTTGGGAACCACATATAGCGACTATTTGTGCAAAAGTGCGAAGAAATCTGTCGTTTCTCAAGAGAAGACTAAGAAAAGCGCCTCGTGAGGTTAAACTAACCGCGTATGAGACACTAATTGGACCGGCACTAGAATATGCCGACACAATTTGGAGTCCTCATCATAAACTTGTCATCAAAAAATTTGAGCGAGTTCAAAATTTAGCCGTTCGTTACGTCTTTTCAAGTTATTTCCGGCATACCAGTGTTACAGCTCTGCGTAAAAAAGCCGAGCTGTGTTGTCTTGATCAACACAGAATAATTTCGAAACTTAAATTTGTGTATAATTTGTATAATGAGCATTATAAAATATCCGGAACAGAACGTCTCCTTCAACCCACCCCACCCCCCAGACACTCCTCAAGAACTAACCACAACAAGTCAATACGACTGCCTAAAAGTCACCATGACATTCATAAAAACTCTGCTTCTCCATCATCAATACCATACTGGAACAGTCTACCATCATATGCGGTGAACTGTGAAACGGTAGAATCTTTTGCTCAAGAAATCAGCAATAGTTTTCGTTCTAGTTAGTGTATTACATTTTGTAACATGCTCGCACGTGATATAAGCACTGTATCTTTGAAACTGTTGACAACCATCCAGTATGGAACTGATTTTTATTGTTTTTTAATGTGATTGTCACTTTCGGCAGAATTGTAATAACTTTCTGTATTACCACTCCTGCTTGGACCGAGAAGGTCTGCAGTATATTGAAATAAATAAAAAATAAAATAAGAAGCTCAGTTTCTTTGCACAACAGCCTGGAAATTATGGTGAAACTCATGGGAGACTACATTAAATTTTACGCATGTAAAATAAAGAATGGAAATTTCAAAAAAAAAGGAACCTCACTAAGTCGGCAATGAACCAACGCTTTCGCATATGTTTTAGCAACGTCGCGTTTTTTTTTCTATATTGAATTTCACGGAGTTCTAGTTTGGTTTTTGATGGTGAACAAAACAGTTTACGCTTTACGATTGTGTGCAAGACGGCATGCTGATATATACATATCTATATTTATATATTAGTCGACAACCTCTAAAACGAAGTTCCCTGTATAACGAAGGGTTCCTTACACGCAGGTTACGTACACTGCGAGCCCTGCTGCCTTCATCTTTTACAATGAGGTCACTTGCATATAAACGTATTTTGAGGGCGATTAACACCATCATGAAGGTATTGTCCTTTACTTCTGTTTTCTCAACGTGGCCTATTTGGGCATTCGACTTATTGATTTCTAAAGTAAGACCCGTAATTCATGCTCGTAGGACTTGGGGATCCTCTCTGCCCTAATCATCTATTTCTCGCCGCCTGAGGTATACAACGCAACCTTCTGTGTGTTACGAGCAAATTAAGATTCGACGGATGTTTCAGCGTGCCCTCGGCTCCTTATCCTCTCGACAGCTGCTTGCAAAACTGACGTTCACCGTTGTGGTAGTTCTATTCTTTGCCATCGCTTCCTTCATGGAATGGCCGGTGTGCTAGACAATGCAACCTTTTCACATTGATCTCTTATCAGCCCATTCCACGGCACGAATTAGAGGTGCCACGTGCTCGGTAGGGACGTGTCAAGGATCATTGCGCAAGTAGGTATCTACACATCGCCAAGTTTCTAAGGTGCCTGCCAGTAGCTTGTTGACCGTTCAACACAGCTTTAAAAGCATCAGTCGTGTTGCTCCTTCAGCAAGTGACAACGAAAACCACGTAGCTGTCTCCGAACAGTTCCGCTCTGCTTATCGTGAATAACGCTCGGCAAACGTCAAAGCCGACGACACCGCTGAGCGTTGTTTGATTGAGCCGATATCTCATCGCTCTCCAAAAAAAAAGCCTAATCTCCAACATACTTTTAACCTTCCGTCAGGTTACGGGGCGAGAATTGATTTGTCATAAAAACTAAGATAACGTGAATGAGGAAGGTTCAGCAAGTGTTCGTTGCATGAACTTAACGTCAGTAGGCCTACTGAATCGTGAACGTGCAGGACTTGGCGAGCAGAGCTGCGAGTTCAAAACTGTACCGCCGCCATGTTCTAGTCAATCGTGTGGCGCTTGATGTAGATATTGTGATACGGCCAAAACTCCGGGAAAGATACTTCCGAGGCTATTCATCACGTGGCGTACACTTACAAACATGCAACTCTAGCCCGTTGCAGAGATTAGGCGGGCCCTGACGTGTGCCAAGCGCGTGCACCACCGCCACTCACCTGCTCAACGGTCGAGTTGGCCGAGGCAGTAGCGACAGGTACCGCACAGCACAGGACGACCGCTAGAAAACATATCTCCTTGCGAGTCACTCCAGCAGCCATCGTGGTTCGGGAGTAACGTCTATGACAGCTTCTCTGGCGTACCTCTGCAGGGCTAGGAACAAGGGTTCGACGCGCTTAACAACCGTCGCGGCTCTGCGCTTGTCATCCGCCCATCGGCGACTGCCAAGTCCGCCAAAGGATACACGTTATCGCACGGCTCTTATCAGCGCGCCCGAGTTGTGTCTCTAGGGGGGATGCGCGAGGCGTGTTTTGGAGTGGATTCAGGTTGCCCGCACACCTTGTACAATAAGCGAAGCCGCCGCGACAGTGACGTTCGGCGTGTTTATCTTGGGCTTGCAACCGACGGCGCATCGCTGCCATCGACGCTCTGGGATTGGCGGGATATGTTTGAAAAGACGCTTCGTGCCCGCATCGAGCGAGAGGAGTTTGTGCTGGGGGTATTGCGTTACGAACGAAGAGCGAAGTGCGGCAAGCGAGCGATTCGCCAGAGAACGCGCTTCTGGGCGCCAGATGGTGCGAGCTCCAAGCGGAAACGATGGGCGATTGTTTAATTGGACACCACAAGTTTTGCTATCTTCGCAGTCTGTTTTCCACGCTGAACTTATACAAGCATGTTTGCGGACTTGTAAAGCTTTTCGCAGAGTTACTAATCAAACTCCTTCACAAGGACGCCATTATCAGCTACGGCTATAGCCTATAAGGTCATAAAGACAACGGTCGGCATGCAAAAAGAAAGAAAAAAAAAGCTCGACAACGAAACGACCACCGTCTGATTAGAGTGACGAATGCGGACACTGACGCCCGGCCCTGTCTTCGACGACTTCCGTTGTCGAGTTAAGCACATGCATTGTTTGCCCTCGTGTTTTAAAAGAACGTGACCGCGCCTTAACGTTCTCATGCGTTGCAGCCCTTCCTATGATAAGTTTAGTGCTGAAATGACAGGCACATTTCCGTACACCACGACTCTCCGTATCACTTGCGGACTTTTATACTACAATCCGAGA
Source organism: Rhipicephalus annulatus (assembly GCA_013436015.1). Lineage (NCBI taxonomy): Eukaryota > Metazoa > Arthropoda > Arachnida > Ixodida > Ixodidae > Rhipicephalus > Rhipicephalus annulatus. The sequence continues at coordinate 143,622 of WOVY01010215.1, read as the reverse complement.
AGCAGCAATTTTCGCGCATTTCTGCAGTGCAAACAAAAAATGGCAGTCACTAAAGCAACCAGCAAGCCTATATACGACGTTTTATTATACACAACGAGCCTAGAACTTACGAAAGGCTGAAGCGGTTATTTCTGCGAGCGCAGATGCAGGAAAGCGGCGAGAATTCGCAGTGAGGAATCGCACGTGTCGTCGAAGCATAATTATATTGGTCCCAGGAAACAATCCTTTCTCTCTTTCTTTTTAAGGGCCGAGCAGTCCAGAGAGCACGATGCAGACTCGGTAAATGCGGCATGCTTGCCAGCAATACCCGGGACGCGATTTGTCGCGTCTTCTCAGATGTCCTGTACGTTGATGACTCTTACTTCGCGCTTGAAGCACGTCACGCGGATTCTGTAAGGTCGCTGACGATGACCACTTGCTTCCCGATATTTTTTCCGTTCATCATGTCGATGAAAGCTTGCGGCGCGTTTTCGATGCCCCTCTCGACGGTCTGCCGCGCGATGAGCTTTCCTTCGTTGAGCCAGGCTTTCAGATGGGCGAGGGCATCGTCAAACTTGTCCTGGTACTGGAGCACCAGGAACCGGTCGCGGTTGATGCGCCTCTCCTGGACGATCTTCTGCACGTCCTCGGACAGTGGCGGCGGGTATTGCACGTCCTTGTTGTACACGGATATTTGGCCGCACAACACGATGTTCGAGTCCGGAGTCATGTGCCGGATGACGGCGTCGCTGATGGGGCCACCGACGTTGTCGAAGTACACCTGCGAGTGCGAAAGAACCTCCTGGTAAGCGACACCGGAATAATGCACGTGTATGGAGTACGAATCGCGTTTAATCGCCGTCATCGCTTGCGGTAAGAGTATTGGGTGATGATTGAAACGCCTAGATGCGTTCCCCTCCGCAGCTTTAGGGGAGGTTTTGGGGGAGGGGGACGCAATCAGGCAGAATGCAAGTTCTCTCTAGGCAACGTTGACGCCTATGCATACGGTAAACACGCAGCCTTCAATGTTGGCACACCAGATGACAACGCTTTTGCATGTCTGCAGTAAAGGAAGATAGATATTGCAAACATGCAATCTTTTTCAGAAGCTTGGACGCGACTGAAAGCCTTCACAGAAGCAAACGAAAAAAAAAAAGGTGGGGGTGGTGAGACGCTGCAAAGCGTCTTTTCGACTAACGTTGTTTCCGACTGCCTTCTCAGTGTAGCACTGGTGTGTGTGTGGCATCGGACACCTGGATGTAATAAATGAAAGAGTAACGATTGGTACACGGAAACTGAAGTTATTTCGAAAGATGACGAGAAAAAAAGAAAGCGTTTAAACTTTGGAAATTCACACTGTCACTAAGGTCAGCGGTCGCAATCACCGCGTGCCTCTGATATATAAACCCACGTCTGTGCCATTCTCTTAGATAACTTGAACACCCTATTATATCACGTTAGGAGTCACGACATCGCCGTTCAGCCAAGCCTGATGTTTCAGGGTGTAGCAATAGCCGTTTAATTATTAATATACGTGTTATTTAAATTATCCCCCCAAAAATATCTGCGGTTCTTGCGGAAACCGGCTAGCGACATAGTTTTTCACATGTGCAGGGCAGGAACACCACGTTCTTGTGGGCGCAGTTGCTCCCCCCTCCCCCACCCCCCTATGTTGCAGGCGCAGAGCCGAGTTGGAAGTATTTTAAAATGAATTCTATTTTACCTCACGATTATTACACTTCAACTGAAAACTTGAAATAACGTTCCCCATGATTTCCTTGCATTCTACGCCTGTAAGTAGTTAGAATGAACTGCTGTAAAATATCAAGAGAGCCGACCCCCTCCCCCCCCCCTACAAACACACACCACGGTGAAAGATAACCCAAGGGGGAGAGCAGGCTTGTTCGGTCACATATCAAAATTCAAAACGACGGAGGTGAGCTGCACGTGCTTCCAATGAAATGCTTTATTGAATACCATTTTGCAACTCCACGGTATTTTTCAATTTCGCTAGCGTATATTGCATGTACACATACAAAAGCACGTACGAACATACATAAACTATGGTAAAACCCTCCTCCGCCCATCCTTCAATAAAAAAACAAATTATAAATAGGCATGGATTCACTGTCGTTGTTCGCACTTATTTGACGAATGAAAATGGTGATTGAAACACAGAAAGTGACAGAAGGGCATGGGGCGCTTGCTCAGTCATCGGCGCATGCTAGAAATCTCCCGAAAGAGGGAGGGGGCGCTTGCTAGGGATTTTATTGTATTTTTTTAAGTATTTCTTGTTACTCAGCTTGTTTACGAGAACGAAAACTCTGTTACAACATTTACTCATCATTCGCAGGAACGTAGATAAAGAAGCACATGGTAAATAAAGAAGCGTCAAACAATGAACACATACTAATGCCGGCAGAATCAAGTATCAGCAAAAGCCTTTAAGAGAGTAGAAGCTTGGGTCAGTTGGCGATGCGTAGTCAGTAGAGTGAAGCAGACACACAAACGTGAGACATCGCCCTCGTCGAGCCCGTCTCACACTTTACCACGGCAAAGCCTCTCGGGAGATGGCTCAGGATTTATGCGAAGCCCAACAGTCAGCGGTGGAATGAAAGGTGTAGCCACGGGAGGTCCGAGGTACTGTATACCTTCTTCGTGTCCCGCACGCGACTTCGTGTTTCAGGTTTGGTGCACTGCTATGCGTTATTGCTTTGTTCATGAGCACGTTAGTCCACAATTCTTTTTTTTTTTTTGCACGAGAGGACAACATTATTTTGGCAGTGCTGTAGAAGCTGCAGAACCGAAACGCACGCCTGCTGGCGCACCATGAAATAGTACCTAGATTTATTGATCATTTTCTCATTTTTCTTGCTCAAATAAATACTGTTTTATCTACTATTACAGGAAGTCGTAGGTCAGTTGGTCCGTGCGCGGCAGCAAACTCGCCGTCAAGTTCACGGAAAACAATATGCTCGAAACGTGACCCTGAAGCGTATACTAAACAATCGAAATGTCAAATGTCTCTCTCATCTACACCCCCCCCCCCCACACACACACGCACACGAGTGTGTGTTCGTTCCACTGCCAAGATGAGCTGTACTGGATGTGGTACTATCAGCCTCAAATGAAACCAGAACAACGGCAAGCCTTCGCGATGGTATAGTGCGTGCCATCCGCTTATCACCATGGACAGCCGCGCATATATGCGCCGTGCTGCAGAACAGTATGCGCGTGCCGGCACTTTGTGGTAAGTAGACGGCACGCACTATACCATCGCGAAGGCCTGCCGCTGTTCTGGTTTCATTTGAGGCTGATAGTACATACACACGTCTGCACACACAATTGCAAGCGTATGAAAGTCGCATCCCTCCACTCCGGAATTAAAACCTGGATATGCAGTGTGACGCAGGGACAAAACTGACACGATTACTGTGCGATACTTTCTAGCGGGTGATAATTATACACGCGGTATATATTTACAGCTTATCGGGACGAGAAGAGAAAGTTCGTGACTTTCGGTGGCTCAATGTTGCGCCGATACTGCTGTTTCGTGTTACCATGTCATCAACCCCTTTAATTGAAAGTTCTGTGAAAAGCAGCACTGCTCACCTGTACGCCACCGGGGCACGTTTCAGTCAGCCTCTTGTCCACGTCCTGAGTCTTGTAATTAATGGCCGCGTCGAACTTGAGCGTGTTGGTCAAGAAGTCGCACTTCTCGTCCGAGCCGCATATGCCGACCACTCTCTTGCAGCCTTCTAGCTTGGCAATCTGGCCCGCTAGAGAACCGCAGGCGCCAGCAGCAGCGGACACAACGCAAGTCTGGTTGGCGGACGGTTTGACTCCACCCTTCTCGCGCAGTCCCAGCAGAGCCGTGAGTCCCGTCAGACCGAGGCACGTCAGTACGACAGAGACATCGCCGCCGACTTCTTTGACGTCCAATTTTTGCAGCGAATCGGCGGTCGTCTTGAAGTACAGCTGCCAGGGCCACGACATGGCTCTGCAGACAATGTCACCTTTCTCGAGAAGGGGGCTGTGCGATCGCTCGACGACGCCGACTCCACCCAGTCCTTCGACGCAGCGACCGATAAGCCACGGCGTCAGGTAGTGGACGCCCGTGTTTTCGTTCATGCGGCATCGTAAGGCCGGATCGATGGACAGGAACACGCTGCGAACCAGAACCTCTCCGTCAGCGAAGTCCTGCGGTGTACCGCACTGCTCCGTAGCGAAGTTGCTCAGCTGAGGCTCGCCATCGACGCCAGGACGAGACTTGAGCACAACGCGTTTGTTAATCGGACCGGAGAACGAAGAAGGGCTCTCATTAGTCGTAGAAGTTGCACATTCGCAACGAGATTCCATCTCTAAACCGCGGCCAAAATTCGAGTACCTAGAAAAAACGTTTGAACCACTACATAGAGAACGGTGACCTGGGCGCTGCCATTTTTATGAAGCGATCTTTCAAAACAACTAACACAAAGCCAATTTTGTTATAATTTCCACTAATTTAATTATAGTTGCTATTTAAAATAACTTTATTGTTAAAAAATGTGTTTTATTGAAGCTGGAAATTTTATAAGATTACTTTTTATACTAACGATTGTTTCCAACCATGCCTCCAACACTATCCAATCCAATCCTCAGCCCTTTAGCTTGTTTGGTTCTTCGCAATCACGCGTGCAGGACCGCCGAAGCGTGGTGTTTTCTCCACTTTTCACGTATTGTAGATCATAATGCATTTTACAGGCTGTGCTAACCAGAGAGCTGACTAAACGCAGTTTTATAAACAGTAGTAGGTGCGCGGCAAAACGTGCTAACCTCAATCAACATGGGAAAACTAAACCTTACTTTGCTTCGATATATGTCGTCTGACGACTTCAGAGTCTTGACTGCGGTAAGAATTTCTTTAGGCATCTTTTTTGTCGTGTCTGTATCTAAATAAATCCGCAGTACGTGTGCGGGAACAGGTTAAAAAAATTGGCTTGGACGTAAGACAAACCTCGGTTAGCTTCGTGCATGTTGCACTGCATGAATGTTCCGCCAGACTCAAAGTTTACTTACAGGTTGAAATGGGCATGAAGAACCACGAACTTGTGCCTGGAGCACTTGTGGCCACGATTGCCAACCTGAAACACGGAGGATGCCACAAGCACCTCCGAGAGCTGTGCAAACAGAAACTGCTGTCTTACGAACGTGGCAAGAGATGTAAGCAATGCATTCATCGCTAAAGCAGTTGCCCGCAGTTAAGAGTGCCTCCTTGCTCAGTTTGTGGGGAACTGTTAATCGAAGTTGTTTATTCCTCCTGCCAGACGATGGTTACCGGCTGACGAACATGGGCTACGATTATCTTGCTCTGAAGACTCTCTGTTCGCAAGGATTGGTGCACTCCGTCGGAAACCAAATTGGTGTTGGAAAAGAATCTGGTATGTCTTTCTTTCTTGTTACGGTAAATTCTGGCCAATTTCATGCGCTCGAATGCCGCACTAAGTATCCGAGACAGGACATCTGCCACACGTACAAGTGTGTCCGTTAAGACAAACAAAAAGATTTACCTTTTTGGTCACTGTCTGTCGAAGCCAATGCATCGAAATTCTGGTCAAACAGGAAGTCACTTCAGAACAGTGCTACAAAAAATTATTTCACGCAGCAGTGGCTTAGGGTGGCATACGCAGTAATCAATGTAATTTTTACTCGCTCCTTCTTAATAATATGTTGAACGCAGACGTAATGACACAGCACTGTCGATTTTGCCACTCCATCACAATGTTATTGACTTAGTGCTAGTAAATACAATTTGTATGCGACCAAAGTCGTGTGGTGTTATGGTGTGTTTGTTTATATATTCGTTTAGATATATACGTGGCAGCAAATGAAGAAGGAAGGGACCTGGTGCTCAAGATAAGCCGGCAAGTCATTTTAATCATCATTTTATACATTGCACCTATGTGAGCTGATGTTCAGCAGATATCCGAACTTAACAAAATGTTTGTTTTAGCAGAAAGCTAAAGCTTTTCAGAGAATATGCAAGCTTGCCAGGAAACTATATTTAGGCCTGAAATATAAAATTAGCTCCAGTGAAGATTCCAACCTTGTAAAAATACAGGCAAAATCATAGATGATGCCATACTGAAAGTTTGGTGCAGTTGGCCGTCGTGTATTCATGTATTCGGCCGTAATGGGACGATAAAGTGAAACAATGAATAGGTTTAGATTGATAAATTATGCTCGGAAAATTTTCACAACATTAATTTCACAGTAATTACTTTATTAATAGAGGACAAAATCAATGCCAACATTTCATTCTTAAATTTTGCTTCAATGTCTCTAGGCCTGACGTCACCTATTTTGTAGTGTATTTTTCGTATATCTGTGACATTGGCCCAACAAAATTTCCTGAATCTTAAAATGTCAAGTCTCTGGCCCCTTTGGAAGGCAATGTACTTCATTTTCAATGGTTAGGAACTATGTAGACCATAGTAACGTCGTCAAAATCGATAACATCATGGTTATTGGTGTGCGAGTTTTAAGGTGGCGTAGCCCCCTCATTTTTTTTCTTGCTCGTTTTCTCACTGACCAAGCGAGTTTTGCCGCAAGCATAGCGGTTTGGTCGTGCTAGTAGGTATTTGCAGACTTTGTTTCGCCTATTCTTTGCGTTTTTCTTCATAAATTCACCTTACCATTGTGTGCAGGTTGGGCCGAGTATGCTTCCGAAAGCTTAAAGAAAAGCGAGATTACCACAAGCATCGCAACAAGGCCTCTTGGATCTACCTGTCGAGACTAGCTGCTGTGAAGGAGTATGCATTCATGAAGGTTTGTGGATATCTTTCATTTCTTGTTAGCCCTTGGTCATCCATTTCATACTTGACCCATTCTTGTCTAGTCTGTGTCGTTTTCACGCTCACTTAGCTACAAAAGTAGCTTTTTATGAAACGAACACATATATAGATAGAAACAACTATATACATTTGGTTGTACTGACCTTTCAGGCCCTTCATGACAGAGGGTTTCCAGTACCTGAGCCAGTGGGCTTCAATCGTCACTGCATCCTTATGGAACTCATCAATGGACACCCATTGTAAGTGTTTTATATTCAAATTTAGTTAAATGGGCACTGAATTCAGATGCAGTAAGCTCAAAAGAAAGAATACATTTCCAAAAATATGTCAATGACATGCGACTACTATGTTGTACCAACAAATCAATGCAGGCCCAGTCACACACAGGGCCATCCAGATGTTAGCTGCGGGATTGAAATTATTCCGGTGCTTATCAATTTTTTTTTTTCAGATCAGATAGCCTAGTGTCAAGAATACGTGCTCACAAGCATATGTTGTTGTAAATAGCAGCAGCATGCCCACTGCCTTATCAAGCAGACGTGTGAATAAAGGAACCACACGGCCAGTTTTCGCAGTCTGGCTTGCAACAAGCTGCTGGTGGAATTTATTGCACAGCCTGCACGTTTCTATTATGGACTGATATGTGCTGATTGAAACTCAGGCGTGAGTAATGGAGGTTCCTTAGATTGATTGCACCATCACTGTCCAAGGGGCTTGGTGAACACGGTACGAGGCAAAATTCATCAGTGGCTTGCTGCAATCTGAGGAGAGGCCTGCGGAACCCACTTTGAGAAACCATGCTCTAGCTCCACGAGAATATGTCCACATAAGTTTAAACTATGGGGGAAGGCAATGAATATTGCGCACCTACTCCCCCCATGGCTTGATAAGGTGCTGGCTGGGATTTGTTATTTACGCAAGTGCTTGGCTCGGGTCCGCACCCAACGACATTAGACTGTTGGCCATCGTATTTGACAGCTATATCACAGGGTCCCATTTATTCCTGCTTTTTTTTTTATTTCAGGCATTTTGAGATTTAGTTCTTAGGCTTATGTCAACTAAAACATTCAGTGGAAAATGCCCCTCAAATGCGTATATATAGGTATAAAATATGTTTCTTGGCTGAACAACCAAAGTCCCCTCTACAGCTACGATCAGTTAAAGGAAGTCTTGAATCACACAGGGACACCTGTTTGTTCCAAGAAAACCAAAATGCTGAGAACCAAAACCATTCCCGATACAGTCAGTCAATGAATAATTTCACAGAGTGTCTCACCAAGAAAAAAGAGTGTAGTTTCTTGGGATATCTATGAATGGGTGCTCGTTCAACCTGCCCATAGTGGTGGTCTAGTGGCTAAGGTATTCGGCCGCTGACCCGCAGGTCGCGGGATCGAATCCCAGCTGTGGCGGCTGCATTTCCGATGGAGGTGGAAATGCTGTAGGCCCGTGTGCTCAGATTTGGGTGCATGGGTGCACGTTAAGGCCCCCCGGGTAGTGAAAATTTCCAGAGCCCTCCACTATGGCATCTCTCATAATCATATGGTGGGTTTGGGACGTTAAGCATCACAAATCAATCATCAACCTGCCCATAGTGGGCAAAGAAATGAAGATGGTACTTATTTTTGGTTGGTCAGTAAACTGTCTTACTACCAGTTCCGTTGTCGAACAGCAACAGTATTACTCATCCTTTAATGAACTTTTGGCGGAAAACAAAGGGACTCTGACTTGAAGCAAAAACCTGTTGGTAAGGGAGCGGTTGTGTTACTCCAGACGCATTATTTGAAGGTCGCAGGTTCGGTCCCTGCCTGCGGCAAGTTATCTTTTTGTCCATTTTTCTTTCTTCACGTTTACATTACAGTTACTTTTTATACCATCCCTTATACTTTTCTTGGCATGATTGTCTGTTAGGTCTCACTAATATTGTGTCCAACAAAGAAAAGTGAGCCCTTAAGGAGAGATGCGGGTCGAAAAACCGAGATTTTTTTCGAAAAAGTCGAATTTGTGTTTTCTTGCGTTTTGTATTTCTCCAAGCCTTCTCTTTAATATTTAAAAAAATCAAAGCTGAGAATCAGCTAGAAGTTATCAAAAAGTACAATTAAAGAACTCGCGGTGGCTCGTGAAAGTGCGAACTTACCCGATTTTCACGCACGCGGCACTTCGCTCTACGGCATCGCCGGCTCTTGAAATTTCGCGGGCATGTAGGCCTAACCCTCTTCTCTCAGAGCCCGCTTCGGCAAAGCGGCATTCACGCTAAAAATACAACAAAAAAATCGTTTTCCCACAGCATTCTAGTGTGGCGACTGGGCCTTTGAAGTCACGTGGTATGATCGGAGCCCTGCCATTGGTTGCGAGCATTCCGCCGCACTGCCGGATGCGAGCGCTTTCTTCATTCTCCTGCTTTCGCCGAGACATCGACGAACACAATCGCCGGAGTTATTATTTCCGTGCCATGGATGCCGGCGAGAAATGCTACTTTCGTTCACGGAAGTTCGTTACGCGGCACCAGTACGAGGGAAGGCACCACAAACGCAAACAGTGAGCGCCGGCGAGAGGTCCGTCTGCTTCTAGGCCTAGCCGCGGCAGCAGCGACGCACCCGATTTGGATTGTTCGAGCTTTATTCCTACCGTCGATGACTTCATCGGCGCTTCAGAGTGAAAGGTAAAGATGTTCGACGACTAAAGCAAGTGTCAGATGAACGCGGAAGCACCTTTATTTGTGAGACCGATGCGATGCAGAACCTCGTCAGTGGCGTAGTATGCTCCAACTGCGGGTGGTGCGAGCTGTCTATTTGAGTAATGGCAAGTAGACGATAAGGACTGGCATCGCTTTCGGAACTTTAGCGCCGAAATGACGCATGTGCTGCAACTGTTGTTTCGTCCACGTATGCGTCAAGCCGCGTGTATCAGTCATGCAGTGGAAGCGAGGAGACGTCCGCCAGCAGCAGTGCACGGGACAGCTTCGCTGTGAGCGTGAAATCGGTGGTCGCACCGCGTGCGATCGGCATCGGACATGAGCAGCTTGTGCAGGTTTTGTGCAATCATTGGTGTTAAAAAACCGGTGCGTCACAAGAACTGCCATTAGCAAAAAAAAAAGTGCATACCGCCGCCGAAACCTCGAATGAGCCCAAGAGCAACGGCCCGTCGCCGCAGTACCGAAAAAAAAAAATGCTCGCCGGGAGGAGACAACTTGCAGAGGCTGTAAGGGTCCAATATATAGTGCTGGGTTATTCTGAAACTGTCAACTTTTTCAAGATAGCTTTGCTGACATTCTCTGTGAATTTCAATCAGATTGGTTGAAGAGTATATTATTAAACATGTTTTTGAACTTTCAAACTGCTTTTTCTCAGTTCCTTATTTTTTGGCGTTTTTAGAGCTTGTGCACTATAATTTGTACGCTTTACGTAGTCGGATTGCAATGAAACTTGGCGTAGTTAAAGTTTAACATGTCCTGAATTCAAATAAACAACTTTCAAAGGTCTCCAAAGCATATTCAGCTGGATTATTTCAGAAGCTTGTTCTTTGAGTATGGTAAAACTCAAATTCAGCATTAGAATTTTTTTCTAGGCCTGCGCACAAATGTTACACAATGTTTTTTTGCTTTATTGAATTCTGCAATTTATTAGGAGCAACATTGGCTATTTTTTAGAGCTTCCTTGTGCTTACTATTGTTGCTGAAGCTTGCACAAGAATGCATTGTTTTTACAAATGCATGGTCTGCAAAAAATTAACTAAGTGAGCAATGAAAAAAATAAAAGCAGATTTGAAAAGAGGATCTCCAACTCTATAACTGGTGAAAGTTTCATTGAGCTGTCACAAATATCTGAAGAAAAAGTTTTTCGAGGAGCATCTCCCCTTAAATGTACACTTTTTTCCTTCCTATGTGCTATGTTTCATAAGCGAAACAAGTGGCTCCCCAGGGGATAAAAATTAATCTGGAGTCTCCCACTAGAGTGCTTCACAGTGACATTGTGGTACCGGCATTTTAGAGAGTACAGTCATGTTAAAATTACCAAATTGAAAGTTAGACTCTCCGAAAGTTTTATATGTCGTATTCCCTTTTCTACTGCCTGGCTGCTTATCAATCACCTGTCGACCTTCTTTTTTTCCTTGCATCACCGGCTGGTACGACTTTGGCATCGACGGAGAAGAATAGCGCTGACTTGTCGCACAGGTGGTCGTAAGACTGGGCCTTTAAACTACTTCTGAATAAAAGTTGCGTAGTAATTTCGCACTTACACACAGATGCAGGCACAGAGAGAGAGACAAAAAAAAAAAAAAGCATGGCCCCCCTCACTTGAGAAACTGAAAAATTTATAATCTATGAACATTCTCGCATCATACATAAACTCGTATGATATTATCTGGATCTGAAGTAGAATATTGACCTTGAAATAACAGTAGAGCACCTGAACTGTGAAAAAATTGAATGCACTCATGATGGCTTAGCAATAAAAAAACAGGTGATGATACTTACAGTAAAAAAGGCTAAAACAGTAAAACATTATCTTCATAGAATGGAATGAAACCCTATTCACTCATTAGCCGTCACCATCACTCTTGGGTAGCTTTGCATAACTATGAAAGACAGAAATATGTTGACTTCCAAATGGTTGCATCGTGTTTGCTATCCTGTGTTTATCAAGCGACTCCTCAACAATACAACGGATTGGTGGCCATCGTAGAACTACCCACTTCTTTTATTTGTTCTGTGATTTGTGCATTCTCCAGAATGGTAGAAATACCTATGTCACATTAATTGCTGCTCCAAGCTGTGCAAGTGAAATGAATTATCATTGGAAATAGGGCTGTGTAGTCAGACTGAAAAGGGCAAATCATTGTGTGATGTAAACTATTCATTGGTTGTTGGCATCTTGGGATGGTAGTCGTTCTAATGCTGGCTCTCACTGGCCAAGTTTAAATGGCTAAGTTTAGATGCGAAGCAGCTCTTTGACTAGCCTGTGTAACACTGTCCCTCCATAAACCCTCAATGCGCTTGCTCACGTCTCGGATCTCGTGCCGGCCCAGGAAGACACCCGCAAAACTGTTGCTCCCCTCCCTCTCTCACCTCGCAAAGCCAACGCAGGCAGCGTCTGCTAGTAAAAAAACTGACTGCTCATACTGCACAACCGTTCACTGGTCACCCCGTATTTGTAAGCATTGAATTGCACGTTCGCAATTCAGTCAAGGTCGTCTTTACTCGGCCTTCACTTCATGAGCGCCAGCGTTAGTGTCCTCTCCTTCGCATCTACTCCTGGTTCTCTTTATCAACAGATGGTCCGAGTTCTTTTTTGGGGGGAAACTAAATTTTGGGATTCAAGTAGCAAAAGCATGATGCTGTAGTATATGGGCATTAGTTGGAACGTTTTGGTGGTGATGAAGGTAATGCAAGTCTTGCCTATTGATATGTGACACCTGTTGCTACAAACGGGAAGGTAGCCTAGCCCGTCTAGATGTATTGTTACTGACAATATTGAAGTTGATTTTAATTGTACCAAACAGGAAGCGATCCCTAACTGATCTTGATGCATTGGTATCATACTATTAACCATGATTTTAATTGTACATTAAGCTTACTGTGTATTAGATTGACATTCAGAAATTATTTGTGTCTTATCGTTCAGTCATGCTTGATAATTATATCTCGATTTGCTAGTTAAAACTCTGTTATTAAATTTTTTCAAATTCTTCTTGAATGTACAGGATTACTGTGAGTGAGTTTTAATTACTTGAGTATTCGGATGCTTGCAGCTACTTGCTTGCTGTTTATTTCGTCCACTGCTAACCAGCTTGGCTAGAAACACTATACTTTTTCTGCAACTGCACATGATCAGTTGCCTGATTTAGAGTTTGAAGCGAAAAATAAAAACAGTCTTTTAGTAGTTCTTGTGGTTCTTGTGCTCTTGAGTTGAGAGAGGCACAGAAATGATATGAAAACAAAGTGTGGTACTTCTGCCCCCAACCACCTGTATACCATCTGCACCACTCAACATGCCTAGTGTTTTAGTACACTGTGTGGTTTTATAGCTTATGTGATGCACAATTACCTCCTCTGATACATAGGTGAAAAGTATACGGACTTGTTATAATTTGGGGTGACATGTTTATGCGAATTAACTTTATTTGAATAATGTGAACTGTCAACCTCTCTATCTTAGGTGCCATGTTCATGACTTGGAAGATCCAGCACAGCTGTTTGACCAGCTCATGGACCTGCTTGTTAAGTTGGGCAACTGTGGCCTTATACATGGAGACTTCAATGAGTTCAACTTGATGCTGAACAGCGAGGACAAGCCTACGCTGATCGATTTTCCCCAGATGATGTCCACGTCCCATCCCAATGCAGAGTGGTACGGTTAAAAGTAGACACTGCATTTTCATTTTTTTTTTCATTTCATTTATTTTCTCTCAATGCACAAGGCGTTACAGAGAGGAGTGGTGGAAAAACAAGTAACAATCTGCACAAACAAATGGAGCATGTTTGAAAAGGGTATGCGTTTACGGTACTCTTGAAGTTGGCTGGGTCAGTGATGGATGCGATGGAAGCGGGAAGGTGATTCCAGTCCGTGGTTGTTTTGGGCACGAATGAATTAAAATGGAGGTTTGTACGGCTGCTTGTAATTCCAACTTTTAAGTGGTGATCACTGCGGGATGAAATGTAGGATGGCGGTAAAAAAAGTGAGTTACTCAGTGAGTGCATGGTATGGTACAACTTGTGGAAGAGGCACAAGCGCGAGATTTTGCGGCGAAATGATAGGCTAGGTAGATTTAAAGTTGACTTCATATGGGTTACGCTTGCTGTACGAGAATAGTTCGACAAAATGAAACCAGCGGCGCGATTTTGAATTGCTTCGATGCTACTGATATGGATGTTTACGTGGGGATCCCATACAGATGATGAATATTCTAGCTTTGGTCGGACTAATGTTTTATAGAGCAGAAGTTTCAGTTGCATCGGGGCAAGGGAGAAGTTATGGCGTAAATAACCAAGTGTGCGGTTAGCATTGTTTTTAATAAGGTCAATGTGAGACTGCCAGGAAAGGTTGTCAGAAATTGTAACGCCAAGGTACTTGTAAGAGCCAACTTTAGTAAGGGGAGAATTATTAAGTACGTAGTTAGTGGAAATATTACATGTTCGACGTGAAACTCTCATTACCTTGCATTTAGTAACATTAAGGTTCATTAGCCAAGTATCGCACCAAGATGAAACATTGTCTAAGTCACACTGAAGGGCAAGGTGGTCAGAAGGGGTTTTAATTTCGCGGTAAATAACACAATCATCGGCGAAAAGTTTAATAGAAGAAGAGATGTTATGTGGCAAATTGTTAATGTAAATCAGGAAGAGTAGTGGGCCAAGAACGGATCCTTGGGGGACGCCAGAGGTTACGGGTGAGAGGGGGGAGTTGGATTCATTCGCAGTTACAAATTGGGAGCGGTCTATTAGAAAGCATTCAATCCATTTTAATATGTTAGCATCAAGATTGAGTTTGCTTAGTTTTAGCAGTAGCAGTTTATGGCATACAGTGTCAAAAGCTTTAGCAAAGTCGAGAAAAATACAGTCAACAAGGGAAGAAGCGTCAATTGCAAGAAAAAGGTCATTAGTAAAGCAGAGAAGTTGGGTCTCACACGAGTACTGTTTCCGGAATCCATGCTGGTGATCACTAAGGAACGAGCTGTTTTCTAAAAAAGTGATTATGTGGGAGTAGATGACGTGTTTCATGAGCTTACACGGTATACTTCTTGACGATATGGGCCTGTAATTGCGGGGGTTATGAACGTCACCTCATTTGTGAAGAGGAACCACCTTTCCCGCTTTCCAGTCGCCCGGGAGGCAATGACATTCCAAAGACTGTGTAAAAAGCTTACATAAAATGACAGATGAGTAAACAGAGGTATTATGCAAAAACTTTGCACAGACACCGTCTTCACCTGCAGCACTGGCTAATTTTATGTTTTCTATCAATTCTTGTATGCCGACACAGTCAAATAAAAGGGGTTCCATGGAAACAAAGTTGTGGGTGGGGGTATCGGGAAAGGAAAGTGCTCTAGGTTTAACAAAGCATGATGAAAACACAGAGCTTAAAATGACACAACACTCTTCTTTTGGTACACGGCTGTTATCATCATGGGTTAATTCTATCGCCTTTTTTTCATTTCCCCTAATCATCTGCCAAAATTTCTGTGGGTTAGTTGCAAGCAGGGAGGGAAGCGTTTGTTGATAATAATTTTCTTTTGCAACGGATAATGCGCGAGTGTACTCGTCAGCTGCGTGATGATAAGCGGACCACCTTTCCGCGTTGTTAGTTAGCTTTGCCCTTCGAAAAATTCGTTTCTTTTTATTCAGTAGTCATTTTAGTGTAAGCGTGAACCAAGGGGACTTTGCGTGTTGCCTAATTCTGCGGAGTGGAATAAAACGATTGGTAAGTTCTGCTACCTTCTGCTTAAACAAATTCCAGTTTTGTTGCACGGACCTTTCCAGAAATTGCGAAAGGTAATCGTTTAGGAAAAGCTGAAGCTCATTATTAATTGAAACATAGTCGGCTCTTTTGTAGTCCCTAAAAACTTTTGAGCTATCATTTCTTTTAGCTGTTTTAGTCATGTTAAAATGAATAGCTAGATGGTCGCTTATGCCCGGAATAACTGATAGGGATTTAATTAGGTCGGGATGCGTGGTCAGCACCAAGTCTAGAACTGAGGAGGTGGACAAAGTAATGCGGGTTGGAGCGTTAACCAGCTGGGTAAGGTTAAAGTCTGAACACACATCAAGAAAGGCAGCACTGTCAGCAGAAGTTGATGAAGTTATTGGGAAAGGGGGAGACCACGAAACATTAGGGAAGTTAAAGTCACCTAGTGAATATTTTGTCATATTGTGAATATTTTTACTGTTGTGCCACTGGCGCACCATAGCTAATGAAAAGAATATTTCTAACTTTACTAACAGCATGTTTCCTATTCTTGGCATGGAATAGGATTGAGGAAAGCATGGCATAGAACAAGTTGAAGAAAGAAGAGCACAACATATACAGGCAGTGTCTATGGCACTTTCTTTTTATGTTTGTGTGTCTTATCCTAGCCACATGCACGAGGCAAGAAGTACTGTGTGGTTAATGCTTTATTTTAGTAATGCTAGGCTTTTGGTGCACGATGCAAACATTCTGTAAATTTAGTCGTTTCGAGGGCATTTGCGCACTTCCTGTGAGAAAGGTATTTGTTTAATTTTTTTGGTTGGTTGCACATACTGAAAAAGCTTCTCAGCAAAAAACAGGGGCAGACATACTTATAACAACTTATAAATGAGCTGTTCGAGTCGAGTTCAGTTTGCCTTATGGTGCTGCCTCTAGTAAATCTGGACCTGTTAACATGTTTAAGTGAGTCATCAGCAGTGACCATAGTTTAGGGCTAAGCTTTTGCATTGTAGCCGTTGACCTGGCTAAAGTACGGCGCGAGAAAATTGAAATGTATCTACTTACGTAAGTCCTACAAGGCTGCATGAAGCATGCTGGATTGCCTGTCATATACTTTACAGATCAGCTCCATGTGTTTTCAATGCAGTATTGGATAACATCATTGTGCTGATATTTCATGTGATTAGGCAGCACCGCATCCTCTCTTGCATCTTCTTTTTGTGTGTGTGTGTGTGCGCGCGCATGTGTGTGTGTGTGCGTGCGTGCGTGTTTGTGTTTGTGTGCGTGCATAATTGCAATAGTGAAAACTGGAGAACCCTTAAGCTCCCCCTTCAAAAGTTGAATGCAATAGCAATATCCTGTCCCTAGTGCGTACCGAGTTCAAAATGGCTTGTGGCAATGAAGCTTTCGCATACAGCTGCATTCTTTGTAATGGGTAGCATGTTTTAAACCACGGCCAACTGTGCGCTTGTAATGTTTTCGAACTTGCTATGCACCCACGCGTTAAGGGAAAATGCACAATAACAAGTGTGCCTTTTATAGTGGTTGGCGTGCTTTAAACCATGAATTCATGATAATCGCATGTTATGACCCCCGATTGCGATGTACACGCTTGTATCACACACTATTACTGCGATATTACATGTTGCATTGTGAAGAATGTGTGCAGGATGCGTGTGTTTGTGAAGCATGCAATTTACCATCACTGCATTTTCTAGCAGGGGAAGTCCTTTTCACTATATTTCCAAGCAAACACGTAGCTCTATGGTAGAACACTGGCTTGCCATGCAAAGTACCCGGGTTCGATTCTCACTCAGGCCCAGAATTTTTCATTTATTTTATTTGCTTCTTTCTCGATTTTTCGGTCACCCACACGATAATGATTTTTCGCTCACAACCAATGACACCAACTCCGACACCGGAATTGCTGCGAAACGAGCTCTTTAACTCTATCGTGTTAAAAAACAGTTATTGTATTCATGTTCATTGGACCAATTACAGTGTAGTTTTCAAGGTCTGTCTGTGACACCTGTGGGGATGTAGGTGTCACTACATGGGGTTACTTGTTATAAGTGATAGCAAGGTCAGGCATGAGGCAATTGGTTGCCCGCTCGCCGCTGTTGGCTGAGGCTTCACTCCAGAGGAACCTTTAGTGTAGTGTGTGTGAGTGTATATATAACTCAACCATATGCTCATATAATACAGGTGTGTATTTCTCGTGAGTTCACATAAAGCTTAAACAAATATTCACATTATAAATTCACTTAGGCACACCGAGTGCAGCTAGCTATCTGACTATAAACGCCCATGTGTAGATTTAAGGTATCCGACTTTCTGAATCTGGCTTTCCTACCTTGTGACTGATGCCTACTCCAAGTATTCGTATGCTTTATTATTACTTTTCCTGCAAGATTTCCTCTCGTACTTTTTTATTGTTTTTGTTTCAGGTACTTTGATAGGGATGTCAACTGTGTGAGGGAGTTCTTCAAGAAGCGCTTTGGTTATGAAAGTGAACTTTTCCCCAAGTTCAATGACATTGAGTAAGTACTCACGACGAACCTTGGACAATTTTAACGTTTGCTTTAACAAACCATTTTAAGGTTTCTTTATTACATCTGTCTAGTACTTTCATAGCAAAGCTTTTGTTTCCTCCAAAATCATCAGTTAGGTTCGAACCATGTGATAAATTTTGCATTTAGTACCACTAACAAAAGACTAGATCAAGTGCTTTCAGCAGAAGAAAACACCTGATTATCACAAATGAAGGTACTACTTACTTGAAAAATATGCAAATTGTCTTCTCGAACCACCAGCCTTGTGGCATATAGTAAGTTCTTGGCATGCTCCATACTGAAATTCAACCAGGAGGAGGGGCAAGCAGTAGCTAGAGCTGTGCAAACGGCTAAATTTTCGGTGTGAAGCATTCAAATATTAAACTGTGAGTACGCATTAGGTAAATCTAATATTTTTTTCAATATTTTTTAAATAGTTTGAAGCAAAATTGTGGGAAGAAAAATGTTAGAGAGCGTTCTTAAGCATATTCTTATCAGATGTAGCAAGATTAAAGTGTTTCTTTACACTACATTGATGAAGTGCTGGTGGGGTGGTATTTCATAGTCTTATCAAGAATGAGGCAATGCAGAGGCCAACTTGTATGTATGTATATCATTTGGTGCAGTCAAAGTATTGCCGACAATAGGTTAGATTAGGTTCGTTTTAGGTGTGAATGGCAAAGATGCCACTTCTTTAGCCCCTCCACCTCTTTCAACTTCTGTGGAAGCCTAACTAATGGCACAGACAAGAGTGTGCTACTTTCGAGTCCAGGGCTCGAAATCTGCCGTGTATACATCAATTTTTTGTAAGATCTAAAATTTTGGAAACTAAAAATTGTTGGCATCTGATTTTTCGGACTTCTGGCCCAAAATTGAGGTCAAAAACAGCATTAATTGAGCCCCTACCTCTGTCACATCTATCATCTCTATATTGGAACCAGCATTTTCTTGACTTAAAGGTGCCCTGAAACATTTCTAAAATAACCATGGAATTAATTCACTGGAAGAGCTTATTGCCTCACAAGTTCAATGCTGAAAAAATTTTGAGAATCCATCCTGTACGAGCGGAGTTACAAAGATTTGTCATACGCTGCAGTCGCATTCTCTCTTCTCTCGTCCAGACAAAAGCGCCGGAAGCTAAGCAGGGAGAGATTGGAGGGGCGAACAAAAAACGTCATGCCTCAGGACCTTGAGCACTTTTTCTTTTTTTTCTTCGAATACGCAAGTTTTTTAGTGTGATAGCGCACGCGAGCGTGGACAAGTGATGGCCTCTCGCGATCTCTGTAATGACCGAACGCGCCAAATTCAAATCAGTCAATGGCTGATAAATTGGCATTGTACGAGTGATTTCTGAGCGTCTTCTGTCACTTGTCGAGGGAAGAGAAAGCAATATTTAGCTGACTTGGATCATTTATTGTGAATTCCAGACCGCGTTTCGCGATAAAAAATTTGGCTTGCGTGTTCTCGGGAGCCTCTACCACCGATCGGCAGCGTTTTCTGACCAAGCTCAAAAAGTGTTGCAGGGCCCCTTTAATACATAGCAACCCTATTGGAGCTGGAAAGGCAGCTTTGCTGCAATACGGGAGTGTTACGAGGTGAAGCAGTTGAAAAAAAATTTGAAGGTGGTCATTTTGAATTAAAACGACTGTAGTGAACTCTGAAAGGCAGCTTCGCCACAACACTAAAATATAATGAGGTGAAGCATATTAAAGATTTTAAGGGGTCACTTTCAATCGGACATGAATAGAGTGTGAATCAAATCAGTGTGAATTCAATCCACTTTCAATCCAGTGTGAATTGAATCGAATAGAAAACACTATTCGAGAATATTTGAAATTTTTAATATTCGCACACGGGCCTAGTGACAGCACAGGTGGGATTTCTGACTGCAGCTGTATTGTAGGAGCTATGGGGCTCTGCAACAAGAGCTTGGCCACTGGAGGGGTGCGAATATCTTGCGCTGTCTGACATGGAAAAAACAACACATTTTGTGTTTCATAATGATAAAAGGTTGATGGACATCAAGGGAGCTCACTATACTTTAAAGCTTTTTTAAATTGTTATGGAACTTATGATGAGCATTTATAAACAAAATTTCTGTTGAAATCAATTCGCTTGCAACATTTATCATGCCATAGCTGTTGCTCGAACGAGTTAAGAATAACCATTCTTGTTTTATTGCGTACAGTTCTCTGTCCAGGTTATTGTGATATGCAGGCTTACTTTGCAACTGTCTCAGCTAAGGAAAGATTTTTTTTAAGGAACGCACATGAAATGTTTTTTTTTAAGGCACAACTTGCATTACTAGAATAATAATTGTTTATTTGAAAATGGCTCACAAGTATACATCAACTGAGCATGTTTTATCATAATTGATCAGTTTAAAAAAGTTTAAAAAGCAGTGTCTCTCCTTTGAATATATTTTCAATCCGGTCCTTGAAGATAAAGTTTTTCTCTTTGTTCATGTACATCATAACATCCCTTTTTATTTTCCAATAATTGGTGTGCAATGATTTCAATGCAGTTTATGTGCTTAGAACTCGAGTTGATGTCAAGTTAGTTTTTTACTTTGTACCTAAAGAGTGTCGATGCATATTCAAATGGTGGATGTTTTACCATTTATCGAATACTAACAAAATAAGTTGCGTATTTTGTTTTTTCTGCCTCTTTCTTAATTTCACATGCCACATAATCACACACACACACTGTTTGAATAATAGAAAATGAGTATATCAGAGAAAAAAGTGTCTATTTGGTACTTCTGCGGTACAAGTCGTGTAAGGGGTCTCTAATGACTGAATTTTTGAAAATAACTATAGTTTGAAGTTTTATAGCTCAAGTGCTGTTACATATGGTAATATTATACAATGAGGATGGATAGCTGTTGAAAAAGTAATCCCTCGCTATAATGAAGTCAGTGGGATGGCAAAAAAATTCGTTATAAGTGGCACTATTTTTATATAAGCGACCACATAAGAAAAAAAAAGTAGAGGAGTCGAGCTTTAATTGCACTAGAACTGTGGTGTATTTGATGAAGCAACCTTAATATAAAAAAAAGCACTCAATAACGCACTCACATGGCCAATCACACCGTTTACCCGGTATAATGCTACAGCTCAAGTCAGCTCTTTATTTTTTGAACACTTTTCTGCATCCAAGAGACTTTGGTTTTGGTTTACTTGCATCGTAAAGCACCAGAAAAACTTTATTTTCACATGGATTTTATCATTAGGACCAATAGAAATGTAATTACAATCGTGACAAATAGTTTGGGCACTCTGCACGATAGAATTGGACAGCTCTGTTTCATTCCGCTGCATTCTGTGACTGATTTTTCAGACCTGGCAAAAACTGGAAAATAGTTCTAAAAGGGTGTGTAGACATGAACATGAAGTTTATTTAGAATAAAGCAACCTCGAAAATCTCGAATAATGCCCTGTTTTATGCTATGCTTGAGGATGAGCAGATTTGGTTGTGTATGGGTGTGGTGGCAATCACTGCCGCTGACTGTTTTGGCCAACACACATAACGGCACTTTTGAAGAACGGTGAGATGCCATCATCTCATCGGTGTCTGAAATGTGGTAGCCGGGCCGTAGTAGAAGCCACTGTAGTGAACTAAAAAAAGATAATAGTATTTTAAAAGAATTCTATTTCACTGTAGACACCACATAGACGCCACTAGTATAGACGCTGCAGATGTACATCCTCACACAAAAGTGGAGAAATGCACACAAGTGCCTGCAGCACCAGTGGCAGTAGTGGCAGTGCCACTGGGAAAAGTTGCAATGGCACCATCAGAATTTTTCCAGGCTAACGGGCATGCCTGAACCTTCCAATTCATGCCACTAGGATGTATGTACTATACTCTGATTCAGAAGTTCCCTGTAACACTGTTGAAGCTACAGGGCCCCTCAGCCAATAAGAAGAGTGATTATCCCCGCCACATGTATACATCTGTGCCAAGTCATCTGCTCACCGTCTTCACGGTGTCCTCTCACCGAATTGTTATATATACACGCATTGCAGATGAAGCTCATTAATAATATTAACTTAAAAATACAGTAAAAGTGCGAAACAAGCAGTCACACCAGATTTTGAAGTGTGTATTTTTTGCTCTGCTGAAGATCGGTAGATGCTCATGTCGGCGGATAACTTCACTTGTTGGATGTTTTTCTCTAAGGCTTTTTCTGGCTCTCGTATAGCTGATTATCTGTCGATGCGTTTGTTTGCGTCTCTCGCTGCAATGCTTCTTTTCTCTCTTTTATTTTTGTTTCCATCGGATAAGAATCCGACGCGCACGAAACACTGTGCTATGTTGCATGTCCGTTGAAGATGCTCTGTTCTTGGTCTGGTGACGCAGCGCAAGCACTATCTCTGTGCGTCAGTCTTAGCAGCTGCGGCTAAGCAAACAGTATATCTCGCTAATAAAGACAAAACGTACGTGATGTTTTATCCCCAGGATAAGATGAAACAAATCGATGGCAGATTTCCCCATTCATTTGTTGCTGTCAGCACAGTGGGCGTGTAGCAAAAGCAAGTTGGATCAAAGCAGGTGGTCACTTCTGCATGGGTGCTGCCATTTTTATTTGTTAATACAGTTACCGATGGTAAGCAACAAAAGTGAGTTCATGCATACGAACTGAATGCGAAAAATAAACGTTGTAGTGTACACGTATCCCGAAGAAGTACACGTATCCCGCAGGGCACGCGTTAACCGTCGCTGTGGCGAGAACAAGGTACTGCTCAAGGTCGCAACACTATATTGTCAGCGACAGCACCAAAACGCAGTTCAGGGCCAGTTGCAAAAGGTGCAGCGGGAAAGCAAATGGGCTTATCCACGTCACGGGCGAGAAGTACTACACAGGGGTGCTGCGAGCATGTCTCCGTGGGCAAAGGTGATTCACGGGGACACCGGGACAAAAGGCCCGGTTGCTTGAGCGAGGGCAAAGGCGCTCGCATTGGCTTCGGAGAAATGCGGTTCGGCGTAGCCTGGCCACGCACTAAGACACCGCACCTCTCTTTGTCCTAGTGTTCGGAACGGGCAACAAAAGGTAAGCGTTTGCCGCGGGTGCAAGGCGCCGTTAGCGAAGTCCGAACAAGTACCAAAAAAGGGAGCGGACGGACGGAAAATAGATGCGTGCTTACCCCATGTCGTCCTGGAGATGTTCCTTCTCGCTCCCAAAGCGCGCGCGATATATCACGAGAGATTTCGCGCACAGTGCCACAGTCGACATCTGCTACCGGGTGAAAGGGGTTAAATGTCGCTCCCCGCTGTCCCAGCGCAGCAGACCATGTAAGGGGGAATCAATTTGGGACATGCGCCGTGCTCCCTATCGGGCTGCAGAAATTAGGTGCCTTTTTTCTCTTATAATCACTACAACCACATGAGAACGGCAGAAAGAGGCAGCAAGGCCCGTGAAAAGGCGGCGGGCTAGCCTCGATTCCCATAACGTAACACATACCGATGTGGCGAAACACACACCAAACAAACGCCAAATTTAGTGAACCTGGTCAATTTTAAGGCATTAATTATACCTAGGACTTTGATTTGCTGCACTAGTGTGCGGCTTTCTTACTCCCAGTAGCTTAGTTAGTGCTGAACGAAAGTGGTGAACAGAGTATAGGTAGGTCCTATAGGCACAGCTCAAAACGAGCAAGTTGGTCTAAAAATCAAACTTGGTGCATAAATATGTCCGAAAAATTGGTTGCAAATATGTATCAGTGCTATGGGGACTTTAATTGTGAATTTATGAAATCTGAAATATTCTTGAAGTCTGAAATTTTGAAGTTGAAAAAAAAAATCGTCAGCGACTGTAAACAGCAGGGGGCACTAAACACTCGCTTGGTACCAGTTACTAGGTGGTCATGAGTTTGATACCTTTGTGGTCAGTTCTGTGTCTGAATAAAACGTTGGCGGTGCTACTTCGACAGTGCATGCACGAAAGGTTTGCTGCTGCTTTGTCCTAAGTAGGTCTAGTTCTTAGCGCTCTTTGAGTAATGCAGTTTAATATGGATGTCTTTGGGTTAAGACGGGAAAAAATTTCGAGTAAAGCGACTTCTTAATAACGAGGGATTGTGGTGCTCATAAATATTTACGATTGTGAATACTCGATGGTTAGATGAGATTATTAGTGGTACAAAAGTAGATAATCTTTACAGGAATTACCAATAACCATTAATTAAAATTGCAGGAGAGATGACACCCTTGACCTCGAGACAGCTGCAAGTGGGTTTTCAAAAGAGGTCAAGGAGGAACTTGATGAGGTATGTTATTTGAAATGCCTAATGCTTTTTATAATACTGGGTTTATTATTATATTTTTTTCAGTTATCGGAAATTACTTCTGTCACACATGTCAATTGAGTGTCAACCGAGTTTCAGGAATGCTAGAACTTTTTCAGTGAATTGGCACTTTCTTTCTCTCAAATGTTACATCAGTCGCCTAAGTAGAAATCATGTCGTGTCTATGGTTTCACAGTCTAAGCTTTTACCACCATCTGCTTTCAGAATTAATTCAAATTGTAATCAAAAACTTATGTACTGATCCTTTTTATTTTTTTGTTTTGACACATCAGCGTTTGGTGGTTTGTTCTTAATGCTATATTTCTGTTAGTTGACTTCATTTCTTTATTGATATTCATATCCCCATTTCTATTGTCTCTAAGAACTAAGGTGGCCAAATGTGCGCTTTAGTAAAGCTAAAGAAAGTCTGCCATTTTGTTGAAAGAGCCATATATGTGAGCTTTACATATTTAAAATATTTTGTGCCAGCTTATTATAGCGTCTAATCACTTTTGAATAGTTGTAAGTTTTCTGATAGGTTTTTTTCATTCATTGTATTCTTGTTATGTAACGTGAGCTATATTTGTAGTTAGTGCTCGATGAAGGTCAGAAGTTTTACTTGGCCGTAAAACCTGTCTTTTTGCTCGTGAACTAATTAATCATATGTGGCTCTCAAGCAATTTTTTGGGTCACAAGCGTAACTCTTACTTGTTCCAAGACAGAATTCTACATATAGGTAGATGTGCAGTGCTCACGGCTTGAGGCATTACAACTTAGGGCTAAGTAATGCGTGTAAATTTGTTTCTACTCTCTTAAGTTCGTGTCATATTTATGTAATTTTGACTTAGGACCTTTTATCAGAGTCAAGATTGCCTTAGCAGATAGATTCATAGGGAAAGGACGTGGTTATCTTAATACTATATTGAAAGTATTTACGTTGTGTGTCAGTCTATGAGAACTGTACAAAAGGGTTACAGCTGATCATAGTAGTGTAGTTGCAGTTTGAATTACTCGTGTCTGCAATGTAAAGTTTAGCAGCAGATGTAATCAGTTTTACATTATTTTTCATAGACCCCTTGTATAACTAAGGGTTGTTTCTGAAGCTTTACTGTAGAGAAAATGATGAGCTTAAACTTGCAATTCTATTAGGCTTATAATTTTACATTTGTTCATCCAGATTTACTCTCATAACTGCTACAAAATTTACCTTGACATTCACTGCTATTGTTAGATATTTCAATTGAAACGTCATTGTGGAGACTCATAGCTTCATCTTGCTAATAGGCTGTGCAACAGATGAAAGAAGATTCGGAAGAGGATTCTGGTGATGATGACAAGGACTCCTTGAAAGACACAAATGTACATCAGCCCAGTTCTTCTGAGAAAAATCATCGGAGAGCCAAGGCGGCACAGAAGTCAGCAGGTCACATTATGGAACGTTTCATCGCTGACACTCAACAGCAGTGCAAGGATGAGGCAAGTTTCCAAAATGACCAAGATAACTGCAAAACCATTCTAGAGGATGGTTCAGAGACCATTCCAGAATCGGAAAAAGACACCCACAGTGGGGATGCCAGCAGAGATGTTGCACCAACTCGGGTATCTAATGCTGATATTTCTTCCCTCTCGCTGGGAGATTCACAGGAGAAAACAATGGGTAATGAAGATAAAGACATAGTTCCGGAACTGGTCCCAGAGGACAGGAGTGACCAACAGCCTGTGGAGGCACAAACAAGGAGCGAGGACAGCAAGAGCATTAGAACCTATTACAGTATGACAAGCTGCACTACAATCGCACCTGAGGAAATCAAAGCACGCGTGAAGAAGCAGCTGACCAGCAAGGAGCGTGCACGGAGCAAGAAGGTCATCGTGAAGGGCGAGGCCAGTGCAGTGACTCGGCAAAGGCGTGAGAACAGGGACACTGTGAAACAGGATCTTCATTTCTGGGGGTGAAAGGGCAGTTTGAAGCTCTTGCCTAATAAAAATGTTGCTATGGTTCTAGCTTTAATATTGCTACGGTTATAGCTCTATAATCTAAAGTGATATGGTGTGCATTATAGACACATTTTCGTTGCAACATATTGTTTTGGTCTGGCCAACATTCCACTGCATGCAAAGCGTTTGGGATATGGTGGAATACGATGGAACTGTGCATGCGTGCACGCTACTAAAAAAGCCGGATGCTCGTAGAAACACACAGAAAACATGGCCGCCTTGACAAAACAGGTTGCCGTCTACCTCAAATCTATCAAGTGGCCATTCTGCACTTTGTAGTTGGTTGGTTTCGCCTCTATTTTCTTTAGATTCGCGTCTTTAAGCTTAGAGAGCTAAGTATTCATGTCTATTTGACACTGTTTCTGAGGGCCACACTCATATATTCGATACTGGGCCTATCAAGTGGTGGCAGATGCTTACGGAGCATTTGAGGTAGTGGATTATGCATTTGCTAGATTTTTTTGGTCTTTCATAGCTGGTGCCACATGACGTCAATGATTTGTTTATCACTTACTTGAAAAATAAGGCAAGATGAATAAAGCATGCAAAAACTTGAGTTGACCAAACAAACGGCCTGGCACTGTCTACTGTGTTCCAGTATGTAGAACTGTTGATATGGTCATTATTTTGTACATTGTGCATACACATACTATGTGATGTATGACAGCTACGTGAACATTAAGACTAGACTCACCTGTAGCAAACAGCTCTTATCCAGCTCCGCCTCAGTTTTTTTATTTCAAAGCCTCACTTATGCTATTTTAATATTTTGGTAAGCCTTTACCTATAGCAGAATACTATAGACTAAGACGACGCTCTAATGATGCTATGTATACTGAAATCTGCACTCAGTAATGTCTCATCTGACTCTCACCTGAAGTAGCATTGCAAAGAGCACATCTCAATTGTGCTTGCATGGATACCACACGTCATGTCACAGATATGGTGAAAAAGTGTTGAAGATTGCATTTTAGAGATATATTCTATGTGTTTTCTGTTAAACTGGGTCAGCGCTGTTGCATGTTAAGCTTTCTATCGAGGCAGTGGGAAAGATAGCTATGTGTCATCATTGATCTTGGTATAGAATTTTAAGATCACAAACACAGTGGTACATAGGAGCTATATTTTTTCTTAATAAGTATATCCATGGGCTACGCAGATATGAAAAATATCAAGCGTTATTTTTGTTCACTCCATGTGGTCACCATGTGTTGAAACAACCATTGAACTCTTTATTTCAGAATCGGCGTCCATGTTTCACTCATTCTGCAGATTGGTATCGATGTTGTACTGTCTCTCCATACATATCGCATACCCCAAATCCCCTTCAGAAATATATCATATATGGAAAAGGCTTCCTTTCAAATGGCTGCGTTAGCTGACTTTTTATTCTAACAGTCCCTCCCCCTCTGCCCCCTCCTGTTTCAACCTTCTGCACTACCCTGCCATCGCACTACTGTATTTAATGACTGCGGCCCTCTGGCTAAAGTCAGTTTGACCCTCGTGCTACTTGGTCAAGACCTTCGCTGCCAGCTTTAAGTTACTTGTGAAGATAGCTGTACACTCTCAAGTAAGTGATACTCCACTCCCGTGAGGATATTAGATATCTCAGAGAGACGTGCTTTTTGCAATGCTCAAGTTAGTGTGGTTTGGATAATCCACCACAAGTTAATATTGCCACCAGCACGTAGTGGGTCGACAGCAAGAGCGGCTCTCAATCTGGAGGAAAAAGATGATCGCGTGCTTTCTTCTCTGCTCGAGAGCCAGCCACGACTGACGCATCGTCCTAGAGCTAGCTACCCGGTCGTTCAATAAATCCCCCAGTACTTGTGACTCATCGTGACAAACTGGTGGAGGTGCTGGGTAGCCTCACGGATGCTGCAGACCCCCCCAGGAAGCCGTAATACGAGTCCAGTGCCAGTCAACACTCCCGTGCATCGGACCAGCCGCCGAATCAGGGGATTGCCTCCGGAAGTCAACGATACTGCTCCCACCACGTCAACAAACATGACCAGCACTTCGGTACAAACCTTGGCAACCGGCACGGGAAGCACGTCGCCGAACCGCTATACGTTGGAAAGCCCACGGGCACCGCCGACGTTCCATGGTACGGAGCGCGAAGACGTTGAGGACTGGTTGGCGGACTTCGAGCGCGTAGCCAACTTGAATCAGTGGGACGACGCGGCGAAACTGGGTCGTGTCTACTTCTATCTCGAAGACGGGGCTCGCACGTGGTATCAAAATCGGGAGGAGCAGCTGACGACGTGGCCCGAATTCTCTCGTAGACTTCTGCAGACATATGCCAGCACTGACCGCCAAGAAAGAGCTGAACGAGCTATTCTTGCCTGCGTCCAGTCGCCAAACGAAACTGTGACCGCGTACGTCGAAGACATGACGCGCCTCTTCCGACGGGCCGATTCAAGAATGACGGAGGACAAGAAGTTGCGTCACTTGATGCGCGGTGTCAAGGACCAGCTTTTTGCCGGCCTCGTGCGAAGTCCTCCGAAGACGGTCGCGGAGTTCTTGTTCGAGGCCGTGACAATGGAAAAAATGCTGCAGCAGCGATCCAACCAATACGACAGGCAAGTCAGTGGCATGTCTACTGCCGACATTTTCACCGCCACTAGAACCAACAACGACTGTCTACGTGAACTCATCCGTGATATACTGCCGACATTTTCACCGCCACTAGAACCAACAACGACTGTCTACGTGAACTCATCCGTGATATAGTACGTGAAGAGTTACAAAAGGCTGGTGTAACACCTCATCCTACAGTCAACTCTATTGCAACTGTGATCAAGGATGAGCTGCACCAGGCCCTCCGGGACACCTTGCCTCATGATACAGCTGTGCCAGCTCCAGCTGAATACCGCCGCGAGACAACCTACGCGGAAGCCTTGAAACGCCCTTCTGCAACGCCGCCATTATTCGTCCATCCTGTTCCTGCTGTTTCACTACAGTCTGCGCAGCACATACCGTACTACGAAGGCACGTACACGCCACCGCCCCTGCCCTTTGTCTCTGGTGCTTCTGTCGCCCATCGTTCAGTGCAACCAGTTCAGTACATCGACGATCGGCGCACGTCTCCTCGAAAGTCTGATGTTTGGCGCACACCTGATCGCCGGCCTCTGTGCTTTCACTGCGGAGAAGCTGATCACTTGTACCGCCAGTGCCCATATCGCCGTCTTGGGCTTCGCGGCTTCTCTGCGTACTCGCCGCCACCCCGTTACGGTCAGAGACCACGCGACATCCAAAACTACCTCTCCCAGCAGCATGCACCACCGTCTGCCGGGCGCCAGTCGCGCTCGCCATCACCGAGGCGATTTTCATCAACGCCCCAGCGGTATTCTACCGCACGATCTCCCAGCCCCCGCCGGGAAAACTAGCCGAAGCGACCTCTGGGGGCGGGGTCGCTGAACGTCAAAGCGCTGAAGACCTCCTATTGACGCAGAACTGTACAGAAACTGGTCCGACATCACCTGCTGCTGCAAAGGATAGCCGGCTTTCACTCGACATAGCAGTAACAATTGATGGTTGTGTAGTTAATGCGTTAGTGGACACCGGCGCAGACTATTCCATACTGAGCGGGAAACTGACAACGCAGCTGAAGAAAGTAATCACACCATGGCATAACTCGCAGATTCGGACAGCTGGTGGCCATGTCGTTACTCCACTGGGTGCATGCACAACTAGAGTACAGATTCAAGGGTACACATTCGTAGCAAGCTGCCTTGTTCTACGTGAATGCTCCCGTGACGTCATTCTGGGAGTTGATTTTCTACAGGAAAATGGAGCTATCATTGATCTGCAAGAGCGCCGCGTCACGTTCTCAGCCCAGCGAGCAATCAACGTGCAGGATGACGGAATGCGTGTCGACGTACTCCGTATTTCTGAACAGAGCGTGACGCTTCCTCCCCGAGCCAGTGTTCTAGTCGACGTAACATGCTGTGGTTTGAGCGATGGCGATGTGGTGGCCGAGACAAATTTAGAACACCTCCTGCAGCAAGGCATATGTGTAGCGAGAAGTGTAATACACGTTCGTGACGGCCGATCTGAATTGCTCGTTACCAACTTTAGCAACGAGCATCGACACCTTTTCCGTGGCACTTCGATAGCGTTTGCCCACGAAGTAGCAAACGTAACCAACTGTCTCACGTCAGAAGTAGTGGATAACGCAGACACATCAATGAGCAACATTGATGTAACATTGACATCAATCCTGATCTGTCGTCCACCGATAACCAGACTGCGCTGCGAGCGCTCTTGTTCGAGTACAGGTCTTGCTTCGCAAGTTGCTCGAAGATCCGCCAGACGTCCATCACTCAACACAGGATCATCACGTACGAGGACGCACGCCCAATACACCAGCACCCCTACCGCGTGTCGGCTAAAGAACGTGA
This sequence comes from Rhipicephalus annulatus, assembly GCA_013436015.1. Lineage (NCBI taxonomy): Eukaryota > Metazoa > Arthropoda > Arachnida > Ixodida > Ixodidae > Rhipicephalus > Rhipicephalus annulatus. The sequence goes on along the minus strand of WOVY01010215.1, from coordinate 113,174 downwards.
AGCGATACGTACGCAAGTTCGCGAGATGCTTGACGATGGCGTTATCGAACCATCCAACAGCCCATGGTCATCTCCAGTCGTGCTTGTCAAAAAGAAGGACGGGTCGCTACGCTTCTGCGTCGATTACCGAAAGCTTAACAACGTGACCAAAAAGGATGTGTACCCGCTACCGCGTATCGACGATTCGCTAGATAGACTTCGTCGTGCCCATTATTTCACTTCTCTCGATCTCAAAAGCGGGTACTGGCAAATCGAGGTAGATCAGCGAGACCGCGAAAAGACAGCCTTCGTGACTCCAGACGGCCTATACCAATTTCGAGTACTCCCTTTCGGCTTGTGTTCAGCGCCGGCGACTTTCCAGCGAATGATGGACACTGTCCTCACAGGGCTGAAGTGGCAGACTTGTCTTGTCTACCTTGACGATGTGGTGGTCTTCTCTGCCACGTTCGAGCAGCACCTTCAGCGCCTGCGCAGCGTGCTGGAGGCTATCCGATCGGCGGACCTCACACTAAAGCCACAGAAGTGCCACTTCGGCTATAAAGAACTAAAGTTTCTTGGACATGTAGTTAGCGCCGAAGGAATCCGTCCCGATCCGGACAAGCTTGCCGCTGTTGCCGAATTACCAGCTCCTGTCGATAAGAAAGCCGTCCGGCGCTTCCTTGGTTTGTGCGCCTACTATCGCCGATTCATTCATGGCTTTTCACAGATAGCAGAACCTCTGACTCGTCTCACAAGGGACGACACACCGTTTGTCTGGGAAAACGAGCAACAAGCAGCTTTTGATGAGCTGCGACAGCGCATGCAATCAGCGCCCGTTCTCGCTCATTTCGACGATGATGCTGACACGGAGGTCCATACCGACGCTAGTAACATTGGGCTCGGTGCAGTGCTCGTTCAGCGTCAAGAAGACATCGAAAGAGTGATAGCCTACGCCAGCCGCTCTCTATAGCGTGCTGAGGCGAATTATTCCACTACGGAGAAAGAGTGCCTCGCAGTCGTGTGGGCAATCACCAAGTTCCTCCCGTACCTTTATGGTCGTCCCTTCAAGATAGTGACGGACCACCACGCCCTCTGCTGGTTGGCAAGCCTGCGCGACCCTTCAGGACGGCTAGCACGGTGGAGCTTGCGGCTGCAGGAATTTGACGTCACCATCGTCCATAAGTCCGGCCGTAAGCATGAAGACGCTGACACACTGTCACGCGCGCCCCTTCATGTCGTCAGTCAGCAAGCAGAGGAAGACGAAGGCTTCCTGGGCGCCATTAGCTCATCAGACTTGAGTAAACGGCAGCGGGATGACGCAGAGATTCGTCCGATCATCGATCATTTAGAGGGCCAGGACACAATCATACCACGTCATTTATTCCGCTCGTTGCCGTCGTTCTGCCTTCGAGATGGTGTGCTGTACAAGAAGAACGCTCGTTCGAACAACCGTGCCTACCTCCTGGTGGTTCCTCGAGACATGCGAGCCGACGTCCTCTTCGCTTGCCATGACGAACCCACATCCGGTCATCTGGGCTACTCACGAACACTTGCCAGAGTGAGTGAGAGGTACTATTGGCCAGGACTTTTGGCAAGCGTCAAGAAGTACGTGAAGAGCTGTCGGGAATGTCAGCGCCGAAACCATTTATTGTGCGTTGCTCGTAACTTTTCCTTTACCGTACAGCATTCTTTGTGTTTTTTGTTTATTTGTGTGAACTTGCTTTCTCGTTCATTGACGTTTCTTATATTGGCACGCTCTTCAATTTTTACTTTCACATTATCCGAATTTCCTATTTCTTTTTCACGTGCCTATGTAGTAGCATCGCGGTGATGCTATGTACTTTTCTTTCCTCTTTTTGGGACTTGTTTTTTTTTCTTTTCGGAAGGGGGGATAATGCCACCAGCACGTAGTGGGTCGACAGCAAGAGCGGCTCTCAATCTGGAGGAAAAAGATGATCGCGTGCTTTCTTCTCTGCTCGAGAGCCAGCCACGACTGACGCATCGTCCTAGAGCTAGCTACCCGGTCGTTCAATAAATCCCCCAGTACTTGTGACTCATCGTGACAATATTAGATGTCATGAACTTCTTAATGTACTGCGCTTGATGGGTGGTGTTCGGGTAAAACAGTTGCAGGCAATCTCATCAAGACTAGACTCGCCTGCAGCAAACAGCGCTCATTCGGCTCCTCTTCAGTTTTTTATTTCCAAAGCCTGTTGTGTGACCAATCTGGCTACTGGTGACAACACATCTATTGTTGCAATGGAAATTTTGAAACATCCATGAAGACATTAACTTGGGTGAGACATTTTTTGTTTAGATTGCTTTACTTGTATCACATTTGAACAAAAATACTCACTGTACAGCAACATCAATATATGCACCAAAAATGCCTGTTTTAAAGCACATGTTATCAATAAACATCATATATATTTAGCTATTTCTCCATTTTGCTGAATGTTGTACAATGAATGCCAGGTGTAAGTGAATCTTACTGGCTGATTTCTGTGCTGGTATTGCACAGAAGTACCATATTGGGTAGTGTATAATATTGTAACTACCATGCATATTTTCTGCAGCAACATGAAAGCATACAATTTTTGCTGCTACAGAACAATGGTGTCATCTTTCATGGCTGTGGCAGCTCGTGCCCTTCATCGTAGCAATATTGTGTGGTACCACTTTTCTCATGGGGCTAATATCAGGACTTCTTGAGTTAAAATGCCATAAATGGCTCTCACTTAGACTTCCTTGTGAACAAAATAGGCAAGTAAGGCTCCTGGGCCCAATGTAAAATGCTACCTCTGTGCGAAATTCTTTTTGAAATCAACCAGGGGTTTAATTATAAGAGTCATGTACAGTCAGCAAGCTTAATACGAACGCTATGCAGCTTAATACGAACGCTATCCTGAAACAGTTTGGCACTATAGCGTCATGTAGCTCTGGGTTCTGTTGCCAGGATGTTACCATGCATGCTCACGTACTATCCAAGCATACCGAGCTATTATCTTGACAACAGCACCTAGCGTTTCGCAGCTGGCATCAATCAAACTGGTCCAGGTTGCGCATTGGAGCGTTCACGTTAAGCATGCTGACTACTGTACACCTGCTACCCCTGTTTATATATTCCTGAATGCACCGTCAGATTTGTATCTTGTGCCAATCAACAGCGCAACATCCATAAATATTTGCATGCATCCTATCTCATCGGTTGCATCAGTTTTCTGTACATGTCATGAATGAGTAGTGCAGAATAACCATAAAAGAGCAGAAAATTAATGATGTTGAACAAGACGCACAATGAGTAATGACGGAATCATCTTGTGAGCCCCGCCGCGGTGGTCTAGTGGCTAAGGTACTCGGCTGCTGACCCGCAGGGCGCGGGTTCGAATCCCGGCTGCGGCGGCTGCATTTCCGATGGAGGCGGAAATGTTGTAGGCCCGTGTGCTCAGATTTGGGTGCACGTTAAAGAACCCCAGGTGGTCTAAATTTCCGGAGCCCTCCACTACGGCGTCTCTCATAATCATATGGTAGTTTTGGGACGTTAAACCCCACATATCAATCAATCTTGTGAGCCAAATACGCCAAAGGTCATGTGCCTGGCAAACATCAGAAGGCGTACACATAACGATTGGGGACACCTCACCATGACTTCTTGTGATTAGGCTATTCTCTTCCCTTCCATTCACATAGCTAGTGCCATGATCAGTGGCACAAATATTGCAATGTTCACTAATTTATGCACACCTGCCTGTTGCATTGTCTGGCTGCTCTTCCATTGTTGCTTTCCACATAGGCTAACACAGTTGTAACTAAGTTTGAATTCGCTTTGAGGATGTTGCTGGTAAAATATTGATTGGGTGCACTTGTGTCTGCATGTCACCTTTGTTACATTTTCAATGTACGCTTTGAAAAACGGTTATGCAGTATCACTGTGTTTTTCTCTGCTATAGCAAGCCATGGTTTTGTTTTTCTGAACATTCAGTGTACAGCTTTGTAAGGAAGAAAAAGTTGTTTTGGAGTTCATTTGCACACAAACTAACATTAAAAGTGAAACTGGAAATGCCAAAGTTATACACTAAAGCTTTCAATCATTTGCATATGCTAAAGGAAAATTTGGTTCTTCAAAAAACTGAATGATTCTTAAGGTTTTTTTCCCTCGGCTAACGCATTCATATTTGCATTTTGCTTACTGAGTATTTAAATTTGAGAATCAAAGTAATGTCACAGTGAGGTATCCACACAAAGGCTTCACAGCAGTGCACACATTTTACTCTAATGAAGCACTGCATGCAACAATCATGCTCAAGCCAAGCTGAATAAGTTAGTGACATCGACGGAGGGCATCACAGCAGTGATCAACAGCACATAGTATACATCGTGTTGCTTTATACATATAGACTTTTGTGATATAGATAACAAATGTTGCATGACATATTTGTACACTTAAGACTGTTAAAAAACGAACCACACATTCACACTTAAAAAAAGCACTTGATGTAGTGTTTTATCTCTATTAGCCAAAGGTGCAGCACAGTGAAGCTATTCTCGCGGTGTCCAATTTTCGGCCTCCCCTGATTGGCTGGTGCGCGCCGCCCGTTTTTCGGTCTTTCTTCCGCAACGTCATTTTGACGCCACGCAGATTTCACAACTCTTGACACAAATGAGAAAGAGGGAATGTGTTTCGCCACTACAAATGCTGCCCCGAAAGATCCGCTTTTAGATGCACATATCTGAGGCCATACATAGACTCTAACCACGTTAGTCCGTGAATTACGTTTAACGCAGCAGCCCGCTTGACGCCTCTGAAAAGTCTGTATGCATTCCCTGCATTGCTCTTCAAAGATCTCAATACATTCATTTGCACGTTCAGACTTCTCTGGTTTGTATAACAGCCCTGTTACCCTACATTTTGTCCACTTGGTTTTATTACGATAGCAATTATATGGACAGTCTCGGCTGGTTGTTTTGCCGTCGCCGCCACCGCCATAATTCACCGTATATGGATACACACTTATATATATATGAACACTCGAGAAAGAAAAACCTCACGCGCTCGGCGCTTATCTTGCGTAATGCACCGCGCTCATATTTGACGCGTACTTTGCCTCGCGGATTGGGGGGGGGGGGGTTAAATGTCTGTGCGCGCGCGCGCTTATCCTTTGGTGGGGAGAATCGTGTGCCTTCGGCTTTCACACGAGCGTTAGTTGCCGGGCCCACAAAGAAGGTCGCTTCGGTGGCTGCACAGGCCTTGTTTGCGAAAGGGCGCGCTTTTCATACACAGCGACGTATAACTGGGGTACTTCTTAGTTTGCACTACTCTGTACCTGTGATTACGTTTCGTGTGTCGTTTTTGTTTAAACAGCGCATTACGTGTCGAGTGGTAGACGTTGTTAGTTCGCTCTCGTTCTGTGTTTTCGTGCATCATTTGTGTGTGAGCAGTGCGCTGGACGTTTCGATCCGCTTGCCGTTCTCAGCGTGACATTCCAAGTTGTTGCTGTCGCATTCATTGCTTTGCTCTTGTGGCGAAACTGACTTTTTTTCTACGCTGTGAATGTGCTGGCGGGTTCGGTGCGTTGATGTGTACAAGCGTGCGATGAAGTTATGACTCGCTGTTTTTTTTTTTCATAGCTGAACGTGCCATGTCCATGATTGGACACCTTGAGAATGCCCCCCCCCCCCCCGGGTTGTTCTGCGTAAACAATGCGAAAATAATATGAAAACAAGATGTGCACTGCCTGCTTAGTTGTTGAAATCAGCAAAATGCCTCTAGATAATCATTTCGCTTTTAAGTGCTTTCTATTCTCCCAAAAGCATGAAATTTCTCTCAGCTAAAAGCCGCTGCAAGCAAATTTACTAAGGCATACAGAAGTCATTTGCACGTGACAGCAGATTTCACGATTTTGCCCACTAAATAATCCTAGTCATTGGATCATAGGAAGTTCGCTTTGCTGCAACATTGATTAATAAGCATTTCGTTTTCACCTTTGTTTGTCGCTGTTTGTGATCGATTTTGCCAAGTTCTCGGGCCAAAGCACTTTTACATTTTGATATAGCTTCTCATTAACAATTCTCAGGAAGTTTCAATCAGTTCGGACATTTCTACAGTGGCATCAGTGGCCCATATGTTTAATTGAAATTTTAAAACCTTCACTCGAATGAACAAGCTATGAGTAAGAAAATATTTGGGAGTCAGAGCTGCGAGATACGGTAAAGGCGACTTGCATGTAGCTGCAATAACAGTGTGAAGGGGTGCTTGAGAGAACACGAAGTGTGCCCTTGTGCCAGATCCACAATATGCTCTCAGGAATGCATTCAACAGCAGCATGACGAAGAACGCAAAAGCAAGTGAAATGCACAACAACAATTTCGCATGTGTGATTGTTTACGAATTACGTATGTTGTGTTCGTCTTTGCATGTCCATATTGGTGGGGCCTGTCATATTGGTAGTCGCTTGGGCTCTTTCTCGTGTTGGTTATCTTTTCCAGTAGGCCGCCTGGTACAAGTTGCATTGCTTCAGGTTGTGAAAATGTAGTGTAAGCATCGTCTGCAGCGGAGACCGCAAGCAATCGCCACACTGTTCGCACGACCGCATGCGTGACGCATCAGTGCACAACAAGCTGACGGCCTCCTGCAGGCCTTATTAAAAGCACGCACGCGAGGCCAGCTGTGATTCGTTCCAGCTGTCATTCTCTTTGACGCTGAGCATTTCTGCTACGGCGTAACCGAACGGCAGACGTTATATGATAGTTCTTCTTGTGGGCTATTCGCAAGTGCGTATCTCATTGGTCAGCTGCCGCTCACGAACTCCGCATAAAATTTGCTCTTTTTGTCGCCTGTATCTTAGCTCAGCTACTATTTTTATTGTTTTTATTCCTCAGGCCTCGTACCAGGGGCTGGTGGTATGTGAAGAATAAGTTTTAAGGACTGAGCTTTATATTGCGATGATAGCCAGTTTTTAAATTGCGCAAGGGTTTTGAAACGCGGTCGTTTTCCTGTATGAGTTCATTCGTAATGTGACGCAATCGCTCCAAAAAAAAAGATGCGAAAATTTTTAACGGGAACTGTCCTTGATAGAGAAAGGGATAGGCAGTAAATATGCTTCTTGATCCAGCTGACCAACCTTTGCATTGCACAGTCACACTGTCGTTGGAGTATGCCTTGATAATGGAATGCGATTCCTGAAACACTTAAGGGCCGTGCCGTTGTTCCATGTTGTGACGCCATGATCAACCGCAATGTATGTTTTGCACGAATCTTTGTAAGGGTATACTAATTAGAAGCCTTCCTGGTGGCTATTTCAATATCAGCGCTTCTATATCCCAGCACATAAACGATCCAAGCGTGGTCGCTCGCCAAAACTTGCGCAAATTGGCAACGTGTGCACATTGCGCACATTGGTGGCCATGAGACGTCACCACCAGCGCTGTCGGTCGCATTTGAGTCGCAAATACCTTCGTATGCTTGCAATATTTGTTCAGTGCATTTATTTCGTTCTTTCAACGTATACACTGTCGGCTTTCGTGGAATATGGTTTTGGGAAGCTGTGTTGGCGGTAGGGCTACCGCGCGACTGGTTTTCAAACTCAGTATTCACCTTTTCATAAACGCCTCCCTGGGCGCCGCCATAGCCTTCCTTGGGCTGTGCAAATTGGCGCGTCCCCTCGAAAATGCACTGACAACGCTGCGCCCTTAGCCTTTGTACTCCCGCGCACAGCCCATCATGGCGGTGTTTTTTTTTTTCTTCCTTCCTGTGAAAAGATGTATAGTGGGGCTATGAACAGTTCGATTTCGTCAGCCCAAGGCCGCACTATGAAGTCGGGCGCCGCTTCGATTTTTCACCTACATGTCATTGGATATGTTTGCCACGTCGCCTCGGCGAACAGTGCATTTGATGCACGAAGAAAAGTATATAGTATGTGCGATGGCCGACTAATTATCGGCGCGGGGCCGTTCGCGTTTTGCCGCAGTGTGCCCAGCGCACGCACCGCACTGTAAGCGCGGCAACACCAGACACCGAAGCCGCGTGAACAAACACTTCTGGCGTCCGGACTTGTGTGATTTATTTATCTGAGCCGAGCGATCGATCGATTCCGGCGGGGGCTTTTTGGTTCGCCATTCTCAATATTCTTTCCTATCGCTGTTAGCTGTTGGCGCATAGCGACAAGTGTGTTGCGTATGGCACAGAGCCATGTATATTCGAGTGTCGGTACTCTTCCGTACATACCGGATTCCAGACAAATCGGTTTGTTGTTAAGATCAACAAATAAATTTTTTGCAGTAGCTTGGCGAACGACAGCGTGGCGTGTTCACTAACTTTCGTGCGAAAGTTGGTGCAAGAAATTCTCGTGATCATAAATATTCATTCGCGATTCCGTTGAGGCAACGTCTGATTGTGCATTATTAACACGCATTTTTAATTAATCTTCGGCAGTATTTCTCTCTTTCTGATGGGCGGGAGGGTGCGGGTGGTCTGCTCAAAAGTTCTTGTGCGCGTATAATAAATATACTAGGAAAAAAACTTTTTGAAACCTTCAAATCAATATACGACCTTGTATTGTTCTGCGCTGTACTCCACAGTCGTTTGCGGAATAAAGTCGTTTCTTCTAGCAGTTCAATCGCTATAAAATATGAGGTCCATTACTGCGACATGCCAAATGTCCCGCCATTTTGAAAAAGTTTTACATTCGCGCAGCTTGTTTTCCTTTTACCAGTTTCGTCTACCCAAACATGCTATTATGGTCAAAGCATGTCCAAACATGGGTCCGATCTCGATAGCGATAGCGATGATTTAGATAGCGGTGGATCGCTAGAGGCCCGTTTACTTCGCGATTTCAGTGTACACTGAATAACTTCAGATGGTCGAAATAATCCGGATCCCTCAACTACGGCATCCCTCACAGTCTGACTTGCAAGCCCCATAAACCAGCCAAACTATACTCCGATAAATGTAGAAACAATCGTGTGCTGCAATGAAACTGTCGTCTCTTCTCCTGTCACGTGCCACCGGCCGAAGCGTATATATACGCGCGTCACAATGGCGCAGAATGGAAGCCACGCATCTGAATCATCTCGTTTCATTCGCTGCAGGCTGTTTATGTATTCATGCTGTACGCATCGAGCCAGAGTGAAGCGATACGAAACGAAAACAACAAGAACCATCAAAATGTTTTTTTTTTTACCTGCGTCAGAGGCTTAAAATAACGAGGAGAACAGAGAGCCGTGGCTGTTATACCTGATGACGGCAGCCCTGCGAGTGTTTTCAATGCTGAGCTGTGTGTTTTAGACGCTGTGACCCTCATTTACGGCCACTGCCTGCACACGTGAAAGAAAGCGTGGATAAAAAAGGAAAACTCTCCGTCACCGTCATTTGTGAATGCATATTCGCGCAATAGTAAATAACACTATATCCGAGTGTACGCTTTGTCACCGAGATCTACGCGTGAACAACGACGTTACAGCGCTCGAGGAACGAGATGAAGGTCGTGCGTGAGACAAATGTTTCTTGCATACGCCGCATATCGCCCAGCTTAATTAGCCAGCCGCGCATATACGACCCGCTGATGTGGCGCTCCGATGGCGCACGGCTCGCAATAGAATATCGCGTAATGGTCCTTCCTGATCGAGTGGTTGCACATGCCTGTTTTTATCTCTGGCGGAGTGAAGATTGCTTGAAAAAGGAGGCGAAATTCAAGAATTCCAAAGTTAAGATTTGTCCTGCCAAGCGATGAAGTTTTAGTAAATATGACTGGGGCATAGATATTTTTTAATGTTTATTATGTGCTCTTGAAGCTCCTGAAGCGCACGCATAGTATATATGAAAGCTGAAAGACTGGTCAGACAACGCGAACAGCGTTGCGTGAATTTAGTCGAGAGGCTGGATAGCCGAACTTGAATGCCTATCTCTGCGTTTTGCCGAACTCTACAGAGTTTAGCGTTGCTACAAACAAAAAAGATTTCATTTGAGGCTCCAAAGCAACTGTGAGCTATTAGAGTGAAATATAGATGATACGAGGGAGTGTACAGTACTGCTGGAACATTGTACGTCCTACAAAGTTTAAGCGTCCATCTGAGTGTAACGCCAACCATGCGGGAACACAACATGAAATATAGGACCGTGCAGTGCTGAGTTTTTCACAAGCGAGACGGTGAAGTGCAAAAGCGGTGAATATTTCGTGAGACAGGCGTGAACTAGTCGAATGTGTATTGCTAGGAGATATAGAAGACGTTCGGCGGCGAAGAGGTCTGGCGACAGGCAACAAGTGCTCTAGAACGACATATATTGCCTCGCGAGTAGCGGACATATTAGAACAGCCTGCCAAATTCTATGGCACCTATAGCGACTCTTCGCAAGGAGCGTGCTGTGCACGGAAAGAGCGATTAAGCTATTGGTAAAATAGTGCGTCACACGAGGAAAATGATTGTAAACGGTCGATAAAACGGCAGGCGCTGTCGAGGGAGTCAACGCAGGGGATAGCATAACAGCGCCCGCATTTTCTGTTTGAGAAACAAGGTTACTGGAAACAGCAGTCATACCAATATGCGATGTCACCTCGACGAAGACATGTTGAGGCCGGCACTGAACAAATCGCCTCTCGCGTGCGGCCAGCATGTCTGCGTTTCGATTTTCTCCAGACATATCTAAAGCGACAACACCAGTTGGAAACACTGTCACTATCGTTCTTGTGTCTTGTCTTCGTCGTGGATGGATGGCAGGACACGACCAGCCTGTCCGCATCGACGCTGGGCAGACATGGAGTGCAGGTTTACCTGATGATAACCAAAATGCGTGTCATCGCCACTGAAAAGTCAGAATCACTGATTTTGCGAACGAGTCGATAGCCACAAGTCGCTGCGGTCTCCCTCTCGAATGCAAGAGCGCGTGCCGCCTATTTGTCGCCACAGCTGGAGCGTGTCACGTTGGTGCCGACTTCCGAAGGTTCGTTGGAATCGCCGGCTGTACTTGGCTGCCTTCGCCTCGATCACCCTCCCGAGCATCGAGTGTAAAGAATTCATGGTGGCAGAAGTCGAGATGGTAATCGATTTATGAAGCCCGAATGTAATATCACGAAAGACTGTTGCAGTCTCTCCCTGCGGTTTCCGGAGGTGCTCACTGCTCATAAGTCCAGCTGACGGGCCGCATCGTGGGGCTGTTGGTCCCTCCGGTGGTGGATCCTCTGGAAGGTGTAGCAAGCGACAGCGGCGACAACCGCGGCCAGCACCGCAAACAGGACGTAGACCTGGCGCGTGTACGTCCTGAATCGGTCGTCCTCCTCGTGCTCCGTGAGTCGCTGCGGTGCGCCTAGCTGTTGCAGCCGGGACCGGTCGCCGAAATCGCTGACCGACAGCGAGCGAGTGCGCACGGGACTCCGTCGACTGGGGTCAGCCTGGAACATCACCGACTGCGACCGCACCCGCCTGAAGGGCACCGCCTGGCCAGGTGTCACCTGCGAAGAGCGTGGCACAAGTGGCACATGAGTGGCGTTGCATAATTAAAATGAACTAATAGTCAATCGCACTGCTGCGGCTTAGTGCGCATTTCGCGCTCTCAAGTTATTGCGCGATAACGTCAAATGTGATTTGCAGGCAAGTCGATTAGATTCAGTTCTTATTTATGTATAAATTGCTGAATCTCGGACGAGCGTGACTGCTACATAGCTTAGTTAAGGAAAGGTTGTGTAAAGCTAGGCAGAATGTCGAATGTCTGCACGTCGGTCACTCGCCCCCTTTAAAACTGCCTTCTCTGCAATATTACTCAATGCGGGGCAAAGCCACCCTCTGCAGTTCATTCTAAGACTGTATACTGTGTTGACTATATGTAACAATTCTACCGTAACACATTTGAAATTACACAATTAAGTAATTAAAGTGCGATTGGTCGGTCATCGAAGCTTGATATTTATTGTGAGAGTTGTGCTCGACCGAAGATGCCATCGGATATATGCGCCTGCGTGCGTGGAAAGTACATCACATGTCCTGTGCGCACTGGTTACTGAAAGCTGATCGTGTATGCTGCTCTTCAGCCGTGGAGAGCTGTGTCTGATGGATAATATCGCAAACGCAACAGGCTTCCTTGTTGTCGGCTCCGCTTTCATCGAAAGTAAAAAGGCAACTCCCAGGCAAATCCAAACATGCCGTAAATGAACCAAACGTATCCATATAAGTTTGTGAACCGTTATTTATGGCTTCGCTAGGAGAGCGCTATAGCGTGTCTCACAAAGTTTAGAAATGTCATCACCTTTTCTCTACATGTCTGGGCACTGCGAAAGGACTTCACGCACAAAAGAAGATGATATACGTTTCAGTTTCGCACGATGGTGACGCCAAACGCAGTATTATTTCAAAATGAAGCATGGTTTTCATTAAGACTGTCTACTTTGGAGAATAACTTCCCGGCACCCAGTGCTCAATGCCACTCCCTATCCTTCAATGATACAGTTTTTTCACGACTCGCGCTTCCTATACTCTAGTTTATATGGGATCGTCAGCGACTGCGTTTACACCTATTCTAATACATGCTTTCGTGCAGAGTGCCCGTGCGTATCCTTTAGGCGTATCATTGGCAAAGCAGCCACAAGCGATGGGAGTCTTTGGCAACGTCATCTATTAATTGTCTGCCATCATTCAGGACATGGCTCCCTGCGACACGTCTTGCTTTCGTTTTATGGCGAGACAATTATGCAAAGTCTGTCGATCTTTTACTAGGTCTTGCTGACTGTGGATGTAGTGTCTTGAGCTCCCTGAGCAGCAAAGAGCAGCATTGAGGCGTATGCCTCAGGGAACGATCCACTCTTGTATACACACATCACATCGATGTTCCGCGTTCCTCAAGTCGTTTAGGGCCTGCTCACATACGTCAGCGTACAAAACCTGATGGCACAAAGGTAACGCCGCGAGTTTTTGTTTTTCTACCCACTGGACGGTTTTGCCACGGACACAACGTGTCCACTAGATGGACGCGCGCTGGCGTTTATAGTGTTACAGCAATTCACGAAGTGTCTCGATGCACGTTAATTCTGTCGAATTTCGGACGCATACTTTCCCGTTTCGTTGTCACTTTCGTGCGGTTATTTCGCGGAAAGCAGTCGAAATAACGGCTGACATGAGAACAGTCTCCGTCCATGGATGGCGACGTACACATTGAACCAATCACGAGGACGTGTTTGCGCACCGGGACAGAGACGAGGAAAACTGTATCCACCGAGCAATGTCGTGTTTCAAAAGTGCATGGGCGCCTGGGTATAGTGACCGTGCTGTTCGGCAGCTGCGCTACGATAATCAACCATTTCATGTGTGCCTTCGCTGTCAAGCCGTCTCGTGTCGCATGTACACTGTGATCCGTCCACTCGAAACGCTGCCACGCGTTGGAGAGCTAAATGGAACCTGCTCGCGAATATCCATTACAAATAACCTACGTGCGTCTAGTTATGGAATGCGATAGCCATCATAACACACTTGATTCGACAACGTAAAGTAACAACTTAAGGAACGGAAAATTGTGGAAACTCCTACAAACGGCGAACCGTTGAGAAAGGTTGTCTTTCTGTTTCACGCGAGTCACCGCAAGAAGCTGCTTATGCGAAAATTCCAACTCGCACACTGCTGTTCATTGCCCAAGAGTAGCTTGTGGATTTGCAGTATAGTTTCACACTGTGTAATTAAGAGATCGGTGGCATTTTGTCTGTTCTGGTAGAATGGTGGTTTCATGATGTAACATATGAAAATGTCTCCAACCAAGTCGAGGTGAAAACACACCATAGGCTCGCCCAGCAGTCTGTACTACACAAGAGACTTTTCGGGACCCGTACTTATGTGTTTTTCACCATGACTTGGTACGTGGTCGCGACTTCATCAGGGGCCGAATTAACGAAACTTCGCTTTCGCTAGCGCGTTCTACCATTTGTCAGCTGACTTGGCTAATTATATATCCCGCATCGTGATTGGCTGACGTATTCTCCTACGACTTCTTATTTACTTGCGATGTTTTTGTGAATACGAGTACACTTGCCCGACAACTCAATGGGCGGCGGCTTATATAGTCACGAATATTTTTTTAGATGCGGGTAAATTTACGTCTGAGTGAAACGTGTTTCGTCCAAGGGCTTTTGAAATAGGAAAAGGAGCCCTGAAAATGGGTGTGAGAAGAAGTGCCGTATACCTGTAGGTTGTTCTTGATGGCGACCAGCCTTCGCTCTGCGGGCGACAGGTTGGTGAGCAGGGCCTTCATATCCCGCGACAGATGCTGGCCCCTGCTGGCCGCGGTGGCCGCCTGCTGGATGGCCAGAAGCCGCTGCTCGCGGCTTTGGTTGCGCCGGTGGAACAGCCGGATGTGCGACGACCTGCGCGAGTGCGCTGACGTCACACAGAGTAGCGAACTAACGTTCACTGTCGTAACAGTATTCCTGAACCGTCTCTAGATTTTCGAGCTTGTCCACCAACATTCCTTCAGCTGTTCTGTAAGGTATACACAAAACATGAGGGGCCGGAGATGAAACTATTTCACTCTATAGTTGCAGAATATTGTTCTTGATTGAATGATGTGTGGGGTTTAACGTCCCAAAACCACCATATGATTATGAGAGACGCCGTAGTGGAAAGCTCCGGAAATTTCGACCACCTGGGGTTCTTTACCGTGCGCCCAAATCTGAGCACACGGGCCTACAACATTCCCGCCTCCGTCGGAAATGCAGCCGCCGCAGCCGGGATTCGATCCCGCGACCTGCGGATTAGCAGCCGAGTACTTTAGCCACTAGACCACCGCGGCGGGGGTCAAAATACTGTTGTGCTTACGTAAATTGTTTTTATTATCTCTCAAAACTCGAATACAAGTTTGGAAATTTAAAAAAAAAGCTGTATGTTTATGTATACAGTATGTCATAAAGTTCACTATTGTGTTACCTGCTGCTGCAACTAATCAATGGTATACGTTCGATCAGTTTGTAGTACACAGTTATTGACCATTCTTAAGGGCTCATCGCCTGGAATGAGCACATTTACGAATAGTAGTTTAGGAACTTCGTCGCTTACTGCATTTTTATTATTATTTTTATACTAATTTCTCCCGCGTCCCTTCCTCTGTGCAAGGTGGCATACTGGTTATACCAAACTAGTTAACATACCTGCCATTGCTCTCTCTCTATTGTTTTCCTTGACTTCTTTCTGTAAGGGTGGATTTGCGTGGAAAAGATGTCAACGAGCTTTAGGACGTTAAGCCCTAACAATTATAATTATCACCGCTGTTCATATCTCACCTGCACATAAAGCCGGTGACTTCCTGCCGTCGTGAATGAATGAGCGCGTGCATAATTTTGCACCTTCTCCTCATATATGGGCCGTCCTGTTTTCGGTGATGAATTTCCATTGATTTTTATATAACCGCTCAGTATGTAGCTTTCTGTATTCATACGTGACGCTTTCCGACGCTCCTCTCTATCTTTTATGTCCCTCATCTCCCTCCCATGCACAGGGTAGCAAACCGGCTGCCTATAGGCTGGTTAACCTCCCTGCCGTTCTTTTCCTCCTATATTCCTTCCGACGCCCGCAGCTTATGCATCTGCGACGCAAGTTATGACTTGTCTCCCATTTGTGCGAAATCTCGAATGAGTCCTCGAGAAGTGTGAATCGTATGCGCAAAAGGTCACAACCAAGAACTATCGGTATGTTCTTACATGCGACAGGCGTTCAAAGCAAGGCACGATTGCACTCTTGCTGATACTCAAAATGTTTTTTTTTTGGGATTCCAAGAAAAGAATTGTTTATAGCGTACATAGACAAAACGTAAGATGCACTAAAATAATAATGAACGCAATAATAAAGAAACGAAGCAGGTTTCTGTCGAGTCTTGATGTTCTCAGGGGACCCGCGATTGGAATAATAAGAACTTGCATGGTCTCCGATGCATTCGCCTAAGATGACCAGAAGGCATTAGCCAACTTTTTTCTTCTCAGTCAATGTACCGATGCTGCCCCGCCCTAATCTGGTGGCTTTTCTCACCCAATGTGGTTTTCGTGTTGCCTCCAGGATCAGAGGCATTGCAGGCATTCTGCACCTAGCCTGCTTTTCCATGGCCTCCGTGATCGGCTCACTTTCGACCAAGTGAGGATGTGATGAGAGAACGTCACCGTGTTGTGACGTCGTCACGTTTTGTGGCGTCGCTATGACGTCACAAATTCTGTCGATTTGTGACGTCGTGATTACGTCGCGTGATAATTATTCGCAGCGCGTGCTCGTGTTGGCGTTGACGGTCGTCCCCGCGTTTGGCGAGGCATCTAAAAGGCTCTCGCCTTGCAACTTTTCGTCCGTAAGTGCTGTCTGGCGGCCGTGAGCCTCGTCTAATGTTTCGGCATCCATTGCCAACGAAGGAAGTTCTAGCTCAAGAAGAAGTTTCTTGCGAAAACAGGACAGATCCGCAGTCTTTCGCTGAATCTGTTCAGCCCTCCGGAGAAAGTGGAAAAGGGGTGAACAAGAAGAAGCTTAATATAAAAAACGCGCAGTGTACTTGGAATAAGCGCATGGCTTTGATGCTGCGTAAAGACGAAAGTCATCGATCTTAGCATGGAGCGGTCAGTCCCAGCGGCGCATCGGAGACAATGTACGCTCGAGTCCAGAGCAGAGGCGCAAGCGGCACCATGAACGTGACACACACCCAATATTGGAGGCGCAAAAAAAAAAAAACAGCCTCGACAAGGCTGGTGAGCCATGTGCAAAGTTCGATCGACACTCATCCTCTCCCCGAGTCGCTCCCTGGGATCGATTAGGTTCTGCTTTGTTTACACAACGGGCCTCGGCAAGCCTGCGTCCGCGGTATCTGGTGAAAAAGGCCGCACGAAGGCTGCCTTGGTCGCGTTCGTTTGTCTTGTATCAGATCATGAAATTCTGATTCAGTGTGACAGATGCTTTCATGCGGGTCGCCGCTTCCACTGGCATGTCCAGTGCTGTCGGAACTGATAGCAACGTGCCTTCTGATCTGTATGAGCGTCCTTCCTTTCAAGGTCTGGATATATGATTTCGTGAGGTAATTGTTAGTCGCCGTTCACTTAGTTATTGTTTAAGAAATGGGGGTGAGGGAGAAGAAAGTACACATTACGGAACTGTGTGTGTGTCGTGTGTGTGTGTGTGTGTGTGTGTGTGTGTGTGTGTGTGTGTGTGTGTGTGTGTGTGTGTGTGTGTGTGTGTGTGTGTGTGTGTGTGTGTGTGTGTGTGTGTGTGTGTGTGTGAAATTCTAAAGAGGGAAGAGAACTTATATTATATTCGAAAATTTCTAATAACAAATCAAATAACATTGCATTCGATTCCACTCTGTACTCGAATAGAATAGGGCATGTTGAAAGTACTAAATATTTTGGACTACTTTTCGAATAATTAACGCTGGAGGGACACCTAAGAATCAACACGTTGAAAGAGCGAACTGACTGAGCGACTTTTTACTCATCCGCTTTTCTTCCCCTTGCAGGTCAGTGGTTGCTGACATGTTTTGACGGGCTTTGAATGGCGTAGGCTGCCTTTCCCAGACGTTTCACCCATGAAGAAGCCGAGTGTCAGGCCGGGAGGCCTGTGCCCGTTTGGAAAACCGGTGGGTGACCGGCGGTAACGTGGGTTTGAGCCCACGACCTCCCGCAGGCGAGGCCGACATTCAACCACGAGGCCACGGCTGCGGTTGAAAGAGCGAAGCATCATTTTTTTAGGGGCGAAGCTCCTTATAGCGGCACCCGTTCGTCCCTCGTAGTTGTAGTCGTAGTGTGTAACCAGTCTTACGTTTTGACCTGCAAGGTGGTGCCGGTGGGAGATTTCTCCTGTGCGTTGTTGTACAATAAAAAATTAGTAGCGTGCGCGTTAACTAAAAGCCGAATTCTCCTGTCTCTCATTCCCCATTAGCAGCCATTGGCATGTACATTGAGCACTATCTGACAAGAAAGGGTTGCTACGTTATACTCGCTGGTTTTAGAAAGGTTTAGCGAGCGTTTAGCTACACTGCCATGAATACAGTGAACTAGTATATGCCATGAACTCAAGGTGGTCAAAGGTGGGAAGTAGGTACGAAGTGCAAGCCGTAAGAAAGTGTGCGTGTGCCTCCTCTCGTTCAGTCATTGGAATGTCCGCTGGATGGCGGTGTTTCTATATGAGCAATATATGATGAAAAGATGCGAGATAGGGGTACTTGGAGTGCTGAATAGATGGACGAACGGACACACAGACAGATGCATGGATGGACGCATGAACGGACGCAGGGGCGGATGCATGGACGAATGCAGGGACGGACGTACGAACAGACGCATGCACGGACGGGCGGATGGACGCATGGACGGTCACACAGACAGACGCATGGACGGACGGAAGCAAGAACGAATGGACGGACGGATGCTTCGCCCCACTATCCATCATTTACTCCGTGGATATGCTGCCTTTTTTTAGTTTTTTATAGCTAGTAGATCGCCAAGATACATGCAGTTGAAGTATCAAGTAGTACTCCGGTGCTGCCGAAGCAAATGCGGCCCCAATTCATTGTCATTATCAAAGAAGCATTGAGCGTAAGAGATGATTATGAGCGGGAATTGGCGCAACCGACCGGAGGGGCTAGAAAAGAGGACACGGAGCGCTGGATTTATATCAGCACTGTGTGTCCTCTTTTCAGTCCCCTCCTGTCGGTTGCGCTGATCTGCGCTCATAATCGTGTCATTGTCATGACATTCGTAATGTGATATTATGAAGCATTAAACTTTTAGGATCTAGCATTATTTGAAAACTGGTGACAAAGTACCACCTCGAATATTGAAGTAACTGCTGTATCCACTGTGTAGTCGCCACTGCATACAATCCTACCTCACTTGACAAACGTTGAAAGATAGCGTTTGCTAGAACACGAACCCCTACCGCACACCCCTACGTGTAACGTCGCATGGGTGGGCGTCTACCATTCTAAGTTTCCTCAAGTTGTTTTTGTTTGTTTGCTGGTTGGTTTGTTTTCGTCTGAAACCAAGCTCGTCTTCAGTATATCATGCTTGAATTATCTGGTGTATTGACGCTCGAAGCACCCGAGAATCGTATTCTGCTCAGAATACATGGTTTCAAAATGGAAGGTGCACCTTCCACATTTTTTATTTTTTCGAATAAGGATAACCGCTCATGCAATTCTTACAGGACCGATCGATCACTGCGTGTACGGTGCACCTTGCGTTGAGCAAAAGTTCCAGACAGAGCCTGCTATACAACATGAATGAGGGCGCGCAGCCGAACGGCGCTGTTGTCTGGGTCTTTTCTATTGTGATCGGTAATGTGTGGGCTCCTTCTAGAGAACGAATGGATCGATTTTGGTGAACCGGGGAATCCTGGGCGATAAAGAATCTTATACTAAAGTATACCACCTGCGCATCCTCGCGTGTATTCGCTTCCTCTCTCATTTCTTCCTTCCGTTGCCCGTTTTACGTAAATGTATAGGTAGCGAACCCGACGTTCATCTCGTCGACACGGGTTTCGCTTCATAACTTTTTTGTTGTCATTTTTTTGTCAGACTCGAAAGCGAACATCATTCGAGTGCTCGAGCAAAAATTAATGCCATCGTCGTTTTCTTTTCAGTTGATGTTTTGATCCTCGTACACCCGTTTTCGAAGGCTTTGGGCCCTAATTACATTGCCTCTGTGATCGGACGTATCGGAAGCTTTTTACACCTAGCCTGTTCTTGCAGTACCTCCATGATCGGTGCACTTTCGACGAAGCGACGTCATGGGATGACGTCATCATGTGACGTAGCAAATTCTGGCGCCTGTGACGTCGCGATTACATCATATGATGCCGCTACCAACTGATGATGATTTTTTTCATCACTTGTGGCGACGCCGACAATCGATCAATTTCGCGCGTTTGATGGGGCATTTAAGGCTTCCGCCTTAATAAAGGGATGTACGCTGTGTCACCATTAATATGCATGAGCAGTCGTTACGCCGTATAGTGACCACTCTTCGAGTTTTCTTCGTAAATAATACGTATATAACGTATCAATTAAATAAACTACTATCTACGCCGCTCGTCGGTGCGAAGGTAATCTCCGTTCCAGGGCTCTTCAACGAAGCAAGCCAATTTTGTGGAGCTATGAATTCCTCTATACTCGGCGCCGTAGAGAGAACGTTAACCAGAACGAATGGCAAGTTTCTCGAATAAGGGCATGTTTAAAGCAGCTGTTGCTTCCATATCAACTGCGTGAAAGGACAAAAAAGCGCGGGAGAACAGAGGTAATGAATATCTAAGTGGCAGTAAAAATTAATTATTCCAGTGGCCTTGTTTCCCGCGCCCGGGAATTTCGCAACTGGTGTCAGGCAACAGCTTGCATTGCTTGAGTGCCGGCGTGATGCCTATTAATTTACAGTGTTGCAGTTGAGTATTTTCTTCGCTTCGATGTTTGCGCGACGCTAAAGCGAACGGTGCAGTGCTCAATAGATTATGGCCGGCGTCAAGTACCACCGTTGGTTATAGCGTCACGCAGAGGTTTAGCCCAGTTGGGCTTCCTCAACGCGGTAGCATCTAATCAGGTAGTATTCAACCAGAAACGCTAATGTAAGCATTCAACGACCTTTCCTTGCACTTCGGCGCATTCTAACAGCATCTCTGCTGCTGAGGAATGCGACCTGCAATAGCATGTCGTTCAGCAGGTCGCATGCTACTGCTGCATGCTACTGCTACTGCAGGTCGCATGCTACTGCGACCTGCAGTACCATGTGACGTGCAATAGCATGTCACTTTGTGCTCGCTGCCACTGCTTTGACAGAATTGTACACCTAAAGAAGACAGGTTCATGTACATTGTTTGCCAAATAACACGAACAGTTGTCGACCAACGACCAAGAGATGTCTCCGTACTCAACGTTTCGAAAAGGAAACTGGCCTTTGTCAGGGTATACCTGCACTGATGAATACAATGCAGTGTTATAGAAAATTCACGTCCTGTAACGTCCTTTCATTGTCAGTGTAATGTTGGACCCGTATTTACAACTTCTTACGCTAAAGTTTTTACGGTCAGAATATTTCGGCCAATCACGATGTAGAACATATCAATAACGAAGCCTTCTGAAGAAACGGTTAACGCACGCACGAAAGAGAAATTATGTGAATTCGGCCCCTGAGATATGCGCCTAAAGTGCGCAGAAACACGAATCTTCGTGAACCCTGTCCACAGCGTTCCTTTCTGTACTGTGCTTCGTTTCACTCGACTATTTCTCACAATCTTCATGGCCGCTTGCCACTAATGGCGAATTTCATTGAGAGAGCAGGATCACTCAAAAGCACGCTGAAAGTGTTCTCTTCATTGCCGGCGTGTTTCAGTGGTCGAACAGCTGTAGGAACATGCTCGAGCAGTGCCATCCAGGGGTATAGAGCGAGGGCGCTTTTGCTGCTGCAAGAGCAGGCAGGAGCACTTTGTAGTGCTCTCGCCTGAAAAGCGGAGTAGGCGCACTATACGACGAATCACGTGACTTTTAATTGTCCCGTATTTGTTTTCATTCTTTATTATTTGTTTTTATTTTTGCCGGACAGCGCGGTGGCACCACCACGTGTCGTTTGATGACAGTAACGGTAACTATTACCATTAATAGTAACTATTACGGCTACGAATATTACTATTGACGGCTACGAATATTACTATTAATAGTAACCATTACGGCTACGAAGTGCACGTAGCAACGTTTGGTGAATGCGTCCCTGCACTAACATACTACGTAACTTCGTGATTGGGGTAATGGCGAACATGCGAGTGACAATTTTCACGCGTACTTCGCTGGTGACCCGCAGAGAATGTAGAGCCTTCAAATGTTTTGCTCAGATGATATATTTATCTTCACCCGTCTCCTTCTCTCCCGAAGTGTGCCGCATTGCAGTGGGAGATCGAGTAACCCTACCTCACTGCTCGGTGCCCCTACTCCTGTACTTTCAATAAAATTCGTCATAACGTGCATACATGGACGGTATCAAGAAGGAAACAAGGCTGGAATATGGATTCCCCAGGAGAAGAACCGCTCCGAAAGACGGAAAGAAAAAAACTCGCCAGGTCCAGGATTGTCATCGTTTCATGAACTCTGTCTCTCTTGAGCTTGCTTGCGAAGAAATTAGAGAGATTGGGACTTAAATATCGATTGCTAGTGTGTGTGAGAGAGAGAGAAATGGAGAGAAAAGGCAGGGAGGTTAACCAAGCTTGGCTCGCTTGCGAAGAAATTTGAGAGATTATGACTTAAATATAAATTGCTAATGGGAGAGAAAGAAATGGAGAGAAAAGGCAGGGAGGTTAACCAAGCTTGGCTCGCTTGCGAAGAAATTTGAGAGATTATGACTTAAATATAAATTGCTAATGGGAGAGAGAGAAATTGAGAGAAAAGGCAGGGAGGTTAACCAAGCTTGGCTCGCTTGTGAAGAAATTAGAGAGATTATGACTTAAATATGAATTGCTAATGGGAGAGAGAGAAATGGAGAGAAAAGGCAGGGAGGTTAACCAAGCTTGGCTCGCTTGCGAAGAAATTTGAGAGATTATGACTTAAATATAAATTGCTAATGGGAGAGAGAGAAATGGAGAGAAAAGGCAGGGAGGTTAACCAAGCTTGGCTCGCTTGTGAAGAAATTAGAGAGATTATGACTTAAATATGAATTGCTAATGGGAGAGAGAAAAATGGAGAGAAAAGGCAGGGAGGTTAACCAAGCTTGGCTCGCTTGCGAAGAAATTTGAGAGATTATGACTTAAATATAAATTGCTAATGGGAGAGAGAGAAATTGAGAGAAAAGGCAGGGAGGTTAACCAAGCTTGGCTCGCTTGTGAAGAAATTAGAGAGATTATGACTTAAATATGAATTGCTAATGGGAGAGAGAGAAATTGAGAGAAAAGGCAGGGAGGTTAACCAAGCTTGGCTCGGTTGGCTACCTTACACTTTGGGTTGGGGAAAGGGGCATCGAATAATAGAAAGGAAAGAGATAGAGAAGAAGAGTAAGAAAGAGATGGATAAATAGTCAGCTCGACACTACACAGTACGGTCTCACGCTGTTCTTTCAGAAGCGCTCGTGAAGTTCGGCGGTGAAGAACAAGAGGACTTTCGTAACTCTGCGCATATGCGAGACCGTCGGCCAAGATCCCATGTGACGGAGCTTGGACCCGTCACATGGATGGTTAACATCCCATGATCATTACAGGGTATATTAAGGAAACGTAGTGTGCTCTGGACCAACATGTTGTGCCTCAATTTGTTTATTGTCTATGGGTGGTATTGCATAAACTCTGTCTCTTCATCACAGTAGCTTGCGAGGAAGTGAAAGAAATTAGGATGCTAAATAAGAATTGTGAGTGAAGCAGAACGCTGAATAGGTGAGGCTTACAATGTAATCCTCTGTAATCGCCATATCTGGATGCGTCGCTAAGTATTTAGAGGCTCCCTGTCATTCTGATATTCATTTGCGACAACATTTCAATTGAAAAAAAACAACTAAGGAGCGTTTTCGTATATTTTAGGCAAAAGTATATTTTGAAAGACAGGAATGAAATAAAGAAAGCATTTGGACAGCGGGTACAGTCCTGAGTTGGGACCATCAATCGACACCGACATTGTCGCATATTCTGTGATGACACAATCAAACGTTCATTTAATTTCCTTTCGTGTTGACGTGCTTTAAGGGTAAACATATCTAACAGAAATTATTGCGAAAGACGACTATCCAGCCAAGATTGTTTGAAAAGTTCTGTATTATGCACTGTAGATCTTCATTCCATAAAAAGAACAAAACAAAAAAAGCTTGACAATCAATTTGCTCTTCGCCAGTATAAGAGTTTACTAGTATAAGAATAAGAGTTTACAGTATAAGAGTTTACAGTATAAGGATCGTACAAGTGTTCATTAATTCCTCGTAACTTTACCGTAGGCAAGGCCACATGCTCGGCTAACCACACACGCATGTAAGGAAAGAACGGAAGTGCAGCGGGCGGCTTCTCCCCACTATGATACCTTCTGTGGAGAAGCCAGCTTTAACGAAGACGTTACAGGGCAGCAGTTTTGCGTCATGTGGACGTGATTCCGCGAAAGATGTAGGATCATGCATGTTTCCTGATCTTTGCTCGTATCGTGCAGGAAACAGCAGAAGCCTTGGAAGTGGGTCGGCATGCTGGAATTCTACCTACACGTAGAAGCAGTGTCATTGATCGGTAACTATTTGTAGCTACAGTGTCAGTCCGAGTGCAGACCTGTCGAACTAGATAAGTTTCTTCTTTCTTGATTAATATGAAAAAAAGATGCATTTTCGAAAAAAAACAAAAGCATTTATCTAGTTAGCGATAGGTTTCTGTACTCCCGTAGCGCTGGTTTGATGTGCATGTGTTCTATGTAGAAGAGCTTGCACGAACCATCGTATAGGTTCGCCTCGCCGTGGTGGTCTAGTGGCTAAGGTACTCGGCTGCCGACCCGCAGGTCGTGGGTTCGAATCCCGGCTGCGGCGGCTGCATTTCCGATGGAGGTGGAAATGTTGTAGGCCCGTGTGCTCAGATTTGGGTGCACGTTAAAGAACCCCAGGTGGTCGAAATTTCCGGAGCCCTCCACTACAGTGTCTCTCATAATCATATGGTAGTTTTGAAACGTTAAACCCTACAAATCAATCAATCAATCAATCAACCATCGTATAGGTTATCAGGCCTAAAAATAAGCTGCCTGTGTTGAGCACACGTTTGTCGTGTGTGATGTACCAAGGGTGCTCTTATAAATGAGCACCACGGTTGCTCAGTGACTAATAATCGTCTGGCCAATATCGAACGTTCAATGGTGTGCGGGTCCTATTAAGCATCCATGAACCCGTATTACGTACGTGCGAAAGTGCCTCTCTTGAAAATTACTTGAACCTGTGAAGGAGTACTTATCTAAGGCAAATGTACCAAAAGGACTTGAACCTGTAACGTATTGTTTATCTCGGACAAATACCCGATCCTATCGTTTCCATCAGCACATGGCTCTTAAAATCCGTGTGCTGATGGCAGTGACAGGGTTATCATGCAGATTACTACCATGAGCGGCAATGAGTACCCGAACGCAAGCTAACGAGAAAACACTCTTGCATAAAATAAATTTTCTACATACGCATCGTCATAAAATGAAATACAGCGACAAAATAAACTTACATTTTTGCGCTTTGGAATGTCCAGCAGCTGCCTGCAAAACCATATGAATATACGGTAAGTCGTCACGCTATTTTCCTACGGAAGAACACTATGATTTACATCATCCAACGTAAAGTTCGTTACGAATGTGTCTGGTGAATACTTTACAATTATGAAGATTTATGCTTCTACCTCGAGTGATATTTGCCTGAAATTCAGTGTGTTGTGAATCTCTTAAAGGAGCAAGAGACAACAGCAACTCAAAACTGTGTGTGATTCGGTTATCGAGGCAATTTCACCCAGAGTAATTATTATTTTTTTTGCTTTTAGGAAGACAGTTTCAGGTATTGTGCGACAAACTAAGTGTTCGAAGCCTGGCTACAAAATAAAAATAAAGTGCGGCTTAGAATCACAATAGCATAGGTGTCATATTAAGCTTTCACAAAGTGTCCTTCCCCGTTCGAACTGACAGCGAGATGTAGATAGTCCTTCCCGACCTAGTGCTGGTGCATGGCGTACCTTTAGTGAAGCGATAGAAAGTTGTTACATACGTAATCTCGTGCAACATAGGAAGCGAGAAGTTTTTCTTGCGCGTCTCCTTTTGTTTTTCTTCTACATTTTTTTTAAGTTTTGCTCGGATCGCAACTATGTGTTGCCAAAGCAGTATAGGAGGGGCTATTTAGAAAGCAAATTACTGATTCCATGGCGTATAGCTTTTGTTGGGAAAGCGTTGCTATTTTAGGGTATGTAACCAGTCTTGCAAGAGATGGAAATAAGTTCATCTTTCAGTCCGTGTCCTTTCTCGACTCGTTCCTTTCCCTTGTTTCTCAGTACCGATTCTCAGTCACTCAAGCCAATCTTCAGAGGCGTACCACTTCTCTCGAGCGCTTTTCATATTTAAGTTCCTACTAAAAAAACAAGAAAGAACTGTCGTATCTGCACACTCGCCAAAAAAGCTTAAGGAGAGTGATCAACGTTGCCCCATTCGCACGAGCACCCTTGTCTCGATGGATCATTACTCCACTTGAGTCGCCGCCGAAAGAATAGCTATTGTGGTTTCCAACGCGCCAAGCGACTAGAGAACTTGGTCAAACCGGCGTCTCCCCCCTTTCCCCCGAAGTGTTCCTCTCTGTCCCTAAAACTGTTCCTCCTTTCCCTTCCGCTGCTCTCATCGATTCGTCGCCATCTTGAATTTTCCGAGAGCAACCTCGACACCAGGGGCACACGCGACAGGTAGATTATAGCCCCATACCCTCCTCTGGCGCGGACATCTCCGCGCCTTGCTTTATCGACTTGACTGGCTCATCATCACGCCCAATTTTATTTTACGCCCCCACAGTCCTGTCATCGCATTAAGCACTTCTTTCATCTCACCCCCTTCCCTCACTCCCGCGACGCTAGCCTCCTTCGCCCGTCTGGAACTCGCGGTGGACGGCACTATATTCCTGCGACGAAGGGAGGTCAGCAGACGGCTTGCAGTTGCGCGCTGTTTAATTATTCGCGCTTAATTTATTAAACCATGAATATGCTCTTGGCGCCAACACTTCCTGTCGCGATCCCTGGCTTACTTACTCATTCAAGCGCACCGATGCCCGAAATGCCTACCGGCACATTTAATTGTCCCCACCTGTCTTCTGTAATATCGCGGTTTCACAATTCCTCGTTGTCCCTCCTTTCGCACAGCTCGTGTGTCCGATGTTTATTTTATTCCTATGCAACAGCGTACTGAAAATGTGTTTTGAATATTGACATCTGCTGTCGTGATGTCGGCCGCCTGTTGCGTCCTCCGTAAGCCCGTTGTTTGGTCTGTGTAACTATGCCTCTCCGTTCGTTTTAATTCACAATGCATAGCACTGCGACTTTAGCTGCACGTCATCTTCTGCAATGTAAAGCACAAGCGCGCGATCAATAAGCAAAGAAAAAAAGAATAAACAGCTGACGCATGTCTCGGGGCGACGTGCGGCGGAGCGGGGGCTCACGTAAGGCGCTTTGAAGACACCGAATGCTTAATCGGGTTTTCCATCGGCCAAACCACCTGTCGCGCGGTCTAAGCGGCGGCGGAGTGGGCAAAACCGAAAAACAAAAATCGATGTGCTGTGCACATTTACCTTCTCAAGGTGGCGCTACGGTCGTCCCAGCTGTTAGCGACGACGAACCGAACTCTTGACCCCACAGGTCCATCCGCACGCCACTCTGTCCACAAAATCGCGGCGAGTAATAGTTCTTTCACCGCTTGGCATTGTGCTCCAATAGACGGTCTCACTGAGAGCGTGGTCGAAGGAATAGTGCCGCTCTCTAAAAGTGGTGCGAACAACGCGCGGAAAATGAGTTTCGGCCCTGGGGCGACGGTGCTGCCCTCTGTGCGGTGCTGCAGCAAAGACCGGTCGGGCGCGTCGACTGAGAGCATTCAAAACTGTCGGCGGGTCACTTTTTTTCGCAAGAACTTTCATGGCTCGCGAACGCACCGGTGGATTATGACTAAAATTAACAAAGACGCTCGCTTGCAACATTGTTATCTGTGTAATTTCCTGGGTTGGCATGTTATATCTCAACAGTACTTCGTTAATTATTGGGCAGATGTTGTGCGACGTGTGATGTTGGTATAATGTCATTATGCCGACATCACATGTCGCACACCATCGCACACCGTATAACAGATGATCTCTTCATTCCCTGTCAGGTTCTAATTAATTCTGCCAGTTAAAATTGATTAATTTTTCATTCAGCTATGAAATATCACAGAAGATATAACTAGAAACCGTGCATGAAAAACAGGCGACAGATATATACACGGATTTTATGATTTCAGTTTTAGAAAGAGCGTAACTTTTAAGCCGACCGTAAAAACTTTAGTGACCGCAAAAAACCACAGATGGACATGCGCCACAGGAATTGGACAGGCTCCTCTACCGAGTTCCGCAGGTGCGAACAAGCGAAAAATCTACGTGACGAAGGGGAACACGTGAACCACGTGAAAGAAAGAGAAATAAAGACAAAATTGAGAGAGAAGACTAAAGAAAGAAAGAGAAATACAGAGACGAAAAGGAGATAAAGAAACAGTGAGCAAGACAGAAAGAAAAGGAAAGAAGCCGAGAGAATGAAATGGGAAGAAAGATAAATAAACGTGGAAATACAGAAATATACCTAGAAACAGAGAGAAAATGATAGGGAAAAAAACCGACTCGAGAAAGAGATAGAACAAACAGAGAGCCAGACAGAAAAAAAAAGCAAAGAGCGAAATAACGAAAGAGAGATAAATATAGAAAGAGTGAGAAAAAGAGATAGATACAGATATTAAAACAATAGAGAGTAACAGGTACAAAAAACCGATACAGAACAGGAAGAAGAAAGAGCCAGATTGGTGATGATTCTGCAGACTAATCTATAGTTACTTCTAGGTTGTTCCTAGGTTTTAGCTAGAAGCTATGGATCATGGTTTCTAGGCTTCTGCTATGTGATAAAAAGGTGCTCTTGCGTTGATTCTCAACACAGGGAGGTTCTATGTAAAGCCCCACACAGACACGAATGTCCATCCTCCAGAGACAGGACCTCGCGCCCGAACCAAGCATTCGCTCTTCTCGTTGGTCAGCGGGAACATCGTCGTTGGCCTCCTATTGCTGGGGATCTTCACATAGCCGTTTGATGACGATATCGTTTTTCTTCACTTTTAGCGGACCAGGGGGTGAGCAGTGGAACTCGCGCAATTCCTGTGGCACGTTCCCTTTCCTTGTCTCCCTTAAAACGCAGGGTAGAACCTCTCTTCCCCAAAACTTGTGTTGTAACATCAGAGCAGACTTTAGTCATATATCTTTCTGAATTGCCCGAACAAACGCAAGTACCCACGGCAAGGGTCAGAACACCGAAGCGATGAGAGGCTACTCTGCGCAGCTCGCGACCCTACGGCTCCGGACAGTGGGATGGGCCTGATGGGGTCGCTGAAACGTCCGACCATCTAAAGCGGCCCGAGGGCCCATCGTCACCCTGCTTGCACCTCTGCCCACGCCCCATTTCACATGATCCCTTCGTGAAAGTAAAGTTGTTTACTTAACATATCCTTACCTTACCTTGCCTGCTTGCCAGTTCGTTTATGATGATGATAGTTTTCGCGTATGCCGCACGGCGCATACCCGCAGACCGCACAGGGCACGGTTATAGCCGAAATATCGCCGTTAAAGAAATATAAACAAGAAAGGCCACTCAGCTCCGCCTTGCCTCCAAGCTTGGCATCACTATAGTGCGAAGCTGCCATAAATTTTTTTTCTTCGCCGCACAAAACTTTTATGTCACTTACATGGAGTTGCAATATAAAGGCTCGGAGCGTCCACTTTAAAAATTAGTTGTAACTTAATTTAAAAATCCGTGCTGGTACATCAGGTTGTCTCATTTGTCAACGGCGGCGTTTTAAGCCAATCGAAGGAGCCGTAGCAGTGTTGTGGGCCAGGCACTGCTGATTCGACAATACGGGGGGAAAAATGTTTGGAATAGTCTCTATCATACTCTTTCGCAGATCGTAATTCCTTCGCAAAGGATCGCGAAGCGTTCATTGAATAAGTTAATTCTTTGTTGTCTCTTGTAACTTGTTGGTTCTTGTTCTAAGCAACTCCTCCCGGAGTTCACTGTCATACCCGAGCAGTCTTGCGCATATAAGCTATGTCCTCTGAACTGCTGCTTCAATTTCCTGTGGCAGCTTAGAAAATAATTTTTCAAAGCTATAGACACGCATAAGGCAAAGCCAAATTTCTCTCCCATTACATAAGTTAGAAAGAGTTGATCAGAATGCTTACGTTTTGCAAAGTGCATGGTCTTTTAATGCCTTCTCGAAACAACGCACTGAATATGGCTTCCTCGTTTTGCCAGTCACAAAAACTACATACATTATTGTACATATAATGTATCATCATAGTATAAACTACGAAATTATTTTTTAAAAAGCATAAATGGTCAGCTCTAATGTATGGTATAACAATGTTGGAATTCGTGCCCAAGCGCGCACTTTCCGATGTTACGCAGTCAAATGTAGTTTGTTTAACCATCGGATTCAACTGCCCATATCTTAAAGCAAAAGACAACCCACTCATAAATTCTCTAAAGTGCACGGAACGACCCGAACGGCTGGCTACCTGTTGCCGTTGTCGACTGTGATACACATCCACTGTTGGGCATGACCCTTAATTTGGTAATTATTTCTGAGAAAAACGGCGTACATTGCTAATCCACTGCTCTCCTCTGCATGCTGTCTTTCGTCGTGTAAAACGTAGGCGTCGTTAATGGGCTTAAACATTAGTAACGTAAGAAGTAGCTATACATTTCCGTTTGTGCTCCCGGAGCTACACTTGCAACAAAGCCACTTTTCTGTTGGCATTCTTATAAACGTGCACAACACTGCAGCGCTGCGGTCACGTGTCACTTGTCCTGCTGCCCTCGTCGTCATCGGGGTCGTTGGACTGGACGGCCGCTTCGACGTCCTTGGCAGGATACTTGTTGAGCAGGTTGACGAGCGAGATGGAAGCCCAGTTGTCGCGGTTGCACCTGGCAGCAGGTCCGATGGGCGACAGTCTCAGCGTACGTCGCCGGTCGGGCGTCGCAGTACCGTCGGCGACTTTGGCGTAGCGGCAGCGCCGACCATCGCTCTTGGCTCGCACTCTGTGGCAGGCGTAACAGGACAGTCCCAGTACCAGACTGGACACCATGGCTGCTGTCAGTGCCGCCTATGTAGTGACGCATTCAAAAAGAAAAAAAGAAGGAAGAAACGTGGTTGCGCTAGGACGCTAAAGAATAACGCAGGAAGACTTCTCGAGCGAGATGGTTTAAGTGTGCAGAAGTCATTGTATCGAGAAGGAGCACGGCCGAAGAAAGGACTCCACAAGCGCACGTGGTCTTTTCCTTTGTCTGCCCGTGCTCGTTCGCGCTACGACTTCGGTACTCAGTAGAACAGTTGTACGCACTAGTATAGTTTGAAGATTTTCACAAACCACTCAGCTCGCACGCCTTGCTTCCTCGTCCTTGCCTCTGTGCGTGCTTCGCATGCTGTGTTCTACACGAAAAGTGTAGAAGAGCCAACGCGCAGAGAACTTCGGCGATTCTCATATGCTCTCTCGTTTACGACGTTTTCGGTATGCGTTTACTTGGTCCTCGTACTTGCGGGCGGCACACTGTATATCTAACCGAATTTTTCGAGCAGTACGCCCATATCGCAACGTACAGGCGCGCCCAATACGAATTGCAACACGCTACCTGTGATCGAAGCGGCGTGCCATCACTGCGTGCTGGCGTCGACGTACGTTATTCTTTCTTTCGACTATGACTACTGGTATTTGCAAAACCGATTTCGCGTTTGCTGGCGTTACAGCCAAAGCTGGCGCAAGGCTCAATCATGGCCGCTGTGTTGCAACACGTGTTGAGTGCCACTGTACAGGTTGTGTCGTGACAGCGTGCACCTGGGCTATGGTGACCAGGTCGAACCGCTGTGTTCTCGAGCTTGGTGGAGTGCGCCTCTCCAGTGCCGCGGACGAAGGTGCGAGCCCTTCCATTCGGCCCACCAAGGTCTTAGCTGTGTGGGCATGCAGTAGATGCGGCTGACGGTCGAGCCGGGGAGGACCGTCACCATCACCCAGTTGCGGCGGCGTTGGCTCGGTGTTGGACGCCATGAGCGTCGTGAGAGCGGCCAACGTGGTTATCCAACTCCGAGGAGGCACCATGTCTGCGGGCGCCGTCGCAGTGTCAGCCTCCAGGGCATGTCTCTGCCCACCACGCCGACGCTGGCCAGCGACCCATACACTGCCTTCTGTGATGATGACCATGATCATCACGATTATGATGGAAGTCCTCCTGCTAATGGCGCTCACCCACTAATGGGGATTAAATAATGGAGATGGTTGGTTGATTGGTTCTACCCACCAATGGGGAATGGCCACGGAAGTGGTGGTGCCCATGCTTGGTTGTTTATTACCTGTCATCGCTGGCACATACCCAGTCTAGGGCATTGGCCAAGAAAGAGCATAGGCACCGCACACTGACCAGAGGGAGCTGCGTTGCTCCGTCTCAGTCTTTGACATTCGCAGTTAGGGGCACGCAGAATACAGACGCGTGCGCAGCTGCGTTGCTCCGTCTCAGTCTTTGACATTCGCCGTCAGGAGCATGCAGAAAACAGGCGTGTGCGCGCTATAGGCTCCTTGCAAAAACGTCAACACTGGGCGGCGGCATCCATGGTAAAGGAAGAAACTATTACAGAAAGCGTGC
Organism: Rhipicephalus annulatus; assembly: GCA_013436015.1. Classification (NCBI taxonomy): domain Eukaryota; kingdom Metazoa; phylum Arthropoda; class Arachnida; order Ixodida; family Ixodidae; genus Rhipicephalus; species Rhipicephalus annulatus. The sequence goes on along the minus strand of WOVY01010215.1, from coordinate 80,855 downwards.
GTCCACTGGGCTCCGTTCTTGTCCACTCCGCCTTCGTTATGGCAGTGGCGATTGTTTTCGCCACGTACGGGTGGGAAAATGATCTTTTTTGCCTTCCGCCTCTAAACAAAGATAGGCTAGGTGAGTTTTACCGAGGTAAGTTGACGACAGGGCGCTCCTGGGACCGCAGCTACAACTTCAGCGTAGAATCGCGTGGGACGCCTATGCCATAACGAAGACGGAATACTAGACAAGAAAGGAGCCCGGCGGACGCTCGCTTTTTGTGGTCGTTTCTTCCTTTATCATGGACGCCGCCGCCCAGTGTTGCCATAGTTTTTGCAAGAGGTGCAGAAATTAGGTGCCTTTCTCCTCTTCTAACCACTACCACAATATATCCCGGGCACAATCTACCGACAGATGCAAGGCGCGAGACGCACGCGTCGCGTTCCTTACCGACGCCGTCTCAAGGTTGCTTTTTTATCCGCTAGGCTCTGTATTCTGGCGCTGCAGTCAGACTGGGAAACTCGATTGAACAGTGCCTATATGTGAAAACTACACAATGATTGTCAGCATGTTTGTCTCCCTATATAAATGGCACGTACCCACTTTGGGGGATGCAACGTTGAGACTGTTAAATGTTATTTTAGATAAGCTATGAAATTAAAAACCAAAGATAATGAAATTATATGGCAATAATACGTAAATTATTCAATTTAATTAAACAAGTAATATGCTTTCGAGCTTGTATTCCGGACTGCCGTAATAACATGATGGGGACAATTTTGAAAACTTAGTTTTTAGCTTAATGAAATGACGAATAATTTTAAATACCAGATTAAAATGGTACTCGTTGAGTAGTTATAACGAAATTACACAAGGCATACCTGTGGCAGTAACCCAAACCTGAGGCACCGAAGCCTATAACATTTTCCTCCGATAAGGTCAAGCCTTTTTTTGCAAAAGGAGTAATTAGAAGTTGAGTTCTAATACGAGACTATCTTGAACACGACTAAAAGTAATGAGCAATATTTTCCAGTTCTCTGCAGAATTGGCAGAGGGGTGATGTTGTCAGACCAGCCCTGTACCAATGAAAGTTTAATGCGGGGACACGACATCGAAATCTGGTGATCGTCACTTCTGATTGTCGAGAATGGCTCCACTGCCATTTTCCATGGATATTTTAGCTGATTATATTCCGTCCACGTGGTGATTGCTTCCATCCTATCTGTGTGTCTGTGTGAATAGCTAACCTTCTAAACCTGATTGCGGTGAAGTATTCTACCACCGGGAGAACCTGAACTATTGGGAGATGTAGCCATAAACGGGCTGAAGTGTCGGTCTAATGTTAACCCACAGTGACCTGGGACCCATACTAGTTTCAGGTACTTCAGCTGGGACGGGACTAAAGATCGTAACATGTTCTTTCTTTGCTTCGTCTTCTTCTGTGACTGTCACCAACTGCGAAACTATACCGAAAGAGCGATTGAAGGACAGTTAATCACCAGTGTCACAAGGACCCGAAATAATGAGGCCGAGTTTCATCAAGAGAAATATAGTGTCCTTTTGAGATCTCAGGAGATGCGACCATGGGCGTCAGCAGGGGGTGAAAAAGAGGCACTTTCCCCCAAGCCACAACAGCACTTGCCCTCATCCAAGCTAGACCAGTGCACTCCTCCTCTCTAAGCCGTGATGCAAAACAAAGGTTTGCACCCCTCCCCCCCCCCCTAAGAGAAAATCCTGCCGACGACCATGGATGCTGCAGGCCATACAGGTCGTATACATAGTATACTACGAATGGCAGTACCAGTCACATGCCGCTATCAACCCGTCTATCAATGTTGAAACGAATACATGTTTTTACTGCTCTTACTCTAATTTTCCCCATGAATATCAAGTCTAAATTGGTTAATTCACTTTTTAGTACAGTTGCTTGAGCCACTGACATACGTTTTTTTGGTTGTAATTAGAAAATTACCGTGTCAAGAACTGGCATGCGCTCAATTTCCACCAAGGCACTCGGTACACATGATTAACAAGAGATGCTGAAAAGTGTGGCTCATAATCAGTGTTTGCCCACCATATGTTTCGTTAATTTTTAGTGGACCACCAGAATGAGTAGTGCGGTTTGCCCGATTTCTGTGGCACATACATACGTGCTGTAGGAAAGAGCAAGCATTGTCATGTGTTGGCCCTCTCCAGTCTTTTTGTTTTTCACGCATTGCTGAGACAAAGGAATTCAGCAAGCCCCACTACTGAGTACAAACATTTATGGAAGCCATATATGGGCTGCTGGTGGGAAAAGTCACAATAAAGGAAATGGTGTGGGAGGTGGTAAAGCATGGTGCATCCTTGCAGTATAGTACAGGAAGGAGGTGGGAAAAAAAAGACGGTACGAATGAGTGGTGTCAGTGTGAATAGGAAGGAAAAGAGAAGGCTAGGGTGATGCATAGCCTAGCCCTGTATAGTATGGTCAAGCAAATAGATGGGAAAGGCAAGTGAAGGTGAGTAGTAAGGAAAGGGTAAAGTATAGCACAGTCTTGTATGTTATACTGAAGTAAGACCGGAATAGTTGTACAATATAGTACAACAAGGGGCGAGAAAGGGTGAGAAAGAGAGAAACTCCACCAGCTCCGCTGTTTGCTCAGTGTTCACAAAACCATTGCGTAGCTACCCTAATTTCTTTTTTTTTTCCAAGTGATAGGATCCAACAACAACATAAATATTATCTCAAGGATGTTTGTGATCATCATTTTAATAATGTGAATAATTGAACTAGCATTTTATTCCACATTTAAATGACTTATGTACAACTAGGGAGATGGACTTCATAAGTTTGTTGCACGACAAACATTGCATGGCCCTGTGCACACTAACTTTAGGGTGTTCGGGGGGAGGGGGGGGAGGCAGGAGTAGTTTGAGGACATTCCTATATACACAAGGAATGTGCACAAGAGTGAACACAGAATCAGCCAATACCTGTTCGGTCTACTTGCTACAGGCACGACAGAATCGGAAAAGAGGGAGCAGGCCATTTTTGGCTGCTTTTGAAAGTAAACGATATATTATTTTGTTCACATGTTATTTATTATGATATTATTTTGCTCACAGCACATCTTGTGCATTAAAAAAGTGTTGCATGGCCCCTTCAACTAAAAAACAGTTAGAGTTTGCCTTTCTTTGTATATATGTACTCTCCTTATACTTCTGTTCAAAACTGGGTCAATTCTGAAGACCGTAATCGAAGATCGTGGGTCACTCCTTACACCCGCACAGAATAGTACATACCTTTATAATAGAGGTTTTATACTAGGCTACTACTTGAATGCAGTCGTCATGTGTAAATGATGGGTCTTCTCCCTCATCCCTTGCCTTATGGCATGTGGGTTTGACCAAGATATTGTTGGTGTCTACTCGTACGCCACATCAGCAGCTAAATGTGGATGGAGGGAGGCGCAGCACGATAATAAGTCGTTGTCCTGATTTAATCATTGGTCAGGCATGTATGAATTGTTTGTAAATGAACACAGCTGGTAACTGGCGCTGCCGAATGTTTGTAGCCCAAGGGGAAATGAAAGAGCACCCATTCCTATATCATTTGTCTGATGCCTGTCCTTCTCACTGACGGGTGTAAGCACTGTGAAAATAGAGTGTATAACACGTACAAGGATCTCGCAGAAGATGGGTAGGTGTTTATGAATCAGTAAAACGAAACAGATTTGTCAACAAATGTTTATTTACACTAAATATAAATGTTTGGAAACCTATAATAAACATTTCCTATAAGCAACAATCAAACTTTATAGGCTTTTTTAGCAACGAAGATAGCTCACTTTCCAGGAGTTCACGAAGAGATACACCATCGTGTTTGTACACCCATGTGTCTCCCACGTAGTCGTATCTCTTTGGACCACTGAAAGAGCAATGCATATGTCTTTGACACATTATCTTTTTACTGGCTATCTGTGAACAATGGTACATATTTTCATAACCATTAAAGAAGCAGATATTGAAAAACTTATTACCTGACAGGTGATGAAAGCCATATCTGTCTGTTCGGAGTCTGCTTGTTGATTACATAGGTACCATATTTTCGCCCAAGGTGTATAGTCAAAACACCATCCTGGGTAGGGGAAAAGTACGATGAAATGTTCAAGCATAAGATATGCATTTACCTAGCCTCACTCACACTCAATGCAAAGTCCGCTTCAGGAACATCACTGAGGTCTTCAATGATTTCATCAAATCTCTCAGCTAAAGATTCCAACGTATCTTTTGTAATGGCCTCATATTCGGCTTCGGTCATGGAAGGCCTGAAAACATTGCAGAGGACAGAACGTTAGGCATAAGCTACATCAAACTGATCTAGGTAACTGTGTTACATACGAGACAGCTTCATACTCATCAAGTACTCCTTGTGAAGAGAATGCTCGGCACAGGGTCAGGCTTTTTTCACTTCTGTTATGAACGAATCCCGTCAGTGCCTGAAAAACAAGGGACAAGAAATCATTGGCCTGCAACAAGTAGAGAGCACTATCAATTAGCAGCCACGGTCCTTATTCCTGAAAACAATTGAGCTCCGTTTACCTGCGCTTCGATTCGTAATGCAACTTCAACAAAGTTCGAAAATCAGCGGAGCACGAAAATCGCATTACACAGGCAAGGCGCGCGATGGTAGGGTCATGTATTTGACACACCGACTACGGCGGCAATGAAAAACTGACTACACCACCGATTGGAACGCCGCGATGGTTCGCTGTCTGCGAAGTTATGCTTCTGAGCACAAGGCCGCCGGTTCGATTCCCGGCTGCAAGGGTCGCATATTAAGTGATGTGAGGGTGAAAACACAGTGCAAATATTTGGGAAGTGGAAGGTCATCCATGGAAGGACTTTTATATGTTCTCAGGTGGGAGGACAAGTGGGAACACAGCGGACCCCCTAACAAACTTGCCAGTGCTTCTTAGTTCTCAAGCTCCATTGATGAATTAATCGCTTCAAAGAAGGTAAGGTGCGGAATACAGCTGTGAGCCCTTCGCCCACCCTTATTTCGCATGTGCGCTGCCCAGTCACAAAATAACAAGATTGTGACATTTCTAAACATTCACACAACACGCGTGAAATGCAGTGTAGAACAAACGGTTTCACAGGCACGGTCGCTATTTGACATCACGGCTTTGGTGAGCACTGGTCAACTAACGCTTTTCTTGACAGCTGTGAGGGCCCTCAGTTGCATCGACGAAGTCGCTTTCACACGACACTGTAGCAGCGATGTCCAGCGTTTCCTCACGAAAATTCGCCGTAGCGCGTCCATGCTCCTCCGAAACGCTCGCACCCTCAAGAAACGTTTTCGGTGTTGACTTGGGAACGCATTGAATGCGTTCTAATAATGTCACTTTAACAACAATATCAGCGTGATGTCGTCATCATCTATGTTATAATGTTTTTTTAAATGAATGAAGCGGCTCAAAACACTAGCGCCATCTCTAGGCGCGCAAAATGACTAAAGGTCAGTTTACGTAGTAGTAAATTATAAATTTAGGGTATCTCGTTTTACAAGCGTATTTTACTCGTTTGTGTTGTAATTTTTATTAGACACTGTGTAACAAATAACGCTCATTGTGCAATTTATTTTTAAGTGATTCGTGGGCCAGTCAGCAGTTGCTCAGTGCCAGCAGTTTCACATGTGGGAGGAGGGTCCGCGCTGTAATGTCGGTGGGGTGGGCGCACGGGAACTTTGCTGCTTTGCCGTCCGTTGTCCTAGTCGAAATTTACGAATATCTCTCGTTCAGGGACAAATTGAAAGCTTCCTCTACGTGTCGAGCTTGGCGGGACTGCCTTTTCCACCCGAAATTCTGGACGACGCTTACGATCCGCCTTAGCCGCAAGCGAAACGCCTGGCGTCAAGCTGAGTTTCTGGCCAAGAAATGCGGCCGCTTTGTGCGTCATTTCACCCTGGAGTTCGACTGCACGAGCCCGCAGATAGTGCAGCAGTGCATCGCGATCCTCGCTTTGCTCGGAGAAAACCGTCAACTAACGTCGCTATGTCTCCGTCCGACTGCCTGCGTTGTTGCCTGGCCGCATCGCCTCTACGATGCCTCCAAATGTTCAGGCAATGAAAGCGAAACCATCGCTGTCTACGACAGGTGAGCGAACAATGCGCGGCGGTGTCGATGTCCGCTATCGCTGGGTTTCAAGCCTTTATTAGAGCGCCAAGTCGTAACCAAAAATAGCACGCTTTCATTGCTGTTTACACAGCACTGAGCTCGGTATGTCGCTTGCAGATCTACGGCCTGTCACGTGACGTTTGTCGTTTGTACTCTACTGGCACTTCGTAATTTCACCAATTTGCGCAAATAAGCGCGTTAACACTCTCAAAAAGCTTTAACTGTTTGGACGTGACCGTAAAAAGGTTTAAGTGAAGGTTGCCGTGGCAATTCGTACGGCTTATGGTAATAAGGGCAATTCACGGCTCGTTTTGTGTATGCGTCTAATTCGCTGGTTTTTTTTTTTTTTGCATTGCTTTGTTAAGCGTTCGACCCTGAACGAATTCGCCCTAACTAAAGTTTTGATTGACCTGCAAAGTATGGTACTGGCCCGTGGGAAATATTGCGTGCACCATAATGCTTGCGTCGTCTCGTCAATCGTGCGTCTAGGTTGTGCGGCCGTTTCAGAATAGATGTTGGTCAGCACTGATCACAAGTTCGGCTTGCAACGAAACAAAATGACGTGTATTACGCTGCTCGAGTTCAATCGCTTCACGCTTACAGCGTTGCATCTCGTTATATTGTTAAAATTGCAACCACGCTTTTCTTAAATTCACTTCAAGTAATCAAACGCGGTCTGGTTATTTCGGCGCAGGTTCCTCGAAGTAATCGGGCAAGTCATCTGTACGTCCTGTCACTTGGAATACTTCTCTCTTGGCTGCCTAGAGGACCTATTCCACCATTCGGACAGCTTCCTGACGCTACTTAGCTTGCACCAGCGGCGTTCCCTTTCGCAACTACACCTCGCAAGCGTAAAAGAAGACCCCGACCACTACCCCATCCCCGAAATCCACTTCTGGCAACTACAGCATTTCGAATGCCTGTCAACTCTAAGCATCGACTACGATTACGTATGCGACCAGTTGCTTCTGCTTCTGAGCGAACGAAGCGTGCTGTTGAAATTGGTGCTGCACGTTCACGGTCTAGATGACCAGCAGACGGTTTGCGAAGGCTCATGGCTTGAATTGAGCAGGCGGTGCCCTAAGCTTCGCGTCACTATCGCCCTTCTGCACACCTGCGAGCCATGGAGTGCTATCAAGGGCCTTCTCAATGCTGCCATACCGCTGGCAAAGTTTCAGTCGTACTTCAGCGACGGATTCCGAAGTGATGTCCTCGATTTGCTCTCTGCACAGTATGCTGAAACGTTGGAAGCAGTCACTGTTGTAAGTGCTCTCTCAGGTATTGAAGGTATTCCTCAACGAACCTTCGCCGTGCGAGCTGAAAGTCCAGTGGTCATGCTAGCGTGGCGTTGCCATCGACTGAGAAGCCTTAAATTGGTTGGTGAGTTGTGGATCTCAGACTTCTGCTATGTCGAACATTGTTCTGTTATTCGTACTTGCAGATTATGGGAGAAACCTAAAGCAGAAAGTGTTAGTAGGAGCAACCCTAAGTTTATATGTGACTGTTTTTGCATATTTCCTTGCATGTCACCTTGTTGAAAGTGTGTTTGACCAACTGAAATTTTAATGCATGGAGTTTATTTTCTGTTTTGCCTTACAAATTCATGAAAAAATTTACTTGGCATGTTCCAACCATTGTCTCTTTATGTGCTGGTGACTAGTTTTGTTCAAAGCAAAAACAGTGTTCATGTTTTATATAAACTAACAAAGGCAATAGACAAGTAAGCTGAGGAAAACATAGGAGACATTATTTGTAGTTTCTCAACTGTGGTGTGATGATTTTCACTTATATTAAAAGGAATTGAAGTGGACAAAAACTCTACCTCTCTGTCGGTACGATGCAAACCTGCAACCTTCGAATTATGTGTCCAATTCTCTAACATTCAAGCTATGACAGAGGGCGCTCTCTCGTCCACTTTTTGTCGGGTATTTGTGTGTTGCATACCTGGGAGGATTAGCTAGTGCCACTCATAGCCCAGGCGGCAAGTTTAGAACACTGTTTTTTGCCTGAGGGCGTTACGGGACACACGATCTTCCCTTGAGATGTGGGCTGACCAATAAACTTTTGCATGCTTTCCAAGTTCGTGGGTTCAGATCCCAGCGACGAAAAGGGTGATTTTTTATCCACTTTCTTTTTTTCATCCTATATGACAATCAGTGTTTAAGGTTACGTTCTTTGATGGGATGACGACACTGCTTGTCTGCATGAACATTTTCCTCTACACAACCTTGTACAATTAAATGCCTATGTATGAAAGGGACACTGAAGAGCAACATGATTTCTGGCATATTAGTGTAGTGCAGTTTTGCAATCCCAAAAACACCATTTTTACGGCGACACGCTGCTTGGTAAGGGAGACAGCACATGAAAAAAAAATTATAGGCTAATGGAGACGCCACCTTAAGATTCCCACACCAAACACCGTGACGTCTTCAATTCGGAAGGCATTTACCGGGTCCTACATAGCTTCTAATTGAGTGCCATAGACTGCATACGAAGATTCAGAAAATTTAATCGAGCCAATGCTACGAAAATATGAGAAATGCATTTTCAAATTTTTTAACGTTATGCGTGGAGATTATGGTGCAAAAATTTTAAAATGAAACTTCAGCTCTTCTCCACTAATTATGAACTAATGACAGTAAAACTTGTGGTATTAGAGTGCAGTTTACCCATATATACCAAGTCATAGTTCCTCTTTAGTGTCCCTATAAGGCTGCGATTCTAGGCATAAGCATGGTGGCACTAAGCAGCATACTATGTACAGTATGCGTCAATCTTTTCATCGCTTAATAAAAAGGCTTCTCGCAAGATGATATGACACGGTATATTTGTGACATTATGTGGAAATTGAATATTATGATTCCTGCTCCACATTTTCTAGGCAGTTGTCTGTATGCAACCATTTTAAAGATATGATATGAAATGGGGGAACTTATTTCATGTTAGAACTCTGAGGTACCTCTTCTTTGCATGGAAAGACTTAGCAAGCACTGGTGCTGTGTTTGCTGCCACAAGAAAGGTTGGTGAATGATAACAAAGAAAGCTTTGCATATTCACTTGACATACCAATGTAATCACAAGTAAGTGTGCACATTAGCATTTCATTTTAATGTCTCCTGGCACTGAAGAGCTGTTTGACGATCGCTGATTTCAAGTGCCTGAGGGTGCATCATAACATGCTAGGTTGAAAACTCTAGTGATGGTGCTGCCACTTCTATAATGGCAGCCAATCTGTGTGCATATGCAAAAGGGGGCCTAAATTCTAGCTACTGGTGCATGTATTGCATAGATAAAATGATCATGAGTTGGTTGCCATCCTAAAATTGAAGGGACACTAAAAAGCAATAAGATTTTTTCATACTTGTAAACTACTCTTTCACGATACTTAAAACACCATGCTTGTAGTGAGAAGATGCTCAGCAAGCGAGAAAATGCACTAAAAGAAAACGTGGGTAGCGACACCAGCTTGGACGTTTATGCACCATTTGCAGTGAGGTTGCATAGTTTGACAGTGCCTTCTAGGGCCTACGAAGTTCTTTATCACCAAAAATGAAGTGTATTCTTTTCTGAGGGTGCCATAGGCTTAACAAGTTTGAAGAAATTTTGTAGAGCCAGTGGTGCCGAAATACGATAAATGCACTTTAAAATTTGTGACATCACATGCGACTACTTTGGCGTGAAATTTAAAAATGAAAATTTAAACTTGGTATTTTCTTTTATTAATAAACCTATCATGGGCAAATTAATGACATTAGAGCTTTGACAGTACAATTTATCAACTTAAACAGCTTCATTATTTCTCTGTAGTGTTCTTTGTTTTTTTTGTAACTTTGTTAAAAAATCTGTTGTTCGAACAATGGCAGTGGTCCCACAGAAATTAGCTTTTTTCTTTTTTCGGTTTATATCCCACTTGATTGCTCTGGTTGACTGCTTTGCTGCATGATATGTTATTGATTTCATGTAGTGAGGCTGTAATTGTCATGTTTTGTGCACAGGCCATGAAATAGCGGACTTTGACCTCATTGCCGTGGCACGGTTGCGGGGGCCACAGCTGAAGGAATTGGTCATTCCAGCTGACTGCGTGTCGGGCAGCAGCATTGGTGGGCCGTACTACAGCGAGCTTCGCCTCACTGACGTTGAACACCTGGAAACAGAAGTCTCCCTGAGCTTACAGAGGACGTGGACATTGACCAATCGCCAGTCCCCTGCCCGGAATGAAATGGGAGAAATTCGGAGCTACATGCGCTCTATACAAGACCTTCAGGGTTATACAAGCTTGTAGCATCGTCTACGTTGCAGCCACTTGCTTCTTGAAGGCGTTGCCCGAGAGTCATCTGCCATTTGCTCATTTCATGCCGGCCTGTTACCCCGAGGCACAGTGTTCATCCTAACTGGTATATGGCCAGCTTATGGCCTCTAAACGGGTGTAAAGTTGGCAAGTGGCTGCACCCAGATGGCCAACCGTTGTTGAAGTACCTGTACAACTTTTATTCCACTGGGGAGAATCGCGGTTGCTTTTGTACACAAGAGTTCCCCTTGATTGACGATAGCGTATTGTTGAACAGCAAGGCATATAACACTCATCACCCTGTTGACGCACAGCCCGCTAAAAGGGCTGTCTGTTACTGTAAACATCTCTCATTTTTGAACCAGTTGTTTTGTGCTGCGCTGCAGCTGACATCCAGTGCGTGGACCGCAGGCAGTAAAGTCTTTTTATTGGGCCACCTGTGATGCAAATGTGATATTCCTGCTGGCTTTTTACAAGCCGGCAGTGTGGTCTCAAGGTTTTTCAAGTGTGCCAAGTTAGAACAACGCCACTGACACATGCTTACCAACTGAACACCACACACACAGGACATGCCTCTCACACCACGAAGTGCAGTGCGCAAATTCCAAGTGGCCGTGTTGCATAACGGGCTACACGGCTGCTATACTGCCCTGTCAACCGGCTCTCAAATTCCAGAGACTAGCTCTTGTTTAACACCACTCCTTAAGGTTCCATCCAAGACAAAACAATACATATAGCCTAAGCAGATTTCACAATTGGCCACACGTGCCCCTCTTATCGGTGACATCTTTGTGATCTGCTTTCAGAAGTCAGTCTTTTCCAAACCGTGGCCAATGTCTTCAGAGATCTATATTGTATCTGTGCCTCTGTAATACTATCCAATGCACAGTGCCCATGAGCATTTGTTAACTTGGCAAGAGGTTTAATATATTTTGACAGCCGATTTTCCTTTAGATGTGTAACTTTGAGCACATTGTTATTTGCATTGCGTTTCTGCCTTTTGAAACTTTGATGTGTGCACATTTTTTTTACTGTTCTTTGTGCACTTTTTGTTTTGTGAACAGGGCACATGTTGTGCCATAGTCAACATCAGTGCTATATGTGAATCTGTTGTTTTCCAGCAAATGTCTTGTTTTTCAAGCTCTTAAAGGTGCTCAGGACGTGAAAATGTCCTTTGAAAGTTATGTATTGTAGCCCACAAATAAATACATTTTAAGTACGTTATCACTTGGTATACATTCTTCAATATGTTACCTCTGGATATTTCAACTGAGCGTCGTGCAGCGTGATTTTTGCACTGATAAATTGCTCGTTATATTTCGCATGAATGTAGCATAAGTAACACCCCATCTGCGAAGCATCAAGATGTGGGTTCGACTCCTGGCCATGGCAGCTGCATTTTGAGATGTGAAAAATGCAAAAGCACTCATGTATGCAGACTTAAGCACACATGAAAAAGCTCCAGGCAGTCAAAATTGATCCGATTTTGCCATGGCACCAAGGCCATCTCTTGGGGAGAGTTGAGGGGGCTCTGACAGCCCCGAAGTTTCTTCATGCTTTAACTTTTCGGGTAACGCTAATGTACACAATTTCAAATCGACTACCAGTGCCTAAAGTTAGCTGTTCTTCACATAAGCACCCCCGGAAAAAAATCCTAGGTACAATCCTGCTCGTAACATAATTCTTGCACATGAAACACCATAAATATTTTTCAGCAACCCCTGTGGCATAATGTGCAGTAATGGGAATGCCATGGCCAAACCGAATGTTGCAGTAAATTAATGAAATCAGTTTGGTAAACCAAATTCTGAAAGTGAGCTTTACCATATGCGCACACAGGAATTGTGTTGTTCTCGTGGAGTATGGCAAAAGCCTGTTCAAGTTTATGTTTATGCTGTGGCTCGATGACCATAGCATCACCTTGCTCAGAATAAGGCCATGTCTTCCAGTAACAGCATTACAGAGCTCCTTGAAGCTACTACAGAACTCTTCGAATAGGCAGTCCTTGTAGTTCTGAAGTGGCTGTGAGCCACTCTGGGGTGGATCATCTCTTGTCAGCAGGCTAAATGACACCTTGAGAAGACCTTGTGTATTATAGTCCAGACAGCATGTTGGCCCACTTAATTCTGCCAAAACAAAGTGGTTATATTTGTCTCGTGTTGTCCAAAGACTTCGTGCAAGTTTCCTCCTCGTGACCACAGTCTTAATTTGCGTGGTCCGATCTGTTGAATTTACAATGAAATCAAGGCTGTCTATAATGTCTGTGGCTAATTTGTATGCATAGCTTGAAAACTTTGGTTTGTTAAAAACACATACGTGAGGTGCTGCCCGTTATTTTGGTTTGAAAAGGCTGCGAACGGAATATTCATTTAGAGTGTGCAAAAAGCGTTGTGTAATATATTCCTCGAGGATTATATTGCGCAGAAGGAATATCTCGCAGGCACTGCGCACTGTGATCGTGTGCAGTGCCTGCGAGATAGGACATCAAAAATCGGGCGATGTGGGTTGTGTGCTCGTTTTTTTAAGGGGGGATAAGGGTCTTAAAAACACAAAATTGTAAAAAGTGTCGACTTTCAAAAATTGCAATTTGAGGTATTTATAGTCGAAAGTATGTTTTGAAAAATTTGATATTACGGGAAAATGCCATTTCTTTTTGTTAAAAGCTTAATATATGAAATTACAGATGTTTTTAAAACTGAAAACATAATTTTCTTGGCATTGTCATTTTTGTGAAGTAAATGTGGCTTATGGAAGTTTTCAGCAAGTTTCTGTGAAGATATCTAAACAAACTTGGTACCATTAGTTTACGCACCACTTGAACTACAGGCTAAAGCATTTATTTTTCTCTCAACTTTGATATAATTGTAATTATATGACAAATACCAGCTGATTACTGGAAGCTCATTTTTACCTTCCAAGTTTGAAAATTATTTCTGGTTAAATAAATGTCCGTTTTGACTTCTATACTTTGCTTTAGCCTGTGGGGAGAACCTTTCAGCAGAAACATGTAGTTTTGAAAACTAACGTTTCTTTTATTGTGGCTTACCATAACGACTCATAAGAAATCACCAAATTATAATGTGAAAATTTGTCATTACTTTTTTTTCTAAATGAGACACTCGAAATTTGTATGCAGATTTGAAATCTCCATTCAATGGTACACATGCATGGTAATCTTTATGACAGTGGGTTAATAATTAAAGAAAAATTAAGACCCTCGCCTTTCCTTAAGGAAATTAGCACAAGAACCGAGATACCTGTTGGCATGTGAGTGTTGCATACTAAGGTGAGGTTCGTCCTACAAGAGTCTCTGCCGATGTAACAAGTAGCCTCGACATCCGCGTCGCCAAATACGGAGCGAAACGACAATAACGTCTGGAAACAACGGTGAAAATGAAACTTAGCGTCTTTTGTTTTGCTTTCTTTCACTTCCCGCGCGGCACTTGCGCTCGTGTGTGTGGTGCAGCCGCCCCAAACAAAGTTTCTGTGCCTACTTGTGAACCTAAACAACTGCATAACTGATGTGCATCGCGGCGACAAGTGTTAGAACCTTCGTTTTGAATTAATCGGATTCGCAAACTCGCCGTGGTAGAGTTCACCGGCTCGTTGCGCGTACAGGAAACGATGAAAAGCACGGGGTCGGGGTTTTTGTCTCCGGTCGTTAGCCTGCTTGCTGGCACCCTCATTGGATTCGTGATCACTAGTCAGATTTTACTGTGGCTCAACAGCGAGAACTTCTGTGACTCATCGCCTTTCAGGCGAACGCAAGCGACACCGAAGTCTCGCCTCCTGTTTGTCGGCGTTATGACGGCGGAGAAGTATCTGTCTACACGAGCTCTCGCTATCCAACGAACTTGGGGCAAAGCCTTGAGCGGAAGGCTAGCGTTCTTCTCGAGCGGTACGTCTCATTGGGATGGCGAGGAAAAGCTGCCGCTGGTCGCCCTCCGCGGCGTTGATGATTCCTACCCGCCGCAGAAGAAGTCATTTCTAATGCTCAAGTACATGCACGATCACTACATCGACCAGTACGAATGGTTCATGCGCTGCGACGACGACGTTTACGTGCACGTCGAACGACTGGAGCGCTTCCTACGTTCAGTTAACTCAAGTAAGTCTTCTTTCTGCAAACCGTTCGATCGCACACCGTTACACACGGGAAAAGAAACACAACCATTCTGGACTGATGCACCGGACTGACGTCCCTGCCTCGGCAGTTTTTTTTTTTCTTTCTGAAAGGTGACATTTATTTGCAACTTCTCTGAAGGGATCATGACATCTCCCAAGGAGCCTTCCGTGAAGAAATATACGAACGCATTGCCGAGGCAGTGACGTCAGCCTTTGTACTCCCGTGCGGCAGTCCAGAAAGGAGGTGTATTTGTCGATGACATGTTACAACTGTTCAGTTATTTTCCTCTTCACTACACCTCTACTATGTTGATTTTAGCATGCTCTGGCTGTGTTTATGCATGATATAATTAGCTTATCGCCGTGGCTGGCACAGCTAATGCATCCTTGTAGTTCAAAGTGCATTACTGTCTCTGACCGTGCACCTGACTGCATGCAGGCAAGCCACAGTACATCGGGCAAGCTGGTCTTGGAAACAAAGAAGAATTCGGCCAGCTGAGCCTTGAGCCCGATGAGAACTTTTGCATGGGTGGCCCTGGTGTACTTTTTAGCAGGGAGACGCTTCGGCGCCTTGTTCCACACATCTCAACCTGCCTGAAGCACCTTTATTCGACACATGAAGACGTTGAAGTTGGACGTTGTGTGAGACGGCACGTTGGCATTCCTTGCACTTGGTCTTACGAGGTAACGTATCTAATTTTATTCAGTTACATGTCGCAATGCTAACAGAATATTTTGTGATGGTGGTGTTCAGGCAGGCTTCTATATGCTTGGATTGATCTTACTGTTGCATTGATTTAGTAAGCATTCTTCATTGTCTTACAGATGCAAACAATATTTTATCACAACTTCTTTGGTGAGGTGGCTCTGAAAGGCCGTGTGCGGCGACGCGAGGTGCACCGGTCACTAACGCTGCACCCAATCAAGGATCCCCGAGAAATGTATAAGGTGCATGCATACTTTGGTGGATTTCGTGCGCAAGAATTGAGACATCGATCACTTCAGCTTCTGAGGGAGATTCGCTGGGCTGCTCAAAGCTATGGTGGATGTGTATCGCCAAGCCAAGTAAGTCTCATTGTGACAGCATTCAACTTTTACAAGGTGCAAATGTCAGTGAATGTTGATATACTCTTCTGCTGGAAGTGAAATGTAATGTAAATTCAAGCGATGGTGTGCAAACAGCAAGAACTAGGCAGGTAAGCTGCTGTGTGTACCTGGTTGATGTCTACAGAACAGGAGTTTCAAGATAAATATTTCATTATCAAAGATTTCTTTCCATTAGTACGATACAGCACAGATGCAGATGGTCAGTCTTTGATGTTTCCTGACCGTTTGTTTATACTAGGATGACTGTGGTCTTTTCTTAGATGTCAGTGTTGCCAAATACTACCAGGCAAAGAAGTGAATACTCATCACAAAAAAAAGCCCAAAACAAGCACAAATACGATCAATTTTTCTTTTCTTGAAAGTCTTTTTTTATTATAATAAAAATGGATGACTCAAATACCAACAAAAGTTTAAAGAATCATCTAACTGTTTTGTACAGCAAAAATATGTAGAACTGTGTGATATGTGCAGCAAAAATGTGTGAATGAAAGCACATAGCTTCTATTTAAGATTGTCTACAAGGCAGTCTCCACTGGTTGAAGGCACGTTTGCCAGTGCACGATTGACATCATTCGTTGATTTCCCGAACATATGTTTGACTTCAACACTCAACCATAGGTGTGCGCATGGGACATTGGGGTCAGTCAGGAAGAAATCAGCCACATTGACCTAGTAGGATGAGAGGGGCTGCTATGAATCATTGCCCATTTTGATAATGAACTCTGCACACATCTACATACTTGTACACTCAACCGCTAAATGTCATCACTAAGACACTGTTAGTGAATGGCAAATGTGCATTTGTGAATTCGATAATCGCCATAGTTACTATACTTGTTGGAAAACTTCAAATAAACCCCAAAAAATGTGAGAAGCAACTGGAAAATTATACAAGTGACTCAGAAAAAAAAAGGACGCCCAAATTCTTCTATTATAAGCAAAACTGACTGCTCGAAAAGATGCTATGTCATCAAAGTGTAGCATGGTGGCATGCCAAGGACATCATCAAAATGCATTGACCCATTTGTCGTTAGGAGCACTGTACAAATGCATCAAAAAGGTCATTTTGTTTCACTTATGGCACTGATAGTAGTACTGGAAGCTCAATACTATGACAGCGTGAAACTGTGACTCAACGGGTTTTAAATTTGTGGCAGTTTCAATTATGAGGAAAATAAGATGAAGCCAGCCACACTGTAGTTTAACACTATGCGATGTTGTAGTTTTATGAAACAAAGATGCTTTTATTGTATTATTGACAATGCCAGATTTTGAAGCTAGAATATTACCAATCCTGCTTCATTTACTGTAATTGTCAATATGATAACTGGAGACAACAAGGGTAGTAATTTCATAATGAGTGTGTGCTTAGTTTCTTGTCACTGTTGCTGACAGGAAGTTGAACTGCATTTTTCATTGAGTCAACAACATAAAACCAGTCAGTAAGTCATAGTGTCAGTGCAATACATTTTTTTTTTGTCTCGAAAAGGTTCTAGTGCATGCAGACAGGGACAAGATATAGTACTGTGTTTTGTTTCTTTTCACTTTGTCACTGTCTCTGTGTGCTTTTACGTTTCTGAAATTCAATACTTACCAGCCCGACAACTCATTCTAATGAACGTCTGTCTCTGTGGTCAGCTCGTCAAGAGTTTGGAAAGGGGAAGCCATGGGTGAGATTTAGATGTAGTTGTAAGTTGTCTGTCTAGTGGTGCTAAGCTGGGTTGAGAAACGACATAGGGCAGATATGAAAATTGATGGTAAAAATTAAAGCTCCGAATTTAGGAGCTGCACACGATAACGGTATAGTTATCGACATAGTTTTTTTTTTACTTTGAAGTTTGCACTCTTCTTTCATTTGTTTTAAATTCATTAGGCTGCATCACCATGGTGTAAGGGTATTGTCAATGGATCTTCAGCTCTTTCTGAGATGCCTTCTGTCACGAAGTATTTTCCGGGAGAAATTCAAGATCTCCTAACATGGGACTTCTTTGCAAAGAGCCTCTACTCAGATCAAGTAAGACCTTTGTGACATTTCATGCAAATACAGTGATAGGAAACGCAAGTAAACCAGATAACTGCATGGGTGGCAAACCAATTCTGGACAACTCGGTATCATATGTATGCCATAGCTTTCTCTACAGTCACATGCAGAAGCGTGAATGATGTTTGTGCTTTTTGCACATAATGTGTTATAAAGGTTGCTGTGGTAAGTTTATATTTAAGAATTGTTTACAAAAGCCTGCACTGTCCAGATAAATTATTATTATTATTATTATTATTATTATTATTATTATTATTATACAGTCCTGGGGACTTAGACAGGCCTGTTTCTTTGTATTTCTTATGGATGTATACAATAAATTATTATTATTATTATTATTATTATTATTATTGCTATTGTGTTTCAATGTTAGCTACTATTATGTTAGTTTATATTTGCAGTTTTTAACAAACAAATGAATGTTCATTGAATCACATTGTATTTTAACAGTGATGTGAAAACAAGCACACACATAATACTGGGTGGTTGTCAGTAACATGAAATTGCTGTTTCTACCTGCATGTGCCCTTATTATGCTACGTAAAAGCTTCATTGTGATAAATAGACAAAGATGGAAAAGGGACCACTCGATGCCGGGGGCACAGATTATTCTCCTGTTAAGATTTAGTAATACAATACAACACAATAGCATCAAGTCAGCCTGGCCATCCTAATGTTTTGTGATCATGGCAGATTACGATATCAAGGGTATCCTGTCTGTTAACATGAGCAAAAGGCTGAATGGCATTGCATGAACCCAGTTCAACCACAGATGATCTATTATATATCATCTTTTCCAATGCGCACTTGCATTCTGTTTTCTAGGTTTTTCTTTCTTTCCTTTTTTGTGGTGATGTGTCTTTTGACATCAATTTTTTTTTGCTCTTTTAGCATTTTGCCAGTGCTCAGAAAGGCACTACCTCCATGCTGTCAGTAAGATCAGCCGGCCCTGAATGGTAGATGATTGGAGTGACATAGAATTGAGCAGTTGGGCGACACCATAAAATTAAGGGCTAGTTTGTATTATGCAGGCTTGATATAGGATTTCTGGAATTGGTCCTACCTGAGATAGGGACTTACCTCGGATAGGGGCTGGAATTAAGGATTGCACATTTTCTTGCATTGACCGATGTGCTCCTGTTGGTAAAGTGTAGCTGTGATGTTGGATATTAAAGCAGATGCTTCTTCAGTTAAATGTAGCTTAAATAGCTCAGGATGCCGTTGCTTTTGTTCACAGAAATTGTTCCATATTTTTTTTTCGGTAGGATGTTGCGACACTGTAGCTTAAACAGTGTCGCAACATCGACACTGTGGGAAAATCAAGGACTGTATTTTTGGGTTTTGAAACTATTTGAAGGCTTAATATCCTTTAGTCCAACCCCGATATATCGAATTGGAAGTCGATCGCGAAATTGTTCGATATTTTAGTAATTCCACATAAAAAATGGCAGTGGCTTAGCTCAGCTATGCCAGGATATACGTAGCGTTAGCAAAGATTCAGCTGATTATTCTTAGCTTTCCAGATATCATGCTTACAGCTGTTCCTATGACACACACACACGGTATACGTACTATGTGGCACACGTATATTTATTTTGCCGGGCAACTACTTCGGGATCCGATGAGTTAAGCTTCTCCGCTCTACTGCACCGTTGAGCAGCATTTGCACTCTCCTTCTACATGGCTATACTACAGTGGCAAACGCGGCAAACGCCAGTCAGAGGCGCCATCAAGCGGCTCCAGCGCAGTGTCAGATGGCGAATGCACAGGCAAGGCGCGCGCGTCGGCGTCCATATGTCTACCAAGGCTATGACGGCACTCCTCTGGAAAGCGCACACCGGCGGTGGCGAGTCGCGCGCGGCCGCGGCCGAGTGCGAGGGAGGTGCCGGCTCCGGTGCGTGACACCACTGATCGTCTGCGCAGCGCATCGAATTGCGCGCACACCGGCGGCGAGCAGCATGCGGCGGCGGCGGAGTATCATTGCGCATGCGCAGACCAGTGCCACGCGAAATTGGCTCAGCGAGGCCAGTGTAGCTAACGCTACAAAACTCACGTTTATCTGTAGCTAATCCGAAAAACTCCATGCTTGTTGGAGAGTATTGACGTCATGAAAAGTGAGAAATTTACCGATTTTTGTGGTGATATTCTTTGTTTTCTTTCTCACCCGTGCCTCACGGGAAGCGCGTTTAAAGCCGGTATGCTTTTCGCTTTCTTTAAAGGTGCCCTGCAACGCTATCTGGGCATGATCAGAAAACACTGCCGATCGGTAGTAGAGGCTCCCGAGAACGCGCGAGCCAAATATTACAGCGCAGCACGAGGCCTGGAATTCACAATAAATTACGAAAGTCAACGAAAAATTACTTTCCCTTTTCTCGACAAATGACGGAAGACGCCCAGAAAGTACTCGTAGAAGGCCTTCTATCATCCATTGGCTGACTTGAACATGGCCGCGCTCGGTCGTTATAGGGATCGCCGCGGGAAGACACGACTTGTCCCCGCGTGCGGGCTTGATCACACTGGAAAAGCCGCGTATTCAAAGAAAAAAGAAAGAAGGAAGTGCTCAATGTCACGAGGTGCACGTGACGTATTTTCTTTGCCCATGCCATCTCTCTCTGCTTGGCTTCCAGCACTTTCGTCGGTACGAGAGAAGGGAGATTGCGATTGTAGCGCGCGACAAATCTTTGTAACTCGCTCGTACTGGATGGATTCTTATAATTTTTATGGCGCTGAATTCGTGACGCATTACGCTCTTTTAGTGAATCCATTCCATGGATACTTGAAAACGTGTTTCAGGGCTACTTTAAGAAGCGAGGTGGCAACTTTCCGATAAAGGAGGCCGCAGGCAATGTACTTCACGGCGTAGCAGTTCGTCCTTTCTTATTTTAATCTTCACCGCATGAGACTCTTATATTGTGGTGGAGCGTTATAAACCAAGTTGATCATGGTGAAAGGCAGATAGCGTAATTGTTACATAGATCATCCATACATTGTGTCACACACGTCTCTCAGTTTACGTCAGTGCCTTTAATATTCAATCCCTGTATCCTCCGAAACAGTTCCGTCTGGTCGGGATGACTATTTTCGGTGAGTGGAGTGGAAAGATTTTATTGTGATAGCAATTACATGGACAGTCTCGGCTGTTTTTTTTTGTTTTTGCCGCCGCCGCCTTGCATCGGATATATATATATATATATATATATATATATATATATATATATATATATATATATATATATATATTTATTTATTTATTTATTTATTTATTTATTTATTGAAAAATCCTTACAGGCCCTTTACAGGGCATTGAGTAAGGGGGGTAATTGGTGAAGTTTTACAGATCACACAAAATAATTCACGCGTTACAAAGCATATCAGCACAATGAAAGTATGACGCGGATTGCAATATAAGTTGAAGTTAACAGGCGATAACAAGAAAAAAGAAAATGCAATTTCATAGTGCACACATGACAGTGGGAACTGAATACAGTCATTATAGCATATGAAGGCGACATCAACCAAAGATAGCCAGCTGGCTTTACCTCAACGCCGTGCCGTAATTTGTTTATAAGTTGCAGAACATACAATAGAAAAAGCACCAAAAAACGCAGAACCTATGCCCATATACAGAAAACATTTCCAGTGTGCAACAAACATAATCGGGCACAAAATCCGACACGTGCAGAACAGTGGCAAGTCTATTGTGAGAAGAGAGTAAGCAGCAACTGACGGAAATAATTATTGTCTGATACAGATGCGATGTTATCTGGAAGACCATTCCACAAACGTATGGCGCGAAGAAGAGCAGATGAGTTGAATGAATCAGTTGCCCCGTATAATCGCTTGAAACTGAAGTGATTATGCAACCTACGTGAAGTAATGGAAGGAACATCGAGGTGGAGTGGGAGGGGTCTGTTGGTGTACACGTATTTGTGAAAGAGGCAAAGAAGGGAAATGTCGCGACGAGTGCTCAGGGGTTGAAGAGAAAGATTGTTTTTAATTTGCGTTATGCTGCTGTGATAGTCACGATTCCGTGAAATGAAACGGGCCGCCCTATTCTGAATAGCTTCAAGCATGTTAATTAAGTAGTTGTGATAAGGGGACCAGATAGGAGCGGCAAATTCAAGCTGGGGACGGACAAAGGTTTGATAGGCTAGTTGACGGGCGTGAGCCGGACAGCTATGTAAATTACGGCGTAGATATCCTAAGGACTTGGAGGCTTTCGCGCTAATGGTGGTGATGTGGTGAGACCAGGAGAGATTGGGTGTGAAATGGACACCAAGATACTTATAGGATGATGCCTGTGATAGTGCAGAATTATTGATAGTGTAGTGGAAAGTGCAAACGTTTTGTTTGCGCGTAAAGGAGATTATTTTACATTTTTCCGTGTTCAGGGACATTAACCATTTGTTACACCAGTCATTAATGCGGTGAAGGTCGCTTTGTAGAGTTATGTGGTCGTCGGGGGATGATATAGGACGGTAAATTATGCTATCATCTGCGAAAATACGCATGCAGGAAGATATGTTATTTGGCAGATCATTTATATAGATTAAAAACAGTAGGGGGCCGAGGACGCACCCTTGTGGAACGCCAGAAGTTACGTGGGAAAGAGGGGAAGGGGAATTGTTAATTATAGTAAACTGCTGACGAAGTGAAAGAAAGTTGCGAAGCCAAGATAGGGTAAGAGAGTCTAATCGGAGGGCAGATAATTTAGAAATCAGACGGCAGTGGGCTACGCGATCGAAGGCTTTAGAAAAATCGAGGAAGATACAATCAGTCTGAAGGTTACTGTTCATATTGGAATGCAGCTCGGTTGTTAGTTCTAGCAGCTGTGTTTCGCAAGAAAAACCCTTTCTGAATCCGTGTTGGTTCAGAAAGAAGAAATTATTTGATTCTAAGTGTCGGAAAACATGGGAAGTGATTATGTGTTCAAGAAGTTTGCAGCATATACATGTAAGAGAAATTGGACGGTAACTTTCGGGTAAATGCTTATTACCGGTTTTAAACACAGGCACTATTTTACCAATTTTCCAGTCAGAAGGGAGTTGACCTGTCGCTAAAGATTGCCTGAGAAGGTGATACAAAATGTTAACAGAAACGGAGGCGGTGTTTTTGAGTATTTTAGAATTAATGTCGTCGATGCCGGCTGAACTGGAAAGCTTGAGGTTATTAACTAGTAGAGCAATACCCTCGGCAGTTATTTCTATAGGTTCCATGTATGCAATGTCAAGTTCGGGAACGTATGGTACGTCGGAATGGTCTTCCAGGGTGAAAACGGATGAAAAAAATGCGTTAAATGCTGATGAGCAATGACTATCTGAAAGAGGGACATGGTCGTCATCTAGCAAAGATATTTGATGGCCATATTGTTGAGGAGAAACAAGTGACCAGAACTTCTTGGAATTTGATTTCAAGAGGGAAGGTAGATCGACAGAATAATATTTAAGTTTAGCAGATTGTACTGCCGCACAGTAGCTTTTCATAAAATTCTTGTATGTCTGCCACGCGGAGGGCGTGCCATGGCGTTTAGCTGCGCGGTATAAACGTTTCTTTTTATTTCGGAGTCGCCTGAGAGATTTAGTAAACCATGGGTTTGTTTTATCGTTTTTCACTTTTACGAGGGGGACATACTGATCAGTTAGTGTGCATAGTTTATCTCGGTACAGCACCCAGTTATCATTTACTGAACGACAGTCGAAAAGGGGTAGAAATGTGTCGTTGTAAAAAATTTCGAGTTCGGCATTAAATTGGCTATAATTGGCCTTACTATAGTCGCGAATATTTTTGTGGTCGGTGCCGGAGAAAGGTAGCGGAATGTTAAGAGTTACTTGGAGGAGGCTGTGGTCGCTAAAACCATCTATGTTAAGAACGGTACCTACTGTTTCAGGAACTGTCGTAAGAATTAGGTCAAGGATGTTAGAGCCGCGCGTAGGTTGGTTTACTATTTGAGATAGGTTAAAATCTAAGGCAAGGTTTATAAATTCCGTGGAATTGCGGCAAGAGGAAGACAA
Source organism: Rhipicephalus annulatus (assembly GCA_013436015.1). Taxonomy (NCBI): domain Eukaryota; kingdom Metazoa; phylum Arthropoda; class Arachnida; order Ixodida; family Ixodidae; genus Rhipicephalus; species Rhipicephalus annulatus. The sequence continues at coordinate 57,140 of WOVY01010215.1, read as the reverse complement.
TTGGATCCAATCTATTTCGGGAAAGTTAAAGTCGCCGAAAATGTAGATGGCGTCGGTGCGACATAAATTAGTGGCCTGGGTTATGCTACTGCGCAAGTCGACTACAAATGAATGGGAACAATCAGGGGGCCGGTAGCAATTGCCGATAAGAAGTGTGGTGAACTTTGTAACACAGGCAACCCAGATCATTTCTAAATCAGAGTGAACATTGATAGCATATGATTGCACAGTCTTTCTTACTGCAAGAAGTACACCTCCGCCACGCTTATTTTTACGGTCATTTCGATATATGTGGAAGTTGTTGCGATCGGGAAAAATTTCGATATCGGTGATATCTGGGTTTAGCCACGTTTCAGTAAGGGCAAGTATGTCGCAGTCGCTGTCATCTAGAAATGAGCAGACTAAATCCCGTTTCGGCACCAGGCTGCGGATATTAGTAGATGACAGCGATAGTGTAGGAATGGTATAAAGTGAATTCACATTGGGATCTTGCAAGGACTTGTTCGACTTTAGCTATCTGCTTGATAGCACAACTGCGTTTGTGTTGATGTCATAGACGTATGTTTTTTTATCAATGTGCAACCTGTCAACTGACACTTTGAAAGCTTTATTTTGGGCTTTAGCAAAGCTTACTAATTTGCGCCTGGCCTGTCGTGTCGCCGGCGAAAAATCTTCGCCGATTGAAAACGTTGAACCTTTTAGTTTCCGTGCAGAGGACAAAATCTGCTGTTTATCTTTGAAGAAGGTTAGTTTTGCAATTATTGGTCTGTTTTTTCCCTCGGTGAACCTGCCAAGCCTGTGAACCCGTTCAAACTGTGCACTAGTTGTTGTTATGTCGAGTCGTTCAGAGCAAAAGTTAATTATTTTTTCCTCGGACTGGGCCCAATCCTCTGGTTCGCTATCCTCAATTCCAAAGAAGAGAAGGTTTGACCGCTGCTGCCTATTTTCAGCATTGTTGCATCTAGACGTGATTTCCGTCAGCCGATCCGAAACGTGCAGCAGAGCATTGTCAGTGGGTCCTCCTGCGTTATTTCGCAAAGCAAGTGTTGCCTCGAGGGCAGCGATTTTAGCATGGAGTAATTTGATCTCATTTTTAGTAGTCTCGTGCTCGCCACTTAGTCGTTTCAGGTCAGCTAACATCGCGGTGTGATCAGCTTTAAGTTTTTTTATTGTTTCTAATGCCGAAGCAAACGAATCAGCTTCAGTTTTGCTCATTGGTCCTGGATTCGACTCGACGTCACCAGAAAGCATAAGCAATGTCCTCAAGGCATCAGAGCACAACTTATACGGCAAACACAACACTCGCTTCAGCACATCGCAAAACTCTGGTGGGCACGACACCGCAATGAGACAGGAATGACTACACTTGGTACAGGCAGCACCCCTCATATAACTAACTTGTAACAGCAGTGGTCGTGAGTCAGCCATCCCAGATGCGGCGTCGTACCCAAACTAGGCGGCTGAAGGATGGCGCTTATATACTCCCCAGTTGACGTCATGAGGCGACACGGAAGTTCCGCGTTGCCAGATTGAGGCGCCGATTTCATCCAAGTTAGGCCTCAGTAGGGTTTCGGTAGGCCAAGAAAGAGGCAGGCGGTCGGTGCCAGCCAGTTCGCAGGATCCGGGGACCCAGGAGCAAGCATCCCAGATGACCGCAACCTGTAACAGCAGTGGTCGTGAGTCAGCCATCCCAGATGCGGCGTCGTACCCAAAGTAGGCGGCTGAAGGATGGCGCTTATATACTTCCCAGTTGACGTCATGAGGCGATACGGAAGTTCCGCGTTGCCAGATTGAGGTGCCGATTTCATCCAAGTTAGGCCTCAGAAGGGTTTCGGTAGGCCAAGGAAGAGGCAGGCGGTCGGTGCCAGCCAGTTCGCAGGATCCGGGGACCCAGGAGCAAGCAGCCCAGATGACCGCAACCTGTAACAGTAGTGGTCGTGAGTCAGCCATCCCAGATGCGGCGTCGTACCCAAAGTAGGCGGCTGAAGGATGGCGCTTATATACTCCCCAGTTGACGTCATGAGGCGATACGGAAGTTCCGCGTTGCCAGATTGAGGCGCCGATTTCATCCAAGTTAGGCCTCAGAAGGGTTTCGGTAGGCCAAGGAAGAGGCAGGCGGTCGGTGCCAGCCAGTCCGCAGGATCCGGGGACCCAGGAGCAAGCAGCCCAGATGACCGCAACCTATAACAGCAGTGGTCGTGAGTCAGCCATCCCAGATGCGGCGTCGTACCCAAAGTAGGCGGCTGAAGGATGGCGCTTATATACTCCCCAGTTGACGTCATGAGGCGATACGGAAGTTCCGCGTTGCCAGATTGAGGCGCCGATTTCATCCAAGTTAGGCCTCAGAAGGGTTTCGGTAGGCCAAGGAAGAGGCAGGCGGTCGGTGCCAGCCAGTTCGCAGGCTATATATATATATATAAAATATATATATATATATATATATATATATATATATATATATATATATACTGAGAGTATTATTTAAATCGGCCAGTTTGTTTATATGAAAACTCAAGAAAGAAAAAAAATTGGCCACGAATCTGCATGTTACACTGCATATGTCGTCGAAAGACGATAGTCATGAGTCTGGAGAGAATGAAAAAAAAAACGTTTATTTGATGTTCTGCGCAAGAAAATTGGTGAATTGTATTCTGGAGGCGCTGCGTCAGTGCCTCGAGCGTGTAGTGGAGGCGAACGAGCGCATCGAGGCACGTTACACACGAGCGCCATCTGGCAGTTTGAAAATGAAGGAAACCGTGCGCGCCTGCGGAACAAGATGCGCGCTTGTCTCGAAGGTGATAAGGTGTAGAACGCAAAGCGACGGGCAGGTGCCACCACCGCAAGATTGCTGGTGGTGACGGTGACGGTGGCGGTGAATCTTGAGCAATATTGGTGGGCGCTGCGGACGGGGTTGGCCGTTTGGTGCCGTTTGAGATATCGGTAAGGGCGGACAAACAGACAAATGTACAGACAGACAGACCAAAATTTTTTCGTCGAAAGTCCCCAACAAAGACTATCGTTTTTTTTAAAAAAAAACTCCCAAGCATTTCCCCGAGGGTGAACATGGTTAAGTGCGAATACACGGGGTGATGCTATGAGGGGTATTTATTAATTCGCACTATTATATTTATTAATCACACAATGGTGCCTTTATGGTGTAATGGTTCCTGGGAATCGCAATTTGATCACACGGGGGAGTTTACGTTAACTCACTGGCGAATGCCAACGGATTTTAACTTTACTCCCCCTCACGACCCGCTCTCGACGGGAGACTGAGAGAGAAGGCGGGCGCGCGAGAGAGAGAGGTGCGCGAGCAGCTGCAGCGAGCGAAGGGGGAGGGGGTATAAGGCGCGTTACTGACACCGATATCAGCGTCGCGTCCGTGGCTTATTCGGTAGAGCGTCGCGCTGCGGCCCGCCAAGTCCTCTTTCTTTTAAAGATAGAGAGAAGACTGCGGACGCCGCCGACGGTGGTGGATGGTTTGGGGTCGCTTATAAAGTGTATTCACACTTAAAAAACCCGCCCGCGCTCGGCGCTCAGTTCGTCACGATGCGCCGACGCGCGCTTATCTCTCACGCGTATTTAGCCCGGCGAATGGGGGGGGGGGGGTGGGGGGGCTGTTAGATGTTTGTGCTCGCGCGCTTACCCTTCGGTGGGGAGAATCGTGTGACTTAGGCTTTCACCGGAACGATTGCATTGGTTGCAGGGCCTACAAAGGTCACTTCCCTCGCTGCACTGGCCCCATTTGCTAAAAGAGCGCGCCTTTCATGCCCAGGGATGTATAACAACTAGGACACTTGTTAGTTTGCATCTGTACTTGCGATTACGTCGTGCGTCGTTTTTATTTAAACAGCGCGTTAAGTGTCGAGCGGTAAACGTTGCTATTTTGCTCTCGTCCTGTGTATGTTGTTTTCGTGCGTCATTTGTGCGTGAGCAGCACGCCGCACGTTTCGATCTGCGTGCCGTTCTCAGCTGTACATTCCAAGTTGTTGCTATTGCATTCATTGCTTCGCTCTTGCGGCGTAACTGTGTATTTTCATTCATATCCTGCAAAATACGCTTAGCGCGGAGTGGACGTTTCCCACGTACCAACCTACCAGGTAATACCTGGCGGCCACATCGAGGGCACAACTTATTCTAGCATGTTATGGGAAGCGCACTTGTAGAATTGTGGCTCAACGTTCGACATATCGTAAGTAAAACTTAACAGGAGTTCGGTATGAGCGCGCCGTACAGGGCTGTACTTTTGCTTGAAACATTCACTGGGTTGTTACGAAAGTTATAGATATGTAGAGTGTTGAATATTTGCTTTGTTCGCCACTTTGTGCATTCCGCAACAGGTGACAAACCCGCGTCGGCGCATCGAATCGTACTACGAGATCAGCATCAACAACGTCATCAGCGACCTGATGGAACTCACGAACCGCTACTCCAAGCAGCGTGGTCGCGTAATCGAGTTCAAGGACGTGCTGTACGGCTACCTGCGAGTCGACCCGCTTCACGGTGCCGACTACGTGCTCGACCTGCTGCTCACGTACCGCAAGTACCGCGGCCGCAAGATGACTCTGCCCGTGCGCCGTCACGCATACGTACAGCAGCCCTTCACCCAGCTGCGTATCCGTGACGTGACTCCTTCCGCCGAGGAATCGCGACGGCGAGCCGCCATCCGCTTTGTGCTACCACTTTGTGGCCGCCGAGCCGCGTTCGAGCGCTTCCTACACATCTTCCGCGACGTGTGCCTGGACGCCGACGATGCGTGTAGCCTGCTCGTGGTGCAGTACAGGGACACAGCGGCCGAGGCCGACGACTTAGAAGGCACGGTCACCGCAGAGAAGGTGCTCGGTGCCGACTACGACAAGTCGCGCGTCGAGTTCCTGCCCGGCGGCAATGGCGGAGAGTTCTCTCGGGCTGCGGCGCTCGAGCTGGGCGCGTCGCGCTTCAAGGACGACGAACTGCTGTTCTTCATCGACGTCGACATGACATTCGACGCCGGCGTGCTGCGCAGGGTTCGGACCCACACAGCACGGCGCCGCAGTGCTTACTTCCCCATCGTGTTCAGCCAGTACGACCCAGCCTTCACGGGCGTTTCGCCGCAAGACCCTCCTCGAGTGGCCCCCGAGGAAGGCTACTGGCGCCAGTTTGGCTTCGGCATCGCCGCCATCTACAAGTCGGACCTGGCGGCCGTCGGCGGTCTCGACGTCAGCATCCGGGGCTGGGGCAAGGAAGATGTTGACCTGTTCGACCGCGTCGTGGCTTCCAACCTGACCGTGGTGCGTGCTCCGGACCCTGGCCTTGTACACGTCTTCCACCCTGTGCGCTGTAGCCGTAACTTGGCCACTGCTCAGTACGACATGTGCCTAGGAACCAAGTGGAACAGCGTTGCCTCCGAGCGCACCTTGGCCGCTATCATCGCCCAGCGGCATCACGAGCTGCTCACGCGCAACTTCAGGCGCTGAGGAGCAGAGAGTAAGGTCCCCATTAGAAAACTTTTTTATCTAGGGACCTTAGCAGAGAGCAGGTTGGCGCGCACTCTGGCTATAGGGCGATGAATATTTGTCACATCTATGCAATACCAAGACCGACTTATGTGTAATATAGGCATTTGTTTGGCAAATGGCACATCGTCGTTGCATTTAGTACTGTGACGTATGTACTTTGGTTGTACTCAAAGCCTGGGGCGTAGCCTCGTTTGTGTGTGTGTGGGGGGGGGGGAGCGGTGTCTGACTCACCTTTCCCTACCCCTTTTCTGTATCACAATGTCGCAACGTGTTGCAAGAACAGGACGCAATGCTTCGTTTCTACAAGAACAGCAAGGCTCTATTCGCACACAAGAACAAAATGAAAAAGCAGACGCCCAATGTCGTCTTCCTTGAAAAACGCCGGAGATTGTCACTCGTGAGGCTGGCTTCTTCCTCCTCTGTTGTGCTTACGGCTAATAATCGTGATATGTTTGTGCGTGTGTTAGTGAGAGTTCGCATTCGTATGCGCACATAAAATGTAAGACTTTTGGTTGGAAGGAAGGGTGGGGGGTTACGGCACTGATCTATGCCGTTTCTGCATAATTCCCGCCGAATGTGTTACATCAGTGCTGTCTTTTCTGGTTAGAATTGTTGCCTGAAAACACTTCTGTTTTTTCTGGATGTATCTCGGGTTTTGCCTAATATTTTTGTTATGAATGCGGGCACGACCATAAGTTTTTCGCAAATGTACCCTACACCACGCAAAAAAAATGTAAAAGGAAACGTGGGAGGGCCAGCCGCATTGTTGCCATTATGTGCAAGGTATCTAGGCTAAGTCGGATTCAGACTCGAGTAATGGTATAGAACTAACGCAGCTTTAGATCGAAACGCATCGAGGAGCGCGCGTTAGGCAAAAGTTTCTGGAACACGTCTCTCATAATTATTGGTTTTTAAAGCCTGTTTCGTTGCAATACAGCCGTGTGATGAGGCAAAGCACAATAAGAGCGGAAAGGGGCATGTGAACGAAGCGTTCGGTGCTTCCGCCGACTCCCGGGTAGCTACTTGCGTGGCGCATTGTTTTATTGCGATAGCAATTATATGTACAGTCTCGGCTGGTTTTTTGCCATCGCCGCCGCCGTCATTCACGTATATGTATACATATATGGTGCGCTAGCCTTCTCTTTTTTGTGGAGCCAACATCGCCTTTCCGGCCGGGATCGTCTGCGCGCGCGCTTATCTCGTGAGCGAGCAAGGGCGGGGGGCGCTTATGGTTTGCAGCGCTATCGCGGCAATGATCAGTGCGTGGCCTGTGCCACCACAGTGGGTGGGAGTTCCTACGGGCTGCGCTCCAAACACACACACACACACACACACACACACACGCGCACGCACACACGCACACACACGCACACACACGCGCACACACGCACACACACGCGCACACACGCACTCGCACACACACGCGCACACACGCACGCGCGCGCACACACACACGCACTCGTACGCGCACGCACGCGCACGCACACACACGCGCACACAAGCACTCGCACACACACGCGCACACACGCACACACACACGGGCGCACACACACACACGCACTCGTACACACACGCGCACGCACTCGCGCACACACACACACACGCGCACTCGCACACACACGCGCGTGCACACACACGCGCGCACACGCACTCGCACACACACGCGCACGCACGCACGCACACACACACACAACTGTGCCAAAAGTGTACCTCGAGCGGCCGTGTTCTCTTACAACGGCGTTTTTTAGAGTTACGTTAGATGGAATCTAAATGAGTGGACTGCCAGCCCACTTCGATTGATTTATTGATATGTGGGGTTTAACGTCCCGAAACCACTATATGATTATGAGAGACGCCGTAGTGGAGGGCTCCGGAAATCGTGACCATTTGGAGTTCTTTAATCCAGCCCACTTCGTATATCAACGCCGTCACTACGCATGATCCTTGTTGTGGAAACTTGGTTACGTACTTAGCAAGCGCATGTTTACTAAAATTAACATTGCTCCTAAATATGCCAGCCTTGCTTCGTAAAACATTCGAATATCTTGCCATCGCATTCATTGCGATGTCATTTTGAAGAAACTGACTTTTTTTATAAGTGTTTCTTGTTGCATATGCTGACGTTTTTGAGCCCAGGTTTGATAATGTTCATACGATATATCTGCCACTCGGAGTGCAGTCTTGCAATCATCGTGTATGGCACATGTCCTTACACAATTACTCATGTATTTATCTATTTACCTTTTATACTCCCACTTGTTTTTGCATTGTGACCAAAAACTTAAGCTTTAAGATCGCACTTTTATCTCTGTGCCTTGACTCCGCCAAAGTATATGTGCAAACTGTATGAATTTACACAGTTGTTTTTTTACACATTTTACGTGCGTCGTGTCTTGGCGCCATGTGCGTTTTACTCGATCTTTTGTGAAACTGCCTATGTTGTTGTCTGTGCCCTGCACGCCTGTTGTTGATAGTAAGTGTTGTTAGTCACCTTGCGTGGAGTATTGTTACGCCGTGTGAGTATTGTTGAAAGGCATTGCTTGCGTGCTAGTTGCGGTTGCTTATCGCGCACGTTACATGCGCGATCTCAGCCGCACACGTCATCGCTGTGCGGCTGATTGACAGAAAGGTTTCGCGCCGGACGCCGCGTGCCAAATTGTTTCCGGCATAGATCAGCACGGGCGTCCGAAGGCATTGAGTGCCACTTCCGGTGTAGTTCGTGTAACCGGAAATCCAAGTATCGAGTCTCTTTTTCTCGTGTGTCTGCCAAGGCTGTCACAGCCGAGGGTGCGTTATGACTGAGTGCTGATTGAAGCTGCTGGTCATACAGATGGTTTTAGAGCCTAGAAGACAAAGCTCTTTTCGTGTGTAATGATGCCAAATTTTCGCGACTGCTGCGCGCATCGCTTTTCTGTTGTGTATAAATATTTAAAAGTTATAAGACCGGTGATAACGTGGGCATTTTATTTTTAACGCGGGCTTTGCAGCTGTGGAACTTGGATGCTAATACGGACAGCTAATATGTCCGCAGAATGTCTTGGGAAGGGGGCGCCAGTGTGGATTGGCGGGAGGGTCAAGTGCGCAAATCGTCGCCCCCCCCCCCCACCTGTCGACTTTCATGGAAAGGAATGCCGTATTTACTCTATCTAACGCGACTTCTCCCATATGTTTGCTACCTAAAATCCTGATTCTCGCGTTAGGATCGAATGTGAAAATTCCTTCTTTTTTCTTTTTTTCATGGACGCAATGAAAAGTCACCCCTCGCGTTACAATCGAGTAAGTACGTGTGAGCGTGCTTTTCCACGAAATGCGGGCAAATGTACATAAGGTAGGAAAATCAAAAGCGTGCGACAGACGAGAAGCTGTGTTTTGATAACGAAGCTTGCTTAGATAAGGCGCACAATGATGTTTTTCTCGCACATTTAATGAACACGGTCACAGTGAGAAAAGAAATAAGAGTCGGCACCATTCGGCAACTCTCGCTAGGGCGCGTTCTTGTACCAGATCGCGCACGAAACGGCGCTGCGGTGGTGAATGCAAAAGCCTATAAATACGCACACCGCGAAGTTGGTTGTTTCGTTATCCAATTTCAATTTGAGTATAACGGGCACTAAAGCGAACGAAAGAAGGAAATTGTAAAGGCCCGTATCTTTGTTTGACTAATGAAAACCAGCGGATAATGAAGGTTAGGAAACTATAAAGGAGATTATTTGCACCGTATTAAATATATTCATGATACAATCGTGAAGAAAGTAAACTGAAAGATAAGACAACTTGGCGCCGGCAGGGTTCGAACCTTCAACCTTCGCTTAATTCGCCCGATGCTCTACCTGTCGAGCTACGGCGGCGGTCGATCTCACGCCCGCATTATCGGGTATTTCTGTGCATTTACGTGAACTTGGCAATGTTCCACACTCGCCGTCATAGCCACGAGAGGCGCTGACTAATTGACACTGCCAGGCTTGCTTGCAGAGAGGTATTTGGTAAAATGTACAGGCGGACGATCGCCGCCATAGCTCAATTAACTTGTAGAGCACAGGGCGCGCTATCCGAAGGTTGCAGGTTTGACCCCTGCTGACGCCAAGTTGCCGTATCATTCACTTTACTTTGCTCACGTTTATATCAAGAATACTACAGTACAAATAACATCCCTTATAGCTTCCTTGGCTTCACTAAGTGTTGGTTTTATAAGGTCGTACACTAAGGTCACTTTACACTGATGCACATGTCTATTGCGCCGAGCAAATGAACGTCATTTTCTTTTCCAGACAACGTTCATCCTTTTTTTTTGAAAGATAAAGATCTGATTGTTACGACGCCGCAAAATGTCTTTCTGCGCGAGAAATCTTTTGTCCGTCACCGTACACCCAAGACTGTTGCCAGTGCTAGCTCAAAACAGCAAGGGTACAAACAGCGCGAGCTTATTTGCGAATCGACAGGTTTAGAGAAAGCTTATTAAGCTTTGTCGTATGAGCCATGAACTACATCTACAATCGATCTGCACCGTGACTAGAATTTAATGAGATTGCTGCTGTGTGCTCTTTGAAACATTTCTTTTTATCCTCACTTGTCTTGGCATTGTTAGTGTAGTGACGACTCTTATGTTTATCACGATGTGCTTTATACATTTTATACTGATTTTTACAGCCAATAATCACTGTTTTTATGTCAAATATTTTATCAATAAACTCATTTTATTTGTCAAAATAGTTTTCTTGCTACTTCGTATGCACGCGTATGTGTCCACACTATGAACACTTCATATTTTTTTCTTTATTGAATTTTCTCTTGTTATCTTTCTCGCTTCGCAGAAGAGAGAAAGTAAAGATAGTCACAGCGTGCTGCAGAATTGGCCTATGAAATTCAATTGACCCGCCGTGGTGATCTGGTATTATGGCACTTGGCTGTTGACTTGATGGTCGCGGAACAGAATCCTGGCCGCGGTGGCTGCTTTTCGAGGGAAGTGAAATACTAGAGGTCCATGTGCTTCGATTTGATTGATATGTGGGGTTTAACGTCCCGAAACCGCCATATGGTTATGACTCATGAGAGACGCCGTAGTGAAGGGCTCCGAAAATTTCGACCACCCGTGGTTGGATTTAATTGTAGGTGCGCGTTAACGGACCCCAGGTGGTCTACATTTCCGGCTTCCTCCACTACGGCGTTTGTCATAATGACTTCGTAGTTGTGGGACGTGAAACACCGGGAGTTTATTATTATTATTATTATTATTATTATTATTATTATTATTATTATTATTATTATTATTACTATTATTATTATTATGTGATAGCGTTTACAAGCCCGTTTCGCAGAAATTCTGGTGTCGACGGTGGCGTCCTTGATTGGGGGCGAAAAGCACCGTTGGCCGTGAGCGAAAATTCAAGGTAGATGCTAATAAAGATAGGAGCCGGAGGGAGACTTGTACTTTGGCTTTTCTTGCGGAATAGTAGTATGCCTCCACCGAGAAGCAAAGAATGCGACAGCGTGTGCGTATAGGTGTGGGGGTGGAGCAGCCGCTCTTCTCCTTGCACTGCCCTCCGGACGCTCATATTGAGAACATATCTTGGCGCACCGTCTCCTTCCCTGCGATTTGTGAATGATAAAAGATGTCCTGGCCTATGTCGATTAAGTAATTTCTAGATGTATGCATATGAAAATTTTACCAAACTGACGCTTATAACTCTATACACCAGAACACAGCGAGCTCAGTGCGTGCTGCCATATTGAAAAGCACGTCGCGCCATCTGTTGCAAGCGCGGCGAAGCAAGACCCATGCACTGCCAGCGAGCAGACGCTCCGCAAATCAAACGCGAAACTACACAAGCCGAGTCCGTCTGTAAGCATGTTTCGCGCTCTTCCTCTTCTGGGATTTGGTGCTCATTTCGTGTGAAACGTAGAGGAGACCTTTAAGTTGAAATACGTGGCGCAAGGTTACCAATGAGAAGAACGAGTCTGTCTCTTCTCGTTCTTCTCATTGGCAACCTTGCGCCACGTATTTCAACCTAATATGTACCAACTAGCCCAACATAACGTACTGTTGAGGAAACCTTTCTCGACAATCCGGAATGTCTACAGCACGTGCAGTGCAGGCTGCGGAAGCAACTTATCAGGTACGTACTATCGCGATTGAAAAAAAAAAAACGCGAACAGCGGAAACTGTGTTTTTTTTTTTTCGACTCAGTCGAATTGCGGCGTGGCTTAGCTGTGGCAAGGTAGAGTATTTGCTGTAAGTCGGCGTCAACGTATAGCGCTAGAATCTCGCTCCAACTTGCGCTCATTCACTGCACGTGTTTACCATTTTCCAGTCATGGCGGGCACTCGGAACACACACGCGGTGCGAAAGTACCAGCCAGAACAAGATTTTAAAATGCTACGGTGACGCCGGCCGAAAGCACGCATTCGCCTAGTGACCGCCAAGGCATGCCGCCGTTCAACTGAGTAGAAAGACATGCTTTCAGCGCCGTTCGCGTATCTTTGCAACGCGATAGTGCGCCGTTACAATTGTCCTAAACGTGCCTTGTGCGCTCATCCACGCGTGAGTCGTAATATATATTGTCATTGGCATGCGGCCTGCGAAAGAGTACGGCAATAATTTGGTGCCGCATACTACAGGCATACTGCACGCAAATCGCTGTTGTAAAGCGGAATAAGTGGCGTCGTGCTTGAATAAACGCAATAAGTACACTTTTACTGCGCTCGTAGTTCTTCCTGGTGATTGCGATTATATACACTGGCGGTGGAGCCCGGCGTTTTTTGTTGCGGATGGAAATCTATGCAATCGTGAAACACCGCACCGGCGCGATTGCCGCATTGTGTTGTGATCTTCACAGACAGTGCTAAGTAATATCTTACTCTTGCGCGGGTTGTTTTCGCATAAGAAGACGGTGCAGTAGTGCCTAGACGACTTCTTGGAAGCGCGGTAGTTAGCGTCGCGCGTGAGTACACGCAGTGAGTGTACTTACTCGCTCTGTGCATATTTACTATAGGCTCGTATGTCTTTTCCATTCACGGCATTTATCCATTGGCGACGAAGCTCGGCGCTTTTTGTTGCGGATGGAAATCGGTGAAATGTGAAAACACCGCACCGGCAAAATTCCCGCGATGCGGTGTGAAGTTCACAAGCAGTGCTCAGCAATCTGTTGCGCTGGTTGTTGTGACATATTCAGATGTGCAGTGGTACCCAGACGACATCTTATAAGCGGGCGCAGCGTGAACAGGCGCTTTTTCGCAATTCAAAGTCCCCAAGCCGCTGCTTGCCATGCTATCGAGGCACGCCTTGGCAGCTCAAAACAAATTATGACGTCTCTGGGAGCGAGAGTACACCGCCGAAGGCGCCTGGGTGTGAGATAGGCGTGCTCTCGTAGATGGGTAGTAATTATTTTGCAATAGGAAAGGTACGTGTAACGCAGTGACATGCAATGTAGTATAGCATATGACTTAATATAGCCTTGCGATGTCGGTGTGAACATATATCTGAACAAACATGGTCGAGAGTTGGCTTTACAGCGATAACTAGAAGCGCCCTCGACCTTGCCTTTGAGAGCGGGACTGCACAGTTGCGCCTTTTTGGATGCATATCTTATTTCTGCATTCATCAACCAATCCTTGACGTCACGGAAGTCAGAAGTGAAGTGCATGCTGAATAGACATTAAAGACAAAAATTGTGTCTGTCGTTAGATATGTAGGAAGTCGATATAATCTGGCCCGGACCACGACCTCAGTTGGTGCTCCCTGAACTTATACCACCAGCGTGGGTACGGGGCCCATGCACAGTGGCTGAGAACGTATTGTTTCACATGCGTGGACTTCAATCCTCAAATAAACTACCTGACGCGGCTATCATAAACGAGTGGCACGCGCATCGCCGTTGCCTTAGTATCGTTCCCACACTACAGGTGGTGTACTTGGCTTCGCGCTACTGAACACGAGGCTTTGAATTAAACTCCCTGCTTCAGATGACGCTGTTGGGTGGGAGACATATAAAAACGCCCGTGCGCAGTTTATGCGATTGCGGGTGGTCAAAATGAATTCCGAGTCATCCGCCTTTGCATACTGTAAAAAAAAAAAAAAGGATGTCCAGAAGCAGGCTTCACCTCAGCATTTGTCTTGTTGCGAAGAAGCCAGCTTTCACAACACGATAGGTCAAAGTTTGGGTTTGTGGACTCCTTTCGACAAGTTCCAACAAGCACGGAATACACACGGTACCCACAGTATCATTGTCCCAAATACGCGAGACGTTAATATTGCGCGGATGCAAGTGTATACGGAAAATCTGTTGTTACCTCTGGCGTACTCCCTAGGAGTAAATATCATGGTTTTGGCACTGGTATTTCTGCGTTGATATAAATTGAAATGGGAACATCCGAGGTTCGTTGGCTTCACTTCCATAAAGTATATACTTCAATTAAGATTAACGTTCTCGTGATAAAGCAGACAATGATGTAGATCGATTGGGAATTACTAATGGGTGAGCTTAGATCGAAGCCCTCGAAAAATATATGTAAGAAGTCATGGTTCATCGCAACGAAAGTGTCCCATTTAACGTTCACTTTATAGTGTAATCTAACTCGCAACTACCGAAATCAACCGAAGCCACCGCTTTTAATTGAAGGTGTGTGGACCGGTTTTATGCCTTGCTACTCGGTACTATGATTGATTTTGGATATCTCTGTACGTTTAGAGTCGTCTTTCCTATTACTACATATCGCGACTGGCGATTTCAATTTCGTGGATTTGCTTTTGTTTAATGGACTTACAATGTAGTTGGCAAGAGTGACAAGCAAATTTGTAGATTAGTTACGAAGTTTAATGTAACCTTAACCCTCATTTCGCGGTGCGGAAAAAAAAGCGATGATATCTTTTTGCTTTGTTTATCGATGCTATTTAGAATGCAAAATTGTAAAACATTGAATAATATCTGAACCATCGTTAACATCGCCAACTTTCGTTTGGCGAAACCATTATGGATTCGTTGCTCCAGGCAGAAAGCGTTCAGTTCACCGTCGACCTTGTCGCGGCGCTGCCCTCTTGCACCTGCAGTCAGGTCTCCTCGTCAAGACCAGTGGCACCAGCGGTAAGGTCTTCGTACGGCTCCGTTGATTCTTCAAACGACGTTGCTTGCGTCGAGACGTTTGCTTCGTTGACGTCATGCCTGACGGTGCCTGAATCCCTTTCGGATTCGTCAGTCAACGTCCAACGACTGCTCGTACGCTCCGTCGGATCTCCAGCGGACGTGGTCAGCTCGCGAATTTCTTCTGTCCACTCTTCGAACGTTGTGGATAACGTAGTTGCGTCAGGTGAGGGAGTATTCGTGGCGTCCGTCGCTTCGTCGTTGGTCAGCTCATCTAGCGTCGTCGTCCCGTCGGTACTGGACGATTCCCACAGCCCCGTTTCGTCTCTCGGGTTTTGTTGGCTAACGGGAGACGTGGTCTCCGGCGGGGAGCGCGTCGCGTTCGCTTCCGCGCTGTCGGCCTCTGGCCGCCCAACGCCTTCGGTGAACCTGTCGTGCCCCATCTCCGCAGTCGTCGTCACATCTTCCGCTTCCTCGGACGACGACGGCGGCGGCGTATGGGACACCGTCGCCGGCCTCTTGCGCCGGCGGCGTTTCTTCGTCCTCTTAGACGGCCTTCTGGAAGTCTCCCGCGGCTGGGTGGCTTTTCTTGCGCCGGGTTTGGCGACAGTGGGCGGAGCTGTAGGAGGACGTGGGACACCTATTGGCTGCGTTGACGCGTTTACTGGTGGCGCAGTGGGAAGCGATCGTTGTTCGATTTCGTGGGCGTATGCTGCATGCCGAAAGGAAAAAAAAAGGATGAATGTCGATTATATATGCGCAGCTCTGCAAATATTTATGGGACTCTGAATAAAAACACCGCGCAGCGGAAAACCTATGCGGGCCTTAACAAACTTCTCTGGTGTTCACCCAAGCCTTACTTTATAATGCTTGCAAAACATTGTAGTTCCCGACAAGACCCCCCCCCCCTTTTTTTTTCTTTGTCATCGCACTCATTGCTGTTCTTGCCACTCCTTTAATGTAACGAAAAGAACGGTTTACTGAATACCGAAAACGGCTTGCCTTCTGATTATTGCTCTTGAAAATTTTCTTACACAGTTCATTATGTTGTGTAATATAAGACCACCACCACTAACAACAAAAATGTTGTAATAAAAAAAGCGGCATGCTTCCTGAACACCTGGGCAGGGTTGGGGGGGGGGCAAAGTATTTTTTTTCATAATAATTGCTAAGGCTTAACGTCCCGAAACCACAATATGATTATGAGGGGCGCCGTATACAGTGGAGAGCTCTGGAAATGTCGACATTTTTTAACGTGCCCCTAATTGTATAATACACGGGCTTCAAGCATTTCTGCCACCGTCGAAAATTGGGTCGCCGCGTCCGGGATTCGGTACCGCGACGGGCGCGTCAGCAGGCGAGCACCTGGAACACTAAAGACCACCGCGGCTGCTTTGTCTCCATCAGTTACTCAGTAGAGCGTGTCCAGTTATTGCCTAACGAGCAACGCAAGTTGCTGACGAAATGGTGATCAAAGGCCCCTTAATTATATGTTGCATTCCTATAGAGCCGCTTACTTTCTATCGTTACTCCCGTAAAGCCAGAGACTAAAATCAGGCCATTGCTAGAAGCACTTCACTACTTCACTTCTATTTTTAAAGTCGAAGCTCCTTAGGACCTCACGATGTCGGATCGTTGTCGTCCAGGCTCGCCGTCGTCCCTATGGTTGAAGCCTAAGAGTGAAACGTCTCTGCGCAATACCGTCTACAGAGCGTATACACAGCGCGCATATGGTTAAAAAATAAACATTCTTTATCGTCAAAGGAGCTTAATTCATGGACCTGCAGCCACTTTTTTGTTCATTAACTGTGAACCATATGTTGCCTTTTGAACTCGACCAACAAGAGTGGGGGAGGAGGTTGAACTTTGCCCTTCATAATGAGGAATCTTGCCTACATCCCTGTGTAACGCCTATTATATACCCACCGAAAAAGAGCGCCGTGACCAGTGCAGTGATGAACGAGAAAGTGAGCAGAACAACGAAGAACAGGCTGAGGATGCTGGGTCGCTCCTCTCTGTTCTCGCTCGGAGGACTCGGCGTCGCTAAAGGCGTGTTGCGGCCGCCCTGGTGCAATGACGGCCTGGCCGACGCCGTCGGACTTTTGCGCATCGCGTCGTCGTTTGGCACACAAGACGTGTGTCGGGACGTCTCTCCCTATTGTCGTTGCGACGGTATCTTCCAGTCTGCGGCGGTGCGTCTTCCTCTTCTTCTTCTTTTTTGTTTTTCAATCAGTAGTAATTTTCGGTCAATCCCCTACAGTGGGTGTTCGCCACAGCTAATAGGTGAACAAGAACATTTGTCCGCTACGGCATACTATACCATTGAAGGACGCGCTATGACGGGAAATGAATAATTTATTATTTAGTTATTTTTATTTGCGCAAATGCAACTGTTTCGGGTATAGATAACAAATACCCTGCGTCGCAACAGAGACTGCGGAAATATTAGCTTTGACACGAAGTCGTGATCACGCGTCATTGTGTGTGTCATATAATAATTGTTGGGCGTTTCACTTGTCAAACCCACGATATGATTACGGCAGACGATCTAGTGGAGGGCTCCAGTATGATTTTGACCATCTGGTGTTATTTAAACTGTACTTAAATCTAACTGTGGTATTTCATAGAAAGGCGGTCGCCGCGGCCTAGATTTCATTATGTGACCTTCAGGTCTGCAGCCGAGCACCGTATCATCTAAACCCGCGTGACGGGTGTCATTGCAGGTTGCCCCTCAGTGGGTGGGCGCCAATCGTCTCAGGAACATCATCAGTATTGTCAGAATGTCGCTAAGAACCATTCTTAAAGGATCGTGCTTCATTTAGCGCAGGAAATACATGACGCTCGAAATGTGAATCGATCTCTTCGCTCATGCATGCATAAACGAGCCTGCTTTTTCGCGACAATCTGTGGGGCGAACATCCACTGCGGGATTTCAGAAACCAAACAAGGACTGTGCCCATGGCCGTCGGCAGGATTTAGTCTTGGGTATGCAAATCCATGTTGCATCGCAGCTGAGTGAGGGGAACATCACTGATGTAGATTGGGTAAGGGGAAAGTGTTGATGTCGCTTGAAGGGCGCAAGTGCCCCCTTTGAGCTCCCCTGCTGACGCCCAAGGCTGCGCCAACATCGCGAGTGGCGCTGCAGAATGTGAGGTACTAATAATGAGTGAATAGGTCATGCTCGAAGTGCGAAATCGACAACAAAATGCGAGTGCCCAAAAATGTCCACTGTGATTGTGTTACAGTTACGGTATCGCGCCCCCGAAGGGTTCAATCGTGTCGGTTGGCAACAAGATCTGAAACATGTCTGTGTACAGCAAGAGAGGAAAGGCTATGCGATTTCTCCAGGGGCTTAGCCAGGGAGTAATAGGGCACGTCGCACTCCCGAAATTTATCTCACATGGGTAGAACACGCTTCATAACATTGTCACTTGACTTCATCCTCCTGCCCAGCCCCAACTCAGGATAAGGAGGTACTTCAGTCATGGGACTTTTAAGTCTTCAGGCGGGGGTGTAGCTGCGAGAGGTGACCTCTTTTAAAGATTCCTGGATACGTCACTATGGATGTATGACAGCTCTATAGCACCTATATATATATATGCTACCCTATAGAACTTGTAGTAGACATCCTCACACTACCTGACCCTGCATTGGGTGTGAGCCATGGCCAGAAGACAACAGCTACAACCACGGTCACAGACATCGCCATCGCCCACTCTGGTGCCCCGTGCTCGCAAGATGGCCGGTGGCTGTAACCGGCTGCTGTGCTGGTGAGGCTTAGGCCCCGTGGCAGCATGGAGAACGAGGAGACCACGCTGGTCGGGCAGCGGGAAAGCCAGCCGGCCGTGGACCTCGGCGACCCGTTCATCAACAGCGCCCTGGTGCACACGGCCAGCGCTTGTCTCATCTTTGTCGTCGTGTTCATCTTCGTCCTGCCGGGGATACTACTCACCACGCTGCGCCGAGAAAAGCCCTACCAGGTATGCATACAAACAACCTTTCTGGCTTACCTCCGCGCATTGAGGTATCGCGTTTGACGCCACTGCGCGGCCTTCTGTGATGGTTCGCACAAGCCGCAGTGCTGGGAAAGTCACCGTTCGTACGCTCATGTGTCCCCCACAACCAGCGTTTTGAGCGCGGTGGACGTCATGTGCCGTGCACAGCACGTGCTTCGAGTGAGATTTAGGCGGCCTCTCATCTTCCGCAAAGGCTGAGTCGTAATTCCTACAGAATATGGGGTCAGTTTCACAAAGTATTTTCTTTAGTGCTGTTAGCTTTTGGCTAGCCAGCCGCTCAAACATCGTAATCGTGTATGGTTGCAGTGCACTTTGATAGTTGCTACGCAGTGTCATCCTCGCACCGAGAAACTCACTGAGTAAGCCACTGTGGTGGCATAACCTATGATCGAATATTTGCAGGAGGGGTAGAGGTGCGTGCTCTTGACTAGCAAGGTTTGGTTGCAAAGTTGGTCTCTCCCCCACACGTTTCATTTATGGAACCCTGCGCCGCAGTGTTTCACTTGTGTCTTTTACACGTCAGAGCTTATACTTTGCAACTTGCAGGTTGACATGCGTCCTAAGACACGACTAAGCCGACAAGCCTACGATGGACCGGACAGACCTTTGATCATGTGCATGGTCAATTCCACCAGTTTTCAGCGGCCCCCGCCTATGACTTACACATTGGAACAGGTATGAAATAATGCGATAGCACGATAAGCGCACCAATCAATGTCTGTCTGCGTCTTTCGTCATGCAGTGTAAAAAAAAAGTATGCGAATTTTCCCGAAAAAAAAGAAACAAGCGATAATTGACCCCACGTTTAATGGCTTCGCGAAAGTGAGGGCAAAATACAGATCAAGCTGAAGGCTACATGCAGTTGACTGCTCACATGCTGATCTCGTGTCAAACTCGTACCACCTCAGAAGTAAAAACCGCAACTTCCGCATCGATTCTCGTATACTTTATATATTTCGCAGGAGATTGAAGCACTTGAAGGTGAAGTTGTGTGAACGTTCCCTTCCAGTATGAGCGAACGACCGAACAGCCTTGGCCTGACAGTGAGACGTGCAGGAACCGCTGAGGGAAGCAGGTTTTCCGTAATAACAGGAATCCCGTGCATTATGACAGAGCCATTTCGTGCGCACACTGGGAGATGCGGTCCGCGGCCTATAGAATTCTGAACCTTATCTTCACCAAACCTCGCGCAGGTGCCTTCGAACTTGTGCTCGCACGTCGTGTTCCCGCTGTCGGGCTCCGCCGACTGGTCCGATGACATGTTACACTACGACTACACGCACAAGATCACCCATCCGAACTTGTACCGCGAAATGGTGCGGCTAAAGAAAGAGCGACCCGCGATGAAGATTCTCGTCAGCGTCGGCGAATACGAGGTGAACAATGGCCTGTTCCGCTATGCCGCCGAGTCTATGCACGCGACGGTGCAGTTCTGCAGCGCTGTGCTTCGCTGGACGCTCGGCAACGGCTTCGACGGACTCGTCATCCACCGAATGTTCACGAGCGGCTCGCCCGGCGAAGACCGACGCGGCATCATCGTGCTGCTTCAGAAATTGTGGGTGCACTTCGAGCGTCACGGCCTCACGCTCATCGTGGTGTTCGAGCCGGAGACGGATGTCTTCAACCAGCCGCTGCTGGGGGGCAAGATCTGCTCGTACGTCGACTACGCGGTCGTCGTGGCGCACGGCTTCCGCAGCGAGGTGTTCGCAGACTTTCCCAGCCCGATGCGGAGCCGGTCGGCCCTGAACGTGACGACGGACTTCGACACCGCCGTGCAGCGCGCGCTGGCCAGCGGCGTCCCCGTGCACAAGCTCATCGTGAGCGTCTCTCTGGACGGGGCTTCGTACACGCTCGACGAGAAGGCGGATCACAAACCGGGCTCCGTGCTACTCGCGGGCCGATCTGAAGGAATCCCGGGCCTCTTCACGCGTTGTCCGGGAGTGCTCAGCTACTTCGAGATCTGCAGGCGGCTCGTGTTCGAGAACTGGACGCGCGCGTGGGACGACGTCGCCGAGTGCCCGTACGCGTACTCGGACGACCAGTGGGTCGCCTACGAGGACCAGCACAGCTTGATGGCCAAGGCGGAGTACGTGCGCAACCGGTCCTTAGCGGGCATGATGGTCTGGGACGTGTCCAGCGACGACTACCGGGGGGACTGCGGCTCGCCGAACGTTCTCGTGCAGACCATTCACCAGAACTTCCAGACTGTGTTTAAACTCGACTAACGGCGCTAGCTCACCCTCTACTCGTGTATTACCGTCATCCTTCGCCGTATTCAGACCTCCGAGACAAGGACTCAATTTCTTGCACGTTCGGAACGGCCTCTAAGCCTCGCCATTTTTAACCACCTGTGCTCACTAGGCAAATCACGGTTGTGATTTCTGTCGCGGATCATCATCATGGTCCTTGCTTCATTCTAGCGCATGCCCCCACGTCCGCGCGCAGCACACTGAATAAATGCATGCTGTGCATGCTCAAGGACGTCTCCTGAATGTATTTGGCATAGCGGATGCATTTATGTTGTATATGAGAGCTCGTTTTTTTTTTGGGGGGGGGGGTGATTACGTGATGTCCTAGAGATCTCGTTGACAGTGGCCGTGCGGAACATTGTCATTATGATGCGGGTAACAAACTGCTTACAAGTACAAACCCTTTCAGATACAAGTTCCGAGAACAGATTATGTAATGTACTGCAGCCATGCTTACAACTTTTAATTTTTGTGTACCGACCATTATATCGTCGATTATCAATTGCATAAAATTTTCATTCAGCACAAAAGACCCAATATTTCTTGAACAGGGTCACCAATTCTGGAAAATGGAGAAGAGTGAAGAAGAAGATGAGTAGAGGACACTTAAGCTTTGCCTTCAAGAGATGTTCGCGATAGCGTAATCGGGCCTCGTGGGCATCGCGTCACCTTCTCAACTGCTGACCTGCTTCTTTTCTCAGTGGGCACATAACATTAGCCGTTTGAAAAAAAATATGATTGAACGCCTATTCAAAGCTCATTACGCCATAATTGGCCAGCAGGGAGAAAGTAGTGCCAGGGTCTATGCATGCGCAATTTCCCTAGCAAGCTTGCCAAACTTATCGAGTCCAAACTTGTCAATACAGTAACCAACTATGTTTTACTTGATTGCGTATGTAAAGTATTGACAGCGACATGAAACTAGACATGTCACCTTTTTTTACTTTGATACAAACTGCTATGTAACATCAAAACCTATGCCCAATATTAAAAGACAGGGCATGCAAACATAAACCACAAACTTACTTCTTGTGTACCTGTTTGCATGCCCCTGCCTTTCAGAATACCTAACAACATTGTTACTTACCAAGTCTGTTACCAATATATTGCGACTAGACGAAACATCACGAAGTACAACTATCAGCATTACTGCTGTAGTCCAGATCTCCGACTATTTGGTATTACGTGAAGGGCAACACAGAGTTCATCAATGAAATGCTCATTAATTTGGAAAACCTGGACGTGTTCACTGACCCCAGCCAGCATATGCATTCTTCAATGACATCAAACTCTCATTCATACGGTAATATTTGGCCACAACCAGGTTAATTCGGATTACGTTCAATTTTGTGCTGAGTGCCACAAATGTGCGATGTAAACGAATGAGAACGGCATTCACCGACAGCTGCAATGGCTGCGGGCTGGGCGTTCATGAAGGAGTGGAAGTCATCCGCAATCCCGTTGTTCGTATGTTGTATGCTATGGGTTTATTGCCCATTTCAGATTAAGACACAGGGATCATGACCAGTGTTCACATCGTGAACAAATTGGCAAGTGAGTAAAGTTATGGCTTTTGCACTGCTTTTATGCAAAATATTACTGGATTTGTGTATACATAAAAAATGAAAGTGCCCTATTGAAATACATTTATTATTTTCTTGATATTTTCAAAAATGTGCAATTTGGTTAATTTGGGCAGTTTTTTGTTCGGGTGAAATACAAATTAACGAGTGTTTACTCTATATCTTTAGCAAACTAATTATCCTTGATACTCCACCTAAAAAGACAATTCAAATGCATAAACAAAAGCTCATTACATGGAAAAAGAAAGCACTATATACGTATTTGCACATAATGTACTGTGCTCATAAAATGACACACTACGTTAGAGATGTATTATAAGTGGTATGTGCAATTAACTGCTCATAATAACTATGTCATGTTGCAACAAATAGAGCTAGTAACAGGGATGTTGGCTCTAACACAAGTATATGAGCCAGTGTTAGGCCTGTGAGACATAACGCAAGGATAGTGGAGTCCTGACTTGAGGAGCTTCATTCTGTGAGCAGGGTACATTTGTATCATTAATTTACTTTTGAATCCACAATGGCTCGTAGTGTAGGTTGTTGCTGAGGTTGTTTTATTATAAATTCACATACAAAAAATGTGGTACAGCCTTGCAAAGTTACTTGGCATATAAAGAAAAAAAAATCACCCTTAAAAGTGGAAAAAAAAGGCAAACAGACATAATGCTTTGTAGTTACTTGACTAACAGCATTTTGAAGTAGACTGTTCCATGCTTCCTTTTCATAAAATCTGAAGTGTTTGCTTTCTAGCTGGATTATGCTGGCATATGAATATTAAGTGAAATAAACGGTGTAACATTAAATGTGGAAAGACACTAATGTAGACCTTGTTTTATATTTATCCTACATTCAGTATTTGTGAATTCCAAGACTTGCTCATGAATCTTGCATATTTCAACTGAACCGAGGCATCTTGCTCTATCACTTATCGTCCTAGCAGCCAATGTAACATATGAAAAAAAAAAAAAAAAACTTTCCAATTCAAGTACTTCTTTCCACAAAAAAAAGGCAGAAATGGTCATCAAAAATAAGCTCAAGGTGGCTTGAATAACTTAAACACGTAACAAGCATTGCTTTTTTTAGGCTAAATAATTCAGATAAGCTAAATAGATTCTAACGACAGTTGTGCCTGCTCCAGCACCTCCTTGGCAATGAGGTATTCCTCCGTTTCTGAGAGGTGTTCAGAGCCCTCCTGCAATGAGAAATATTAAAAACCATGTTTAGTGAACTTTAGCAAGTGATCAGTAATTAACGATTTAGCAACTAACTCAATAGGGTGCATGTGTGTATGGAACACAAGGTCTATGAAAAATGTTGTGGTTAAGGCTTCCAGGTTATATCTTCAAAACCCAATTATGCACCTGAGGCCTAGTAAAGAAGGGTTTTTGCATAGTACAAAAATGAGAATGCCACTTCTGCAATGAAGAATTCAATGCACACTCCCAACTAAACCTGATATAGTTGGTAATCCAACTAAACCAATGCCTCCACAATTTTATTTTTCGATGCCACTGTAAACACTTACTCCTCAATAGGAACTGCTCGCCTACCTCAGTTCAGGTAGCTGCATGGTGCGACAACACCTAAAGGGTATGTCCCCTTGTGTCGCACAAGCATCCGAAGCGTACGATGCTGCTGTGCTCGTGGCCCGTGAAGGAGCGGTCCCTCCGCTATGTTACGTGTGTCAGATTTACTCCTCCGTACTCCTTATTTTGAAGCTAGAAACATCACTGCCACGTCGCAGCCCTCATGTGGCACATTTTAAAGCCAGTACATGCAGCAGGGTCGCAGTGACGCGTCCCTTTCGGGAGCCTCCATAATGCCACAAATGGGGAGACGCCATCCCATACACTGCTTATCTTGAAAGATGCAAAATATTGCTCCGCGCATTGAAACACAGCTGAACGAAAAATCACTTCCCCTTATTTCTATATTAAGGAACCACATGAAAGGTACTTTTACCCATGAATGCAAAGTAGGCGTGAGAGGCGTGAGTGCTAGCCGATGGGGGGAAAAGTAGGAAAGGATGATAGGAGAAGGTGGTGAACGGTTAGTTCGGGCGCGTCTAGCTGGCATTGAAAAAAACTTGAAGCGCTCTTGCGACACTAGTTACATGCCCACAAAAAATGAATATTAACTGCTTCCAAAAAGCTAAATGCCATTCACAGAGATGTGTAAACATACAAATGGCAATAAATCTTATGGTGAATTGCACTGGCTGTTTCAGAGCACTTCCAGTAGCAATTTTTCTGCTCCATGCGGAGCAGGTATGTTGCATAAGCAGATTGAAAGTGCACCCTGTATATTTGGTTAGAAGATTTGGAGCAGCTATCTCTACTCCGTGAAAAGCAACAAATTTCGCCGGAAGTTGCATGTGCTCCACGAGTGTGCAGAGCACAGCATACAATGTAACCGACGAAATGCACTGCTCGAGCATACATGTTCTCTCAGCACATGCACGTGAAGGCAAGATTTGGGCAAAATGAAAGGAATGTTGGCCTCTTCCGGAAGCGGATGTGCACTAGCACACTCTGCCACTAGCTCTGGCGAGAGTGCCTGTGTTCCACTGGCAGATTCCCTTCGCTTGCCCTTCACGAAATTCGTTGGACACTCAGAAGCCGTGAATTAAATCCACCAATATTATCATTTGAGGTGTAATGCATCTTTGTAAGTCATTCGGCTGTCAGATATGAGCTCTTGGCAATTATTTGCACTCAATGCACATAAGCTGAAAGTTTACATAAAGGTGAAATAATTATACAAAAGCATGCAGATTCTTATTTTTGGTGTTACTTCTCATACTTCTGACTTAAATATTAAAAACAACTCAAGATTGTCGGCCCGAGAAATTTTGATACTGTCAATTAAAATGAATAATGCTGTCAAAAGTGAACATGTAAAGGTAATGAGGGCAGTCAAGAGGAGATTCATACCACTGCATGCATTCACTTTGTGACCATATAAAAATTAAGTGAACCAAGAATGAACATCACAACACAGTAGCCCCTAAGGCTGGGCACTAATCAGGGGACATGGTAATGAACATCACAACACAGTAGCCCCTAAGTCTGGGCAGTAATCAGGGGACATGGTAGGTAAGAGAGAAAGAATAACATGAGTCCGATAAACATCACCCTGTAGGCACCAATTACAGCGCTGATGTATCAATGTTACACAGTTGAAGTTTGTATGGAACAAACACTGGTACTAGGAACTTAAAAGGAAACTACGCCAAGCTCTTCGTCACATAAGAGAATCGCTTGTTTAGCAATTTTTTATGCAAACATACTGTACGGCGCACTATGTAAGACTATGTAAGACTGGACTATGACTGAGTGTGAGCGCATTTGCTGCTTAATGTGCTGCGTTTATCTCTGTTCCCTCTCTTCTATCTTCTATTTCTCCCATCCCCCTCTCATGTGCAGGGTAGCAAACCGGCTGCCCATAGACTGGTCAACCTCTCTGCCGTTCTTTTCCTCCTATTTTTCTTCCTTTCAATAAAATCATGAAGTGAAAATAAGAACTTCTACCTTTCATGTTGCTATTTCAAATATTCAGACTACCTATCCTCGTATGTCTTGACAGGTACTAAATTTATCTCACCTCCTCACTTTAAGCATAAAGTGAATAAATCTACATGGATGGAAGTGAACACCGCTTACGAGGACCTCTTTGAGCTCGTTGTAGGCGACAAGCAGCCTCTTCTGGCTGTCGGGGATCATGCTGAGGGTCTCATTGATCACTTGCTCCTATAACAGAACGAAATAAAATCCAAGAATAATCTGAAAAGTCTTCCCAAGACAAGAAGTAATGTTACAGAACAAGATCGTAATCACTTCAGACCATCACCCTTTCCCTGAGCTTCAGTCTTCAAAATAGGTTATACTACAGCAAAAAAGTTTCAGAGACACATGACTTGTATTAACATATTCTTATCCACCATGCTAAAGGACCTACATGACCTACTAAAGTCCCACATATTCGTTATGCCACTACTGGTTTAGTTCTAGTGCACACACCTGCTGCATTGCTCACACTACATGTCCAAGACACTGAAGAACTTACTGATGGCAGCTACCATAATGTAAAGTCGTAAGCGATCTTAACACGAACACTTTGCAGCAAGTCCTTAAACAGTTCGGCGCTAGTGCCACGTAGCTTTTAGTTTTGCTGCAGTTATGTTACCTGTGCATGCAGACATACTATCCAAGCGTACTAAGGTGTTACATCAACAACAGCGTCCAGTGCTTCGCAGCTGGCATAAGTCAAAGAAGTTCAGATCACGCATCAAAGCAGTTGTGTTGAGCTAGCTGACAACTGTACATCGAATAAGGCACAGCATTGGCATACCAATGGCTGAATCAGGGATACCATGTGCATGCAAACTGCGCAAAGTTAATTCACTGGATTCTGTCTCTTAGAAAATGAACAATGATAAACACTTCCCAATGTGGCTGGCTGGTGATTCATTACTTTATGCACAAAGTTAAAATGTTGTTGAAAACAAGGTCGCACTTGAACTTTTCACCTATGGTCATGTTTAACTTTTGCATTTGTACACTCATAATGACAAATGCTAATTGGTATGTTCATGCGCCGGGCACATAGCATGTAATCAGGATAACCACTGTTGATTAAGGGTAACCGACTAGATTCCCAGAGAAGGCAAACACACGAGTGGAAACAATGTTAGGTGGGCCGATGAGATTAAAAAGTTTCACATGTATAACGTGGCAGCAAAAGGCACCAGACCCGTTTAATTGGCGGATCATGGGAGAGGCCTTTGCCTTGCAGTGGCCTTAGTCAGGCTGATGGCGATGATGATAATGACAAATGCTTAACCTTCCCCTGAGAGGAAAGGCAGCACACAACTTGTAAGGGCTAAAGACAACTTACCAGTATAATAATGCACTTTGATTATCTATGAACAAAGCTATAACAAATATCTTACGGTGCAGGCAATTTTATAATTACGTGTAAAATTTTATGGATACCCGACAGTGACTTACAAGCACATGAGCTGTAGGGCTGACTCGCGTTGTAAAGAGAAGAACTTATACAATGCCCAATGAGGAAAAAGCTTCAATCCTAGAATCTGCAATAATTGGAAGTACATGCGGAGGCATCTTTGAAGTCATCTGAACTATAAATAACAGGTAAGTTTTGTTAATTGCTCTCGCACTTTAACAATGGATATTACTTGGAGGTTCTGCACAAAAACATAGCGATAGCAGTACTTTCTTGGTTCTATAGTGCATTGAGCTTTGGTAAGTCATGTCGATAGCGTGCAAGGAAAACATATTCGAAAAAATTGGCTCAAGCTGGAAGCTCCGCTTGCCTGCAGAGCCATGTCAGAAGCAAGAACGCTGCCGAGCAGAACAGTCGCATCAAATTATGTAACAGCCTCCCTGGAAAGCCACTGGTGCTACGTGTGGCAAGGATGTTGCTAAGCGAGCATTCTAGGATCTAGGAACTTTTACAAAGAGTCTGTGTGCGTATGGATGTGCCACTAGCTGCTGTTATTGGAGTGTTGGCGTAACTTTCTACAAGGAAACTTGTAGACAGCACCTAGATAGACAAACGGGAAGGTTGATATTCATTTTCAGGACGTCCGGCTTGTATATATGGCGAGTTTCAATAAGGCATTGTTGAACGTGTACACAGTAGCCTCAAACATGAATGCAACTTTGAGGTTAAACAGCAGACACATTACACAGAAGCAGAGAGCAAAACGTGTGGACATACAACGGCAGCCGCGGACTAGTCGCTTGCCCGGAAGCGATGCAGCTAGACGAGCGCGCGCGTGAGCCCGGTAAATGCGTGTTATCGCTCACCTGCCGCTTCACATCGTATTCTTCTTTGCCCATTTCTTTCATCTTGGCAGCCCTCTCCCTCTCAACTTCGACCTCTTTAAGGTAGGCCGCCTTTTCCTTTGTCATTCTGCAACAGTCGGTCAGTACATTTGTAAGAAAAAAAGAACGACCGGCGTGGGCGATGACCACAAAAGAGTGAAAGCACTTCCGCATACAATGTACGACACTCCTAGCACTTGCTTTATAACGGACCATCACCGTCACGACAAATCCAATATCTCCAGCAAACGTTTTTCCATTTGTTTGTAGCGATACAATCGCTCCCTCTTTCTAGCAGAATAAATTAGGTACAGCTATACAGCCATGGTACATCATCGTTACGCACTACATCACACAACCTACCGTTTGACAATCCCCGTCTTAATTTTTAAGTTCCGAATAGCTGCTGCGTCCATGTTTCCGCAACAGTACAGTCACTTGAGAAAAAACAAAGAACGATATCTTGAGACAGCAGCGTGTTGTCACAAAGATACGGCTCGCCCCATGCAGACAGCCGATGTTTTTTTTTACATTTGACGTTTATATACCGTCCCTTGACCACCGCTGAAGTTTCCCCTGGCGCAGGCATGCCTTGCGCAACTGTAAATGCATTAGGTTTTGTGGTTTTGTTTCTTTACAAGCTGACAGATGCCGCTGCCGACATTCCAAACGTTCTATTATCATCATCAATTTAAAACAACGTTGTTTAGGCTTTTAACGCAAATATAGCGAAATATTGTGTAAGTATTTTCTCTACGGGTATTTCGCGGAACTTAATAAATTTATTTAAAGTAACATGACTTGTCTAGAGCTTTTCATTTTCACCAGTGGAATTGTCAAATGCCCGAACAAAAACGTGAACAAAACGAAAGGAGATTGTCGGCGCTGCCACCTGACGTTCAAATAACTTTGCTCAAAGTGGCAGGCTTACGTGACATGCGAGTGGGCTAGAACGTGGCGCACCCTGGGGAACAATGCGAAAACTCGTGTGAATGCGAAAGATGCAACAGGTGTGGGGGTCGAATGCTTTGGAAACCAAGCCGCAGATGCCATAAACAGCGTTGAACACGGAGCTCGGGGTTAGCGGCTGCCCATTGCGGATCGGGTTTGAACGGGACAGCGCCATATTCGCGGTAAGTCGAACGAAACTCCGCGTTGGCACTGTATCGCTATCCTCCGGGAATGTGCTTACGAGCAGTAGAGGACATCCCCCTCGGGCGAGATGCGTGAAATCCACGTCCTCAAGCTTTCCTACGGCCGATTCGTGTTGCATGTCACTCAATGCGGGGCATTGACGCGCCACTTTTGCACTATTCGCGGGTGAAACGCTTCGCGTTTTTCTGTGGGTTGCACCTCTAAGGGTCAACGACAAGAGCATTTCTTTCTTTTTGCGCTTGCCGTGGTGTGGTGGACGCCAAACATCAGCATAAAAGCAGCTCTCGCGAGGGGGCACAGAGGTTTTTGGGTTAGGCGATGGTCGCTCGATAGTCAGCCCGTTTCAATCCGCCGCTCAATTCTTCGCAGCTTTGCACGTAGTTCGATGCCACCGCGATCTTTTGCTAGGTTTGCGAACTGGCATTGAACTCGCATTCCAATTTTTGTGGCTCGAAACGTAGACGCGGACCCACCTTGAGTGCAGGGCCCATCAATATCGCGGCGTGCACAGCCACGTCCGGGTTCGCTTGTATGCCGCTCACGCAGTGCGCTGCCCGTTTAAAGCGCCATATCAGGCAGGTTATTTTGTCGCTTTTATACGAGTGTGCGTTCCTTTCTTCGTCTTCGACCGGACTGTCGTTCCCGAGTTTAGCCTGTCACGAACAGCGTGATGGGTCAGACGTTGAAACGTAGTGTTTCTCACCAACAACTGGCTGCCACTTCGACTATGGCACCGATGCCCATGGCTCCCTTTCTATTTCGGTATCATTCCCTGCTCCCGTAACCTTGTGTTCGATGCTATGTGTGTTCATTTGCATAAGCCGGAGTGCGCAATCGCGCGTGCGCGCGCGTTTGCCTTTTCGTGCGGTTGTTTCTGCTCGAATGCATATGCACGCGTGTGGTCCTAGCTAAGCAGTGGAACTAAGCAGCTACATTATGCCGTGCTCATCGTATCCCGCGTCGAAAAAGAAGCACTGCATGCCTGCCTCCGACGCCGGAGACTTGTTTCTGTACCGACCGTTCGGATTGATATGCGGGTCGATGTCATTGACACACATCTCGTTCCTCGCAACAGTAGCGGTAATCTCTCGCGTTGAGGTTCGAGAACGACACGTTCTCACGTGCCCCTTTGAGCGAGTCGTTAGCATTGTTAAGTGCGCTCAGTGTCGGCGAGGTTGGCCGGATGCAAATGTCCGAGGATCCTTTACCTCCTCCCTTGTAAACACCTGCACGCGGGGAGCCAAGGACATTGGCCGCTGCCGGCGGTTGCTTGCTGCCAGAGGAAAGCAGCCGTGAAGTGTTCAAAATCTCAAAGACGTGACGTGACGGCTGTTGTGGAGTTTCCAGTTTTTTTTGCATGCCGCCGTTTGCGTAGTGTAATGGCCGCAGCCTTGGCTTGTGACCATACTTTCGGCTCATGCGTTTTGCGTGCGTAGGGATATTCTCATTTCCTGTGAACGTCGCAGTGTATATAAACGTTTTTTTTCTTCTTTTCTGTCTGCTCGTGTCGTTATTATGCGCGACGTACGCGTGCAACCGGCTGGCGGATCATGTTTTCACGGCGTGTGGGTCGCTGCCTACGTAGTCTGTCGCAGCATTCGCTTTGATGTTTGTTCTTACGTCTATCGCATTACGATACCACTCTGGCGTAACGCTTTGACGATGACTCTTTCATCCCTCTTTACCGTGTATATATTTGCAGTCGTGTGGGAACGTACTTTCGGCCACGGCGGGCTGCATTGTTATCGCTGAAATAACCGGTCGTTTGGCGCCGATACAAATTTGCAGGAGTGAGTCGATGCAGCTGGTGGCTTTTGCATCCTTCTCTACGGGCTGCTAAACGCGACCGTCCTGAATTTTGTGTGATTGTAGCAATGTTCGGAGTGCCAACACTGGTAGGCAATTGTTTCCAGCTTCTGCGATGTTTATAACGAACTCACTTGCCATTGAGAACGTGCGTTGATCCCCCGAAGTCTCATGACGTCAAAGCATGGGCGTTCCCTGGACGGGAAGGACCATAGCATGTGGACGACCCACCGCCTCCACCGTTTGCGCACACCACTTAGGAAAAGCTAACTTACACGAACTCACGAACTTCATGATTTAAATCCAGCTAAGCATGGTGGCAACTTATTGCTGCACCGGTAGTCTTGTATAAATTTCCTGAGCTAGACGCAGTACTCACACACGAAAAGTTTGGTGAAGATAGTAAAGCTATTTGTACCTTTTCCCGCTTGCTCTGTCATTTCATTTACGGCGTTGTGAGGGCCGTTAGTCGTTTCCTCGGTTGGGGTGTACCAGCTTCCATGGGCTGCCTGCGAAATAATGGTAGCTCTGGTGGGTCAAGACCGACGCAGGATCCTTGTCTAAGTGTTTTCGCCACAATGTTCTTATTCCCTCCCCTGTTTATCAGTGCTGTTACTGCCTCCTTGATGATCGATGATAGCGGCAGCATTCAACGGTGCCGGCAGATAATGCTGCACTCACCGCCTCTTTGTTTCTTTTCCTCCTTTTTGTGCGCAGCGGTCGTGAAAGGGACAGCAAAAAAGATATGAAAGTCTATGTTGATTGCTGAAATAGCGGTTCAGAAACCTCGTAGTGCTAATTTTGTGCCAAGGAAGTGCTTAGTTTGAAATAAAATGATGTTTTAGGGGTCTGCATCGCGGTAGCACACTTCAAATTACTTGCCTTAAGTGGAACTTTTCACGTCACTGTTGCCGTGAACAATGTTGCCCGCCTTTACTGCGTAGCCGCCTACACTAGTAGCAGCCGAACGGAAGTAGCGGGAGCCACAGCAGCAACAAGGGCCTTTGAACAATTTCCTGCCATGGCCTCCGAGATGACCAACGTGCTTGGTTCAACTGA
Organism: Rhipicephalus annulatus; assembly: GCA_013436015.1. NCBI lineage: Eukaryota > Metazoa > Arthropoda > Arachnida > Ixodida > Ixodidae > Rhipicephalus > Rhipicephalus annulatus. Next base: position 24,845 of record WOVY01010215.1, on the reverse strand, counting down.
TCCCGTGGCACGACCTGTCCAGTTTAACCAGGCGGAACTTTTTAACCTCTTGAGCTACCCCATAATAACGTCCGGGGGTTCTTTCCATGAATGAAAGAGAAACGAACAAGCATAATTTAATTACGTCTCCTAATGTACGAAATGTCCTTCATTTAGTGGAGCTAATTGAATTACTAGTGATCAATTGTAGGCGGTAAGACTGACGTCACCGGGATTATTTGCGAATGGCCTACTCGTGGCGCATGTGCTTTCGTGCATTCCCAATGATTTATCCGCTAGTAGGGCACTGCTGTTGATAATATTGTCGTTCTAGACGCTGTCATACATTGAGCTTCACTCTGACCTGAATTGTTATTTGACTTTAGTGTCCCTTTAAGTCGTATTAGACAATAGCAGTGCCAACCAGGTCCCCAAATACCGCGTTAGAAAGCATTTGCTGCAGTACTAGCCACACAGCCGTATCATGTACCAGCTTTTTCGCAGGGTGGATTTTGAACCTACGAAATATTGTGTCACTTACATGGTATGTAAGCGTCGTAGGTCGGCAAATACTTATGCGTGCATTCACATCACACTCGTTTCTTACTCTCTAGTAGCCGCTATTGCTAAAGTGTACTAACGTTATCATGTTCGTTTATAAAGAAAACTTATATTGCACAATTATGCTTTCATCTTCTCCATTGCAACCAGTGAAGCCCTGTTATCTATTGCGGACTAGTGTCTACCTAATCTTACGGTCAATGTGTAAGGACAGCATCATATTTGGACCTCTGTAACGCCGGAGTAATTGACTAATTCATGCGTTGTGAACCTCCCAAAAGCGAAAAGCTATGAAAACTTCTTTTAGTCGCCTATGGCCTCCTGGACGTGTACATTAATTGAAGTATACGCCGCCAATGTTACATCCCCCATCACGGCACTCAGGAAATTTTACGTGAACGGTTGGTTTTGTGTCAGAGATTCCTTAAAGCGTGCGAGCTATACTATCGATCGCGCGTACCACGCCCGCAAGTGACCTGCATGGTTTCGACAATAACTGCACAATAAATATCCTCGTCCTGCACGCGCACGCGTGTTCATCCAGCCACATCGAGATGTGTCAAAAAACGTTTTGTCGTTTTAACGTGATTACTGTGTAAGACGAGCTACGAAACGAAACACTTGTTACTGGCTTTGCTGGGTAAATATTGCCTAATTTGAACAATTATGCGCACAGGCTGATAAAGGACCCCCAAGGACGCACGATTTAGGCGCGCACGCGCTCCCAGTCATTTATGCCGAGCAACTTAGTTTTTATTCAAGGGGCACGCCGTCGTTTTCGTGTTTCTTGCCTCTTTTTTTTTATCTCACCCCCGTCCTACTATACCTCAGCTGCAAACACAATGACTGCGTCGTCACCGTGAAGCTAAGCTTTTCTACGCGGGCTTTGTGCATTCTTGGCACGTGCACAAGTGAGTGCCTCACGCCGTAGTTTTTATTTGGCTTCGAAAACTTTCGTTGTGCACCCGGAAGTTCACACGCGTAATGGAGCGTTGTTGTGAAACGTCTGTTTTCTTGCTTTGCTTGAGGAGAGAGGGCAAGGGGGGGGTGAGACTGCGCTTTTTTCTCTAAAAGCGCGTCATCACGCATGAACCGTTTCAGTTGAAGAATATTTTGCTCTTAACTACTCGGGTAGTTAAGAGCGAAATATATAACCACCCTTTTTTCTCTCTGCACGAAAAGGGACAGTGTGGCGTTTTCGGACGGTGCAGCTATGTAAAGTCTCAGCTTGCAAGTTCTTCAGGTGGTCTACCGCGTTGGTGTAGCCGGTACGGTACCCGGATTCTGACCTCCAAGGTCGTGGGTTCGACCTGGGCGTGGAGGTCGCATTTCGATGTCGAGGCGCGTTAAAGAACACCAGACATTGTTCGACATTTCGGAAGGCCTCCACTACGGCGTCCCTAATAATCATGCTAGTGTTTTGGGACTTTCAACCTCAAATAATAATAATAATAATAATAATAATAATAATAATAATAATAATAATAATAATAATAATAATAATAATAATAATAATAATAATAATAATAGAAATAATAATAAAAATAACAACAATAATAATAATAATAATAATAATAATAATAATAATAATAATAATAATAATAATAATAATAATAATAATAAAGTTGGCCCCACTGCAGTATCCCTCTCCACTCCTTAAACCCAGCCCAAGGAGAAAAAAAAAAGAAAAAGGAAGGAGCGTGACGCCACGCAGGCAACCTTTGCAAGCCGTGCCGTTTTCAAGCCAGCATTGTTGGCCCAACAAGTGGCCTTTTGCGCAAGGTCACGACAGCAACGAGACTTGCCGATACTTCTAAGTACGGCGCCCGGTAGCTTTTAATCGAAACGCAACTTGCTCGGCGCAGACCGGCTGGCTCACGCAGGTGGTTCAAAGCATAGAGTTTCTCAAAATTAACTATAGGGCAATCTGGTGCTGCGATCGTTCAGCGACCATGGGAATGATGGGTAGTGCACACGTTTGCCTAGTCTTCGCACTTGGGCTTCGAACGCACTTGTGGCTTTGTTTATTGATGTGTTTCGGTTTTGCTTTGAAAGAAAAATTGAACCCTTTTGAGCTTCTTGAGCCAATCGGGAAAGTAAGTCTAAAAAAATAAAATGGTGAAGCGCAACCGCTGAACATTTGCTAATACTTGTTTCGTAAGAAAACAGCTCCAAGCCACACGAACACACACGGAGCCAAAAGCAGGCCAGAAGTACGAATATTAGACAAATGTGTGTACTACCCATCATTCCCATGCTCGCTGAAGCGCCGTGCGTTGCAGCTCCCATAGACACTAGCGCCAGAGTTCCCTCTAGTAAGTATTGTATGAAACTCTATGGTTTATTTTATTTTATTTAGTACATACTGCGAACCATAAATGGTCCAAGCAGGAAAGGCACATCACATACAAAAAAAAGACAGGAATAACATGCACCATACATAATGCAATTCACTCTACTTAATTCTAAATGAATGGGGATCACATAATTTGTTCCAATCAGACACTGTCCGTGGAAAGAAAGAATACATAAAGACATCGGTTCTCGCGAAATATGGGGTAAGCAAATTGGGATGATGATGTTGGGTCTGCCTAGTTGATAGGAAAGATAGATACGGTGATGGATCAATGGCGAGTTTATTGTTAAGTAACAAGAATAGGAAATCGAGCCGTTGTTTGAGTCTGCGCGAAGCAAGTGGCTGAATGTCATTTGCAGTCATTAGTGCAGAGGGTGAATCAGATAAGTACTTGTTGTATATAAAACGAACTGCTTTCCTTTGAACTCGCTCAATTTTATCAATATTAAACTTAGTGTAAGGATCCCATACTGTGCTAGCGTATTCTAATTTAGGTCTTACAAAAAAACAACAACTAAGAAGCTTCACATTTGGAGGGCAGTTACGCAGTTTGTCTTAAAAAGCCGCGTTTTCGGAGGGCAGCTGAACATATGTTGTCTGTGTGGACGTTCCAGGATAAATTGTTAGTTATGGTCAAGCCCAAATATTTATAGCTGGTGACCTTTCTCAGGGATGACGGCCCGAGTTTGTAGATATAGTCTAGCGGATTTTTTTGACGTGTCAGACGCATACAGACACTTTTGTCTACGTTGAGGGTCATTCCCCATTCTTTACACCACTGATCTATATTGGAAAGATTTGTGTTAAGTTCGTTTTGATCATGAACAGAGTAAATATCACGAAACAAAACACAATCATCGGCAAATAATCTAATTTGTACTGTAGGTGTTATGACATTGACAATATCGTTTATATAAATGAGAAAAAGCAATGGCCCCAGTACACTTCCCTGGGGCACACCTGATGAGACATGAAGAGATGGTGAACGGTGGTCATTAATGGCAACAAACTGTGACCGGTTAGTAAGATATTCGGCAATCCAGTTTACGAGAATGTCTGGTAGGCCAATCCGCTTAAGTTTTTGAATCAGTTTATCGTGAGGTACTTTGTCGAACGCTTTACTGAAAGCTAATAAAATTATGTCAGTCTGCCTATTGTTATCAAGATTTAGTGCAAATGAGTGGATTACTGTAACCAATTGCGTTACTGTTGAATATCTCTTTCTAAACCCGTGTTGAAATTGTGGTTCAAAGACTGAACACCACCGAGAGTACTAAAACCTACCGCACGCTCTGGCGTTTTGATCACTAGTTGGGCCGACACGGTTGGCTTCACTCGTGTGACGTAATGCTCCCTGCTTTCTTTTTCTTCCTTCATGTTCTCTAGCCTCTCAGTTGCAGTTGAAGAGGGGGGGGGGGGTGCAGAAAGTGTCGTCTAGTTTTGAGGCCGAAAAAAAATTTTACGTTCAGTGATATCGCCTGCTATAACGAATTAACTCATTGGACGTATATTCACTATGACGGCGCCTATCAAAGCGATACATATTAGGTGTATACAGAATGTGTTCCAGTTCTAACAACACCGTAGACTGCTACGCTCACAGCTTAGAAGACAGCATCGAGCCTTTGTTTTCCGAGAATAGAACACGTCTGGACGGCTTTTATACGTGTAGAGACGCCAGTTCGCGTCGAAAAGAGAAAGCTGAGATAAACAGACGCAACTGCCATATTCTTTAGCTTATTTCGTGTTCAAATCTAAGAAAGATTGAACTTCACTGTAGAAGTGTCTGGAGAAGCGTCTGCTTATGTGCAGACGACCATTTCGGCTAGATCAGAACTGTCCGAGCAATTCGCTGAGCCGCCATCTTGTTTGTACAGGAAAGTCGCCTGCATCGTATTTGTTTACGATGCCGTCGTCTCGAAGCTGTCTATTTTGTCGGCTACGTGAGAACTTGGAGTGGGTCTTAAGGTGGCCGCCATCCACGTAGCTGTTAATTTAGTCGTCCACGGTGGGTATTGGAACACACCCACAGTCGGCGCTGCAGGATATGCGTGAGGGGAGACAATATACTCTGGGTATGCACCTGCAGCTTGCCGTAGTGGAGTCTTTTGGTTAGGACGCAAATACCGAAATCATGCTAAACGTCGTTTCATGCTCAAGAAATCGAGCTAACTGCTCTCAACATAAGAGGAGGGGGGGCCGTCTAGTGGCACGATTTCCGTAGAGCCCAGCGTCGACGAGCTTAGTGCGGTGAAAACTTCGGCCGCTTATACGCCACCTCGCGATTTCCGCAATTCACTGTCCCAAAAGGCGTTGTTCGGATTCGTTCGTGCGCGGTAGAATACATCGTGACGACGAAGCACCGAAGAACATTCGAAAGAAGTGTCATTCCAGATCAAAGAACAATGCCACGCAAGTGCGCCGCCTCGCTTATCTGCGAAAACACGTATACGCTTTCTTCATAAAAGGTGTAATGCGTGCGAACACGGACACGGGAGACCAAGACACAAGCGTGGTCGTTGAAGAGAACAATTACGACAGTGCTTGCTTTGTCGCCCAAGTGATCAGTCCTTCGTTGCGCTGGTGCTTTATCGTGCCGAGTCGCGTCATTCTGCTCGTTGTTTTTTCACGCGTTCTATTTTCGCTGCTTTGTCGAGTGTGCTTCTACGGCTTATGTAGAAGTACATTAATGTGTACCTTTGCGCGTTCATTACGCCATCCATAGTCATGGTTGCGCAATAACGCTGCTTAATTTCATTAAAGTGGCCCTAAACAAGTTCTGATAATACCGATAATCGTTTGGCTTTTAAGTACCAAATCCACAATATAAGAATACTGTTTGGGGTTTAACGCCCCAAGACCAGTATATCATGAGAGATGCTGTAGCGGAGGGCTCCGGAAATTGCGGCCGCGTGGGGATATTCAACGTGCACCTAAATCTAAGTGAGTACACGGGCCTCAAAGCATTTTGGCCTCCATTAAAGATGCAGCCGCCGCAACCGGGGTTTGATCCCGTGATCCTTAGGTTAGCTGTCGATTGCCATAATATAACCACTAGACCGTCGCGGCGGGGCGAATTCTCGATGTAGGAGACGCCGGAAATTTGGAGAATCTGCTACCGTGCACCTAAATCGGAGTGCACGGACCTCGAACATTTTATTTATTTATTTATTTATTTATTTATTTATTTATTTACACATACTGCAGCGCTAAGTGCGCTATGGCAGGAGTGGGTGTACAAAATACGCGGAATTTTAACAGACAGGAATGAAAATTATGTAAACAGGTAACATAATGCAGATGTGTGGTTATACAAGGTCAAAAGTGCACAAACATGTGATTAACATGAATGAAAATAGAATAAAGAAACAATGCAACTCAAGAGCTAACACCATCAGTTAAACTGTGCCTGGGACGGAGCATCAGAGTCCCAGATTCAGCTTAAGTAAGTTTAATTGAAAGGTCTTACCAGCTAGCCCCCAACGCACGCCCCGCAGCATTTCACCTCCGGACCCGCCCGGCATTTGGTCCCACCACCTTCTTCGGGTCAGCTCTGGGACCACCGTGGCAGGCTGAACAAGTCATGGGACTATCTTCGTTAAATGAGTTTACGACAGCATCATGTCGAGTTGGTTTGATTTCTTGTTACTTTCTTTTAGTGTGTCTTTGTATGCTCGGGTCAAATATATTTAATTAGACCCTGGTTGTGCATTGTGCAATAAGTTGCGGAAAACAACGTAGAAGGCGGCACATCGCGGCTGCGCTCACGGAGTCCACGCGTTATGTGGCGGGAAAGTATCTCCGAGCTCGTAGCCCGTGCTGGCCCTGAAAAGTGTCCGTCTCTTTTTATTTCTTTGAGCAAGCCTGAATATATGCCCTATCCGCCGGAATAATCGTCAGTTTCGCAATGAAACGTTCGCGGCTGACTGCTTAGGTGGCCCAGGTTCCGCCGGAAAAGAGAAAGCGCGCGCGCGTTGCTCACGCAATGAAAACACAAAAAACTGTGCCACCGACCGTCCTTGTCGCTTTTGTCTCTGTCTTTCATTGGGCGTGTCCCAGATGGCGACAGCGGAGCAGCCTCAGCTCGCCTGAGAACCACTTGACTCCGTATATACTTCGTAGGGTCTTCAAAGGCTAAACCAAGGATCTCAAACTTACCCCAGCTAGCGAGCCACACTCACGAAATTTAGTACGTTAAGGGCCTGTAAAGTGACGAACGAACGTAGGAGGGGGGAAAGGACCTACAAAATATCAGCTGACGTTGCCATTAGCGATACCTTTGCCATGATGAAACTTGTAGCGAAAAAAAAAAAATCATAGCTTATCCACAGAGTGAATGATAATGAGTGGAGCGAAGCGTCCGTCATGCGTCCGTCATGCATCCGTCCGTGCGTCCATCCGTGCGTCCGTCCGTCCGTGCATCCGTCCGCGTGTCCGTCCGCGTGTCCGTCCGTCCGTCTGTCTGTCTGTCTGTCTTTCTGGCGACGACGAGCACGAGCCGACGCAGCCCTCCGTGCTTCGTCCATGCCTCAACAACGATCCGACTCGTATACGGCCACGATCCAGGAGACTGAGAGAGGCACCCGTTCACCGTGCATCCATGCACAGCCCGCGCAGCAGCCAATCGGAGAGTTGTGGTACTGCTCCATCTAGAATATCTTCGCTCAACTGCAGTTTGTATGTACTTGTATGAGACAGCGCCATCTATTATTATACTGTTCGGAAGATACGACCAGTTACGCCTGACGTGGGGCAAGATTAGACTAAGTGGAGCTTCACTAATAAAAAAAAAACTGCCAGAGAAAGTAGTCATGGGGCGATGCGCTTACTTCCAACAGAAAAGTTTTATTGAACAGAAGTGTGGAGCATACACGTTCACCAGTGTGCGCAGGTGCTAAGAGACCTGACTGGGCTGACGAAACAAATCAAACGAAACGATAACTCTAGGGAGCGGGAGCACTCGGCGTAATCAATGTGCCCCCGTTCCCTGGTTGTCGTTTCATTTGATTTGCTTTGTCAGCCAATAAATGTTCTTTTGAAAGTAGGCGCATCGCACCGTAGCCACTTGCTTAGGTCAGTGTAATTTTTTTGACGCTATAAGTTTCACCGCGTGTCACCGCTAACATGCCCACTCTACATAGTTTCATCTTTACCATATCTCGTATATGGGCCATTTCTGAAGGGATTTTGGTGCCAGCAGCATATGGATACCGATCTCCAAAATGTCTAAACTCGAGACGCCGATTCTGGAATACGACTGTTTTACGGTTATGTATCAACACGTAGGGGCCGCATGGGATGTCCCAAGAATTGGGGGAAAAAAAAAAAAGCCTTAGACGAGTCATGCCCCTGTATAGCTCATGAACATAAGAAAATAAAAAAAAATGTGAAACGAGGACAGTTATGTACGTGCCTGGCCGCTATCGGAAGGTCTACGGGCCGCGTATTTGAAAATTTGTACTATCCGCAATTTGGATAAATGGGCTGTTTGTTGGGGCCTCATTAAAATGCATGTCTATGCGTATGCAAGCAACAGTCATGACTAAAACTATTACGCATGAAATATTGGTTTCAAATAAAATAGGCGCAATAATTCGTTACTAACGGCGAGATGCGCTAACTGCAATGTTTTGGATCTGAAGATGATGCAAATTTGCGATGAACATTTTAGATAAATAAAGCTAAATAAGCGGGTTAGATAAATAGAAATATAGATAAATGAAATGCGCGAGGTAAGTGGAAACGTGTTGACTCGATCCTCGCGGATCTTCGTATTATCTGAAAAATCGTATCGCCCGTAATCAATAAAATTGTGACGTAATCAATATAAATGGGAAGAAATAAGTATTTAGAAAATAAGTGCTGCGGTTTTATACGTGTGATGATCTTATCATAAGGCAAGCCGTAGGGAGGGTATCTCTATTTTTGTCGACTAAATTTGTAACTTGCTTGCACCAGGTGTTCTCGTAGTTCCTGATTAAGTCTCGTACACTGTCCTGCAGCCTTTGACAGAGCAGTTAAACCGCGAAGTGAACTGCAGGTATTCTGACTCTATAGTGATTTGTATTATTTCAGCATCATATCTTGTGAATGCGTGTGTTTTTTCTTTAACTATATGGTCAGACACATCTTGGGCTTTCCCACTACTCATATCTGTCTTTCGCACATCGCGACGTCAGAATAAGGAGATCATGAAATGCCGAATGCATTCGCACAGCAGTTCTCCTGCATGCGCACGAGTCTTCACTCTTTAGTGCCGTTCAAATTTAATCGTTACGTATGCTAAACTATTATAACTTTAGCAGCTTATAAGATGGTGGCACGAGTCGTACTACTATATAGGGTTAGAAGGTATCCTTTCGGCTATATAAATATGTAACCGCACCTACAAAGATACTTTTCGTTGGATAGCGCTGCTCCGCTCGGTCTAAAGTTTCTTTTGCGGAATACAAGCAACAGAACACGTGTGTACATGTGACGCCCAACGAATGCCGTCGGACGACACTCGCACTTCTCGGACGGGTATACCTCCTTTTCCAGCGTTTCTGGATTTGCATTCGAATGCACTCCGTGTATGCACACACGCAACATAGACTCCAGAATGAGTTCCGGCTGGAGACGAAGACCGGCACACGTTTGTATACGCATGACGCCACCATGCCCATATATACATCTAAACGGCGGCGTCCGCTGGCATGTCTGAAGTCCGTGACAAGCAAAATTCCCGCAGCTGCTATGGCGTATAGCCACATATACGCACGCTTGCACCGATGAGTCTCCGCGGGTTAAATTGCGTCGCGACGCGGTCGCCAGAAACGTGGCGCGAGTTTTAGTGACAGCTCAATTAAGTGCAAGCATTCGGTGCAGCTCGCTACGTCCACAGGCCAGTCTGCGGACGTAGCCGCAGACTGGCAAAGGATCCGCAGGCCAGTCTGCGGATCCTTTGAAAGTGCGAGCTGTGGCGCGAGAAGTGCTGTCATTTTTCGGATGAGCGCGCTGTGGTTGCGAAAGTGTCAGTGCGCGTGTTCGGGTTTGGTACGTATACGTTGCGTCCAGAGAAACGGAAGGGATCACCAGAATCGAGAAACGAGATAATTTTTTTCTTTTTTTGTTTAAAAACTATAAAAAAACAATTAACCTTGAATTCATGCACTCTAATACGTTCTCTGCGTTGAAAAGGAGGAATTATGGATAAAACGAGCATCGAGGATAACGCTGTCAAGTGTGCGATGACCGGCGATGTCAACACGTACAAGCGCGCTTGAATCGCAGTTTTGAGTGCAGTCCTGTTTTGTGACCTGTGTGGTATAGAGCATCGGACGCGCGATTCGAATGGTGCGGGTTCGCATCCCATCGACGAAAAAGGTGATTTTTCTGTTCACGTTTATTCTGCTCAATTCACGTCACAGTTAGTGCACTACAGTTACGCATACTTTAGTATCGCTTATAGGCTTTCACCGGCGTCATTGCCTGTTCTGTTCATTTGGCTGTGGTTTCCCTTCTTTAGTTCATTCGAATATGCGCGGCACGCGAATCTCGTTTCGGTGTCCCACTCCATGTATGCACCTGAATGTGTATATATATATAATATATATATATATATATATATATATATATATATATATATATATATATATATATATATATATATATATATATATCTATATATATATATATATATATATATATATATATATATATATATATATACGCTGAACCGGAATCGGTATTTCGCTATGATGTAAGTTCATAAAGGCGTAGCAGTTATACAATTCAGCAAACGAAGCACCCATAAAAAAAAACGCGGCAATGATATGTAAAGAGAAGTGCGAGCCGTGGCTCTGTCAACGTTCAGTTCGCCGTGCTTTGTTCTACAATGATTTTTTCAAGAAAAGAGCAGTAGTGTTTTTTTTTTCCGGCTGGCGGTAATGGTTAGCAGTTGGCACGCAGCCGCATCTTGTTACGAGTATACAGCATTGAAGTAGGCAGGGCATTATATATATATATATATATATATATATATATATATATATATATATATATATATAATGTTTGGTTATTTACATCACAATTCGGTCAAATAACTTCCCCTATACATTCCTTGGCATTATTGTCTGTTAGATCTCATTAATATTGTGTCAACACACGGAAAAATGAGCCCTTATGTATATACTTCTTTCCATTATATATATATATATATATATATATATATATATATATATATATATATATATATATATATATATATATATATATATAAGCGCGAAACTTTATTGAGTGAGTTGCGCTAGAACGGACGACATTGAAGGGTGATTCTAAAAGATTCATACTTCTTCGCGACGGCGTGATGGTGGTGTTTTTATCCCGGAATGCGCGTGTGTCATCCGCTTCCGCAGCGGATTTGGCAGCTGGATCTTTTGTGCGTTTTCATTTTCAGTTCGGTATAAGTATAGTCTATATGGTTGCCTCTCGCTTTAAGCGAACATCTGTAGACGTGGCGCATCCGTTTAGTAATGTATACAACTACTACACGTACGAGTCATTAGTAGAGCGTATATACTGTGGCATATGCGGAATAAATGTGTAATGCAAGAAAAATCGTCGTCACGCGCGTTCACCGTTCCCTGAATGAAAGAGGGAACGAGGAATTTTTTTTTCGCGTTTCGATTGTTGACGGCTCGTTCGAGGGCGTTCGCTTCCTTAATTGTGAGTATAGGTAAATTACTCTTTACGGCGATAGTGTTTGAAGGCGCGAGCCACCCAGAGACACCTCCTCTGGGACTGTGCACCACCGCCGGGTAACCAAGAAGTAATGCCAACTTCCATAAGCAGCAAAATCATCAGCCGAGAGCCAGGCAACCAAAGAGACGTGGTCCAGCACGTGCTTAGCATCCTGGAACGCCAGCGGCCGAAAGCGGCGCCCCCACGGGTTTGACGCGAGTAGGTTGCTGCTCCGGGACGGCCGAGCACGCTAGTGTCTCGCTTTAATCCCCCTACCCCTTCCCCCTTTATGCCGGATCGTCAACAAAGTTGTTTCACTCACTTACTGAGCGATCCTTCATTACAGTGACCACTTTTCTACGGATTGAAGTGTGCGTGTCAAAGTGTGTGTAGTTTGTGCCTTCCCTCGAAACATCTCAATTAAATCGCACTGGGGCACTGACAACAGTTGTTTATTCGAAGGTCGCAGGTTCGGTCCTTGCTGGTTCGGTCCTTGACACGCACGCACGCACGCACTAGACGCGAACACGACGACGCGGGCGGCACTTCCAACTGATCCATTTCAAGCATGAACCATAGCGGTACATATAAAGTAACCCACGTGTGCGCAGAATAGCCCGCACTGCCTAACCTACCCACATCTCAAACAATCTAATCTCAGAAGACCGCTGCTGTATTGCAGTTTCACTAATACATTCATCACCCAACTTGGTGATACAAGAGGCCTCTATAGTAGACACGTGTTCTTCTCCTCTCTCTCTCTCTCTCTCTCTCTCTCTCTCTCTCTCTTTTGTGTGTGTTTTTAAAGGCGGCAGAATGCAATTCAGTAAGCAATGCCAACAGCGCTCTGTCTCTACTGTCTTTTTTTTTCCGAGTTTTTGTGCTGCCCTTTCTATGTGAACACTGTGAACCTACTAACCCAAACCATAGTACTTCTCAAGTACTTCTCTTAGGCCTAGAAGGAATTTTTCTCAAGTGGCTTGTTGTTTGCAGGGTGCCATGTGATCAGGGCTGCCGCAGCAGCCATGGGCCGGAGGCTGAACCTGTCGCACCTGAGCCAGGAGGAGTGCGAGCGCATTCTGGCCGTCATACAGCGTGACCTCGAGCTGCGAGCACGAGAGAAAGAGCGCCTCGGGTATGTCGGATCACATGTCTTTTCGAGTCGACTTTCCACGGTTCATCTCTTCGGACCCGCCGCGGTCTAGTCAAGGCCGCAGCCAGAATATTTTTTTCTCGGGGGAGAGCCACTTGAGGCTCTTAAAAAACTTAAAAAAAAACTCGGTTTTTTTTTTTCATTATTCAATCTCGGTGATGATTCCTCCGCATCTATCCGCATTTGGGGGGGGGGGGGGGTCTTCACCCCCTCTGCTGGCTACAGGCCTGGGTTTAGTGTCTATGGTGCTCGTCTGCTGACCCGAAGGTCCCAAGATCGAATCCTGGCCTCAGCACCGGCATTTTCGATGGGGAGAAATGCTAGACGCCCTTGTGATTACATCAGGGCGCACATTAAACATGCCCCCGGTGGTCGACAATTATCAGAGCCCCTCTCAACGGTGCCTCTCATAATCATATTGCGGTGGTAAGACGTAAAACCCCAACTATTATTAGTATCCATTCTACGCATACAAAAAATTGTCTTAATCCTTTTGTTTCAATTCTTTCGACGATGGTATATCTCCCACCTCCCCCTTATTTTACTGTTTATTGATTCGTTATCCCCACCGCCCGTCATCAATGTATCAAATAAGATATTTTCATCTGTCTAACTTCCGTGCAGTTGCTTCAATTCGCATCTCTATATTATATTTGGGGTACTGCAAGGACGGGAAGTGCAGAACGCATATACAATGTAGGTGTTTGGGTAAATTGCACACTCTGCATAAAATGCCCGTTTAGTATTGTTTTTTTCGCCTTTTATTTCCACTAAAACAGAAAAAAATTTAAAAAGTCACAGCGTATCCATGAAGTGAATGATGGTGAGGGGGCGAAGCGTCCGTCCGTGTGTCCGTCCGTCCGTGATGTGTCCGATCGCGTTCGAGAGTGCAGATGGCGCTCGGGTAACACCGACGAGACGCGAGCCAAAGAAGCAGAGCGCAAGAATCGTCAACGTGCTCGCCGCTCTGCTTCGTCCATGCCCCACTAACGATCCAGCACATATGGTGACTAAACGGTGGACTGAGAGAGACACTCGTTCTCTGCGCACTCAGGCAATGCGCGCTCAGCAGCCAATCGGAGAGTAGCGGCAGAGTAACGCCATCTAGAAAATGAGACGAGAAATGGTCATCCAATTTTTTTGCCTTTTTTCCCGTCTCTTCTTCTCTCGGTTACGCGCGACCAGTGACAAGGTTATACTAAGAGGAGCTTCGCCCATAAAAAACACTGAACGCGACTGTTTCACTTGTTCGAATGGTTCTGCCAAAAGTAGTTACAGCAATTGTTTCTGAGACTGGGGAAGACTCGCCCGCCGCCCTCTGCCGCTGGAAAGAATAGAATTTGGTGCGATCACCGGGGTGTACGCGTCGAACAACGTCCTTGGTCGTTGTGATTGAACTGCAGTAATACAAACGTACGACAATTGCCGTTTTATGCAGTTCAAGGTTGCGCTACCTTCAGGAACACGGGTGCACGTATACTTTCGGAGGGGCAAATAAATCGGATTACCCGTAATATTTCTGTTTTCCCCTATACTTGCCCCGTATATTTTACCGCAGCGCCGTTATGTCTGTGTAAGCTCTCTCCCCGACCCGTTTCGGAGTCTGCGACCCGAAGTCGTTCTCGTCGCGCCCTCTCGTGGTTGTGCGTGAGCGCTCGCGGCAATGCCCGCACAAAACGGTCGGTGCCCAGTCGAGATAGAACGCTGATCTGGGCTAAGGTTGTCGAAGGTCGCCTTGCGTCCCCATACATCTGTCTACTGGCGCGTGTGTCTATGCCTTTTGCTCGCCGTTTCGAACGTGCGATTGCCTGCGCTTTCTTCTCAATTCAATCGCGAGCGACTGCGTCTCTCTCTCTCTCTTTTTTTTTTTTTTTGCTTCTCGCCGTTGACTGTATACGCTCGTGTCACCTTCGGCTCACCGAGGTCGTCGTGCTGCTCGATCAGGTTTTGTTTGCGGCTGTAGCCGCGTGTGTTTACAACGCGCGTTTGCCCGTTTTATATAGACTGTCTATCTCAGTTGGCCCCTTATTCTTCCTCGCTCGTTTTTCCACGCTGTGTGCGCGCGTGTGTGGGTGGGTTGCCTCTGTGCGAACTTCGATTTCGATATAGGAACGTGGCTGGTTTCTTTTCTTTTGCCACGCGGTTAGGCCTCCCGTACAGCGGGTCATCGCATATACTGCGCACTACGTGGGTACTATATTACATACACACGCCACGAGGACAGAGAGCGCGCGCGGCTTTCGATGTGCCGAAAGGCCGGCCCGTCCCGGCCGTCCACGGGCTGCTGTATTTTCCTCTAAGGCGCGGAGTCTCGCTTCGGTTGCTAGCTGGAAAGAGCAGTTGGGTCTTTCCCTCCACGCCTTCTTTTTCATTTTTCCCCCCTCATGTAATCGCCGAGAGCCAGCAGCCGGCTTTTGACTGGTTCTCTCTTCACCCTCTTGGTCGCTCGTGCCGTTCGAATGGCCGTCTGTGTGTATACGACTGTGTGTACGTGTCGTTCACCGGCGTTTTCACGTCCCGGCAGCCATGGAGAAGAAGACTGAATTTCCTCGTTGCCTGCACGACGCTTGTGGACGGAAAGTGAGAATGCACTTTTTGATGCTTGCACATCGCCTCCATACAGGTTGCAGGTTGTAACATGTGTTTTTGGTGGTCTCCATGTAGTATCCACACTGCACCCAGCGTCGCATACCCTCAAAAATGAGGAAGCATGAAAGTCGGTAGTAGAAATCTTTTGTTATTCGTCAAGGCCGTATTTCCCACGAAAAGCGGTAGTTACCGAACTGGAACGACTACACGCCGCATAGCCAGCGACTTTTTTCGTTCATTTACTCAATAAGTTTGCCCTCCACACGGTCGAAGCAGCGTGCGCGCCGATGGCGTGTTTTGTGGCACACTTTTGTTTCGGCGGCTGTCTGGCTGGTTCGCCGGCTGACCGTGTTGCTTCGTCTCACCACGAAGCAGTCGGTGTTCGTATACTACAGCGCTGGCATGCAGTAGTGCCGCGGGTGGTTCCCGATGGGTATCTGCGACGCGGTCCAACCCGCGCTGCCCGTGCTACAGATCCAGTTAAAAAGTCTTAACGGTCGTCTCGTGAGGCGGTAACGGCTTGCTTTGCGAGTTGTATGGATCGGCGACGCGCAGGGCACCGCAGTGCGATAAGCCGACGCGTGCCTCACGCTTCGCCGCCTTTGCAGTGCGGGCCGTTTCGCTAGGATAAACGAGCTGCTTTCATTCGCCCTTGATTGCCAAACGCGGGCGGTCCTTGGCCTTTGGGGCCCTATCGGAGGCCTTCGCTTTCGGTTTGTGCGCTTCTTTGATGGAAGTGCGGTGCGGTGGCGTAAATCATGTCTCACCCACGTATGCACAAACGCTCCTCGACTCGACTTTCACCCTTCACTTGACAGACTTGAGCACTGCGCCGCTGCTCGGCTGAAAATGACGCTGCGCTACTCAAGAATAGCAGCAAATTATCACTGATATGCAGTGATTTGCCCTGCATAGAGTTGGCGCTCCCATCGGCTATCTCGAGTGAAGGTGGAGCGTTGAGTGAAGTTCTAGAATACGGGGGTCAATCCCTCTGCTTCTTCTTAGTGGTGCCGCTTTGCCTTGAACTTATCTCCTTGGTTCTATCGTTACTTTGCTATGTATGGAGCTCGACTATCGCCTTGATGTTATACACTGTAGAGGACTTCGTATTCTCCATTATCAGACGACGATGTTACGGAAATGATGTCGCTGCAGGTTCGCATGTTGTTTTACCAGCGCTGTTTTAATGAAATAGCATTCTCACTTAAAAACCAATCGCCAGTACTTGTTGTGCTTGAGTATACGTGGTGTGGCACCAAGCCCAAATGCCCGAGGACCCTCAGAAAAGTCGCTTGATATGTGCCACTGACGGTATATGTACTCCTGCTGTGGCTTGATAATTGGGGGTGGCCCTGCCGCGGTGGTCTAGTGGCTAAGGTACTCGGCTGCTGACCCGCAGGTTGCGGGATCGAATCCCGGCTGCGGCGGCTGCATTTACGATGGAGGCGGAAATGGTTTAGGTCCGTGTGTTCAGATTTGGAGTCGCGTTAAATAGCCTCGGGGGATCAAAACTTCCGGAGTCCTCCACTACGGCGTCTCTAATAATCCTATGGTGGTTTTGGGACGTTAAGCCCCACAAATCCATCGATAATTAGGGGTGTTACGATGGCGGAAAGCTCGGCGAATATAATTTGTGCCCGCTTTCAGCTGCAGCGTTCTGTATTCTGTATTCACATAGTGGTACACTAAGGCGATAGCTACCAAGCACCACGCAGACAGCAGCAGTATCACAACATTGCACTGTGACGTTGGAATACATACAGATATCGACAAATAGTCGCAGATTAATACGTAATATTATTGCATTCGTCAATGGAGAGAAGCTCAAGGAGCGACTCAAGTCATTTTTTTTCACAATGAACCTGAATATGGCTAACGTCCGGGGTTTCGTGGCGTCGTCCGTGTGCAAAAAAGTCCAGTGTCCAACAAATGGCTAGTTTCCTCAGGCTCCCAAAGCTGAATTTACTGGTCCACTATGGAGAACGATGAAATGAAAACAGCAGCTGCCGCGTCCTCGCTCTACCAGGACACACATGCACGTGACTCGGGGCAGCGGCAAGCATTTAATAAAATAAATATATAAAAAAGTGCGCGGACCTTCATATCTAAATTTGACGCAGATTATGTCGCCCCTGTAAAGCTGTCTTCCCAGCAGTGTATTTTTCTTTAAAAGTGAAGGCGGCGGTTAAGCTTGTGCTTTGTCTTGCTTGCTCTTGGCTTTCCCACTCTGTGTGGCTGCAGTGAAGCCTACTAATCAATAATAAAAAAAACGTTCATGCCGGGGAGAAATGAAATAGATAAAACCAACAGCTGCGGTTTTCACATTCCGTTTATGTTCTGTAGTAACCGTTGGCGGCCGCATATAACTAGGACTCCCAGCGAGCAAGTTTCATACGGGGGAAGATGGAGGCGACACTAGCGGCGCCGGCGGGTCACGTGACGCCTATGAAGGTACTGCACGTAAAGTTGTGCGCACGCGGCAAGAGCATGCGGTTAGTCTGCCCTTTTACGAATGGGTTTGACGCCTATGTGACCCGGCGGACTGTGTACAGTGGTGCTAACTTTGATGGGCACGTTCGCATCCTGGCATACCAAACTGGCCACGGCCACGTAACGTCTGTGTCGTGTGCCAAACAGCTTCACTGGTGGGTCCATCTTCGCAGAGTAGAATGGCTCGCAATGTTTTACTTCTTTTCTGCTAGTTGCTTGATACGAGACGTTTTGTTCGCACCCTACGTGGACCTCTTATGCCCTGGAAACACAACGTAGTTCGAAGTGTTTTTTTTTCTCTGCCTCCTGTTGTGGTCTGGGTCCTGTGGGTCTCGTCGTTGGTAGCTGGCTCCCATCGGACTCGTCCCTTATAGCGAGAAGCAATGCTTATATGGGAAAACAGAGAACAGACGTTTATTTACATTAGAGAGAGGTCAATAAGAAAGTTTAGATATATAGTGGCGTTCTTCGTACATGGCGAGCTCTCCACTCGAAAAAGCACCGAATGAGCCGTGGGGGCTCATTATAAAGGGTCTGTCCTCCCCAGATCCCTAGATCGGGGACCGCGTACAGATGGCACCGTCCAATCACGGACCACACATTACCCGCGAGGGTGACGAGCACGCACGGTCCACGCGAACGTTCAAAACTGAAGCGTGGTCACCGCACGGCCATGTGGCACGAACGCGGCTCCCCCCCCGTCAAGGTGTGTCGCTGGGCGAGGGGTCTGGAGTTGATGACTGCATCCATCGAAAGGGCCGCCGTAAACAAGCTTCAAAGGGTGCCGAACAACTCGTTCAATTAGCGGGACGATTCCCGGCCGCCGCCGCCGCCGTCATCTTCCAAAGAAGAAGCTGCACCGGTGGTCTCCCGAACTGCTCACGGCGCCGCGGCGGCAGGACGCCGCACCCTCCGGCCAGGTGGGAACAATACATGGCGGACACCGGCCGCCCCCCCGTTTGGCGACTCAAAAGGAACATCAAAAGGAACGCCGATCCATTGTCAGACCTGGCGCCGGTCCTAACAGCCTCTCCGCCGGGGAAAGAAGATCCCGAGGTGCAGTGGCCAGCAGGTACTGTGCAGCGGGATCTGTATTGCAGCTTGTCGGCTCTTCCTCTATTATTTTTGTCCCGAACACTGGATCCGATGATCATTGACCAAGAGGGCGTTGCTCGCAGGGATGAGGTGACCCCTCTCCACCATATCTTCCGCCCACCACCAATGAGGAACTGCGGAAACTGCGCCGAAAGCACACCCACACACGAGCAAGCACACGGCAATTCCCTACTCAGAATCACCAGACTTAGATTCACCTGTGGAAGTCATTTCCTTCTACCTCAACTTTATTCCTGTGGCCCCCGCCGAGTCGCAACACCACATCAGCCACTTTTGAAGACATTAAACAAAACACTTGACACATGTTTGGATAAATACAGAAAACTAGTGGGCCTCAAATCGAGGATAGAAAGCAGAAAATCGTTTTGAAGCCCTCGGGGTACTAGGGACAACGACTCAGACCATCTGCGTTGCTGTTGAGTTTACCCTTCTTGTAATGGATATCAAAGGTGTATTGTTGAAGAGCTAAGCTCCAGCGCAAAAGACGGCCGTTTTTCGATGACATGGACTGTAGCCATGTGAGGGGACAGTGGTCAGTCTCTATTGTGAACCTAGAACCGGCGATGTAGCAAGCTAGCTTCTGCACAGCCCAAACAACGCAGGCACATTCCTTTTCTGAGGCACTGTATGCTTCCTCACGAACAGAAAGCTTTCTACTGGCATACAGTACAGGGTGTTCCTGGTCGTTCTCTCCCCTCTGACAAAGCACGACACCCATACCCCGGTCGCTGGCGTCACACTGAAGAATGAACGGCTTAGAGTAGTCAGGCGCGCTCAACACTGGCTGACTTTTTAGTGCCTTCTTTAGCGTAGAAAATGCATGTTCCTTGGCCCCATCCCATTTTACGGTCTGGGGTTCAGTCTTTCTAAGAGCGTCTGTCAAGGAACTTGCAATGTCAGAGTAACGCGGGATATACCTTTGATAATAACCGGCCAATCCAAGAAACGACCGAATGTCTTTCTTGGTTCGTGGTTGGGGAAAGTTGTCTATTGCGGCCAGCTTTACTTCTGACGGCCGGCGGTAGCCTTGGCCTATTACATGCCCTAGATAAGCTACCTCAGCGCGCCCCAATTGGCATTTCGCAACCTTCACTGTTAAGCCGGCCTCACGCAGACGACATAGCACAGCTCGCAAGTGTTTCATGTGGTCTATCCAGGAAGAAGAAAAAATAGCAATATCATCTAGGTACGGGAGGGCAAAGTCCTCCATACCCTGTAACACTTTGTCCATTAGGCCAGAAAAGCAATAAGGGGCATTCTTTAATCCAAAACTAAGGACCTTCGGCCGAAATGTTCCCATCGGGGAAATAAACGCCGCAAGCCTACTAGCCCTTTCAGTTAGAGGCACCTGCCAGTATCCCCTGACTAAATCCAAAGTCGAGATGAAATTGGCACTGCTGACTTGCTCAAGCCTTTCCTCAATATGCGGAATTGGATAAGTTTGGTCCTTTGTAATCGAGTTGAGCCTCCGATAGTCAATACACGGTCGCGGCTCTTTCCCTGGGACCTCAACCAAGATCAGAGGCGAGGTGTAATCACTCTCTCCTGGCTCGATCACTCCTAGCTCGAGCATTCGGTTTATCTCCGCGGCCATTATTTCCCGTTGCCTCGGGGAAACGCGGTAAGCTTTAGAACGAATTGGTTCCGAAGATGTCAGCTCAATATCATGAACTAGGGCTTTGGTTCTGCCAGGTGTGTCTGAAAATGTTTCTTTAAAGTCAAACAATAGTTCCTTCAGTTCCGCTTTCTGATCTGGCTCCAACTCCGCCTGCTCTACCAGGTTACTAATAGTCTCGCCAATGTCTTTGTTTCTGTTGTTAACTCCGGGAAATCAATAGGCATTTCTTCCGGTTGATTGAGCGACATGTTTACAACGGCATGCCTCTGCTGGTACGGTTTGAGCAGATTAGTGTGGTACACCTGTTGCGTTTTACGCCTTCCCAGTCCAGTAACCAAGTAATTTGTGTCTGACAATTTCTGAACTACCTCAACAGGTCCCTCCCACTGGACCTGAAGTTTATTCTTCAGTGAGGGTTTCAGTATCATCACTTTTTCCCCTACTCGAAAGCTTCGCGTCCGGGCTGTCTTGTCATAATAGCGCTTAGCGTTGTTTTGAGCTCTGCGCATTTCCTGCTCCGCTAGTTCTTGAGCTGCGTGAAGTCGGTCTAACAGCTCAAGCACGTATGCTACTACCGAAGGGTCGTCCGCCCGGCCCTCCCAAGATTCTCGAACAATGCGAAGTGGGGGAGCGAAGAGCACGTCCGTAAACAAGCTCCGCAGGCGAAAACCCTGTTGATTCGTGAGGAGCGATCCGAAGCGCGAACATAGCTGCGGGCAAGCAAGGCCTCCCAATCCTCTTTTTGCTCATAACAAAGGGCGCGTAGCAGCCGTTTCATGACTGAATGTACCTTTTCTACAGCATTTGACTGAGGGTGGTACACTGAACTGTGGATGATTTTAACGCCACACTTTTCTAGAAATGTCGAGGTTAGTGCACTTGTAAAAACAGATCCCTGGTCGGACTGAATTTCTGCGGGGGAAGCCTACACGTGCAAAGATAGATAAAAGCGCTTTAACTACCTCCTCCGAGCTGAGCTCCTTTAACGGTACTGCTTCCGGGAATTTCGTGGCCGGGCAGAGCACTGTGAGTATGTGCCGGTACCCGGACTGCGTTACAGGAAGTGGACCCACTGTGTCTATAACTAGCCTGCGAAACGGTTCTGTGATAATGGGGACCAGCTTCATAGGTGCTTTAGCCTTATCCCCTGGCTTGCCAACGCGTTGGCACGTGTCGCAGCTTCTTACAAATGCCTCCACCTCCCGAAAGCAGCCGGGCCAGTAAAACTCCCGTAACAAACATTCTTTTGTTTTTTTGATGCCGAGATGCCCTGACCACAAACCTCCGTGGACCAGGTGCAGCAGCTCCTCGCGGAAAGGATACGGTACGACTAGCTGATTAAACCGAACTCCTTTTCGACTTGTGTACTTTCTGTACAAGACGCCCCCCTTTCTTGGTGAACTGAATGTTTGCTTAGCCACCCCTTCCTTCGCGTCTGGCGTTAAGTTACGGAGAGTGGAGTCATTTTCCTGTTCCACTATCAGTTCTGTAGGACTTACATTTAACAGCTTTATAGTGCATTCTACTTCTCGAGATGCCTCGGATTCATCCGGTTTCTTACATCTTTCTTTAGATATTGTGTTTTGAGGCTCCATTATAGGGCGGTCCAGTTTCGTGCCAGGTAAAGAAGGCTCTGCCGCTGAAGCTGTTTCGTCTGCCACCGGATCTTTACAAACTGTCTGAGCGGCGAGCTCCCTTGCTTTGGATCGAGTTAAGGCCTGTACGATACCCTCACTGAACCCAATTCCTTTTTGTCGCAGCAAGTACTCTGATTTATTTGAGAACAAATAACGGGTATTGCACTGGGAGATGTGCCGAAACGGCAGCTTCAGTGTCTAGAACACCGAAAGGGCCTTCGATGCGGACTCTTGCTACTGGGAGACATGCACTGTTTTGTCTCTACTTGCTTGTCTTATCCACGCGCATTCTCCTGTAAACTGACTCTCCTCGACATAGGACGGGTGCACTACATCCATAGTGGCGGCCGAATCGCGGAGCACGCGGCACGGTTGGCCATTCACGACTAGGTCTCGGAGGTATGGTTCTAGCAATTTCATGTTTTCGTCATTACTACAGAGTGACATTAACACAACTTTCGGGTTCTTACAACCCAAAGAAATATGCCCCGTCTGTTGGCAGTTATAGCAAACTATCGGCTTCTTGGCCTCGAACGCCTTTTTCTGTTGCCCTTCCGCCCTTTTCTCGGGTGCTTCTTCCTTTCTCTTGTTTTTTCTCATCACCGCTTCCTTTGGAGTCTAAACCCTCCTTCGGCAGTATACCGACCCGACTTTGTCCATCGCGGAGGCTTGTCGGCCCGATATTTACTAATCTCCCCTCCTAGGGACATCCTTGCCTTCGAGGGCACGGCGATTTACGTACTCCTCTGCGAGCTCTGCCGCTCTCGTGATAGTATCTACTCCTTGTCTATCCTGAACCCAGTACCTAATGTTTTCAGGTAGACGCCGAAAGAATTGTTCCAACGCAAAACACTTGCAGAGTCTTTTTCCGCGTCGCCAAGCGCACCCTCCTCTCTAAGCCATTCCTCCAGATTTACCTTTAAGGTGTACGCAAACTCTGGGTATGACTCGTCTTTGGCTTTCTCGATCTCACGAAATTTTCGCCTGAACGCCTCCGCTGACAGTCTGTACTTTTTGAGCAGACTCGCTTTGACTCTGTCATAGTCGTCTGCGTCTTCTTTACCCATACGGGCTATAATGTCAGCTACTTCACACGGGCAGCAGCGTAAGCAAGCGTGGGGCCACGTGTTTTTAGCAAATTTCCCTCTCGCACGTGCGCTCAAAGTGCACCAGAAAAAAGACCCATGTCCCCTCCTACCGCGTAGGATGGCATCAAATCTGTCATTCGGCGCTCTCTTTCTCGTGCCACTGCGCTAGCTCCGTTCATTGATTGAGCCTTTGCTAGTTCAATTTCTAGGCGTTTCATTTCCATACGATCGATACGTTCTCTTTCCTCTTTCTCCTCACGACGTCTCTGTTCCTCTTTTTCCTCCCGGAGCCTCTGCTCCTCTTTTTCCTCACGGAGCCTCTGCTCCTCTTTCCTTTGCGTAATAGCCTCCAAGCATTCGCTCAGCTCATCGTCATCTGCCCCGATCTTCTCGATGGCGTCAATGATCTCCTGCTTTCTTTTGTCTCGGCAATTACCTGGCCCAGCTCTCGGGCCAAACTCTAACAACTCTGG
This sequence comes from Rhipicephalus annulatus, assembly GCA_013436015.1. Taxonomy (NCBI): domain Eukaryota; kingdom Metazoa; phylum Arthropoda; class Arachnida; order Ixodida; family Ixodidae; genus Rhipicephalus; species Rhipicephalus annulatus. The sequence continues at coordinate 1,064 of WOVY01010215.1, read as the reverse complement.
CTTTTTTAGTCCCTTCAAATTCATGGCGGTCCTTGGTGCTGCTAACTCTTTTAACTAAACAACTTTGACGTACTATCAATACTTCCGTCAACCGTTACCAAATCACTGCTTGTTTACAATCCACGCAAAGCCTGGTGATATCTCAGCAAACTTTGACGTACTATCAATACTTCCGTCAACCGTACCAAATCACTGCTTTGTTTACAATCCCACGCAAAGCCTGGTGATATCTCAGCAAAGAAAAGCAGTGCACTCACCCTATGCAGTCATGAATTCGGACGCGTTCCTTCCCGTGTTGTCAGAGATGCCACGAAGCAGTTTTGTCCGACTCTAGGTCCTCCAGACAGCAGGTTCAGCATTGCCTCCTGGTCGATGAGCTCGATCCCACCGCTGCCATCCAGTTGTTGTGGTCTGGGTCCTGTGGGTCTCGTCGTTGGTAGCTGGCTCCCATCGGACTCGTCCCTTATAGCGAGAAGCAATGCTATATGGGAAAACAGAGAACAGACGTTTATTTACATTAGAGAGAGGTCAATAAGAAAGTTTGATATATAGTGGCGTTCTTCGTACTGGCGAGCTCTCCACTCGAAAAAGCACCGAATGAGCCGTGGGGGCTCATTATAAAGGGTCTGTCCTCCCCAGATCCCTAGATCGGGGACCGCGTACAGATGGCACCGTCCCATCACGGACCACACATTACCCGCGAGGGTGACGAGCACGCACGGTCCACGCGAACGTTCAAACTGAAGCGTGGTCACCGCACGGCCATGTGGCACGAACGCGGCTCCCCCCCCGTCAAGGTGTGTCGCTGGGCGAGGGGTCTGGAGTTGATGACTGCATCCATCGAAAGGGCCGCCGTAAACAAGCTTCAAGGGTGCCGAACGACTCGTCAATTAGCGGGACGATTCCCGGCCGCCGCCGCCGCCGTCATCTTCCAAAGAAGAAGCTGCACCGTGGTCTCCCGAACTGCTCACGGCGCGCGCGGCGGCAGGACGCCGCACCCTCCGGCCAGGTGGGAACAATACATGGCGGACACCGGCCGCCCACCCGTTTGGCGACTTCAAAAG